>JARHVA010004601.1:190000-270000 GCA_037957365.1 Torreya grandis
TAGGATCATAGAGTCTATGAAGCATCATACAAACATGATCCCCCTAATTCCATGTATACCTTCTTCAAATTAATTTATATACATTGGAGCACTCACCTTATCCCTTATATAGATCAAATTCTTTATCACTTACTAGGTTACCCTACTTCTGATACCACCTAAAGAATTATGGACTCCCCCTTTGTCTTCATAGTTTATGCTCATCACTTGAGTCATCAGGACTCTCAAACCATCCTTACATTTCTTCAATCATCTTGATACCAATACCAATTCTCAACATAAATAAATCATGTAGCTATTAAAAACATAGAAAAGTTTTATTCTTACCTCTCATATACCAATTAACTTAAACAAGTTTTCAACATGATTCTAACTCTGTCAACAACATCCAACTTGTCTCTATTATATGGATTGGTCTTGTAGACCAATCCATATTCCATATGTCTCTAGACACAATCCCATGCTCAAAATATTATTCCATACCATGAATATTCATGAATTGATCTCTAGAATCAATGTTCATACTAACCAAAATTCCTTTCACCTTGTCATATACATATAAGCTACAAAGAAAACAACTCATACCTTGAAATATAGATAACCTAGAATCCTCTCAAGATGAATCCTTCTTTGACTACAACCTCATGATTATAATGATAGGAGAGTTCCTCCATGAATGCTAATAAAGTCACACCTTTTCATAGGTCTCTAAAAAATCCATGAACTCAGGAGATTCCTAGATCTTAGTCCCTTCTTAGAATCCACTTAGGTTTGACTAAAGAATTTGACTCATCTACCGTGTCATCCTTCTTATTCTCTTTGATTACCTTTTAAATATATGAAAATAACAATTTTTCTTGGCATTCCTTCACTTTTGATCCTTGGTCTACTTTATAAAATAAACCATCTTGACTCTTGGGCTCAATGTGATCAATCTTGACTTTTTTTTTATTTCCATACTAATGTCTTACCTTTATTATGCACTCTAGGAGTTCTATATACTCTATTAGGACACAATCTTATAATGTGTCCCATTTTTTGATAGCTATAGAAAAAAATATTAATTTACTTACCACTTGATGGATTACTTCTTTTCCCATGGTCCAGTTATAACTCGTCCCTTTAGACTATTCTACGGTCACTTACTTTATGACCAAATTTATGACAAGTAAAATAATAACCATTGAAATAATTAAAATACCTCATTACATTTGGCTACCTAATTTTTTTATTAATGTTTATTTTCATGTTGGTATTCTTGACTTGTTGGTGATCACTTTGTGTCTTGGATTTGAGAGTTTATACATAGGTCTTTAATGTCTAATTCTCCTTGTTCTCTTTTTGGTCTTCCTTGAACCTCAGACCAATTTTATCATGTGGAGGCCTTTGAATACTAAAAATATCACCAATAACTTTATTAATCTTTTTAAATATCTAATGTATCTTCAGCTTGACTATTGCCTAATCCAATTCTACCTTCAAAGACTCCATTTTTATTCTAGACTTGATGCATTCTTCCTCCTTGCTCTTAAGACTTGTAGTGACAATTTCAATCTAAGTTTCCAATTATTTGATGATATCTTCATGTTCATTGGTGTTGTTTCTTATTCTCTCTTAAAAGAGATTGATTTGGTCCTCACAAATATTAACCAATGATCTCAGTTTATGATTACTTCTTATTTGAAACTTTAATTAATCTAGAGCACTCACCAATTATGCCTCAAGGTTCACTTTAGCCTCTTCTTCATCTGATTCTTCAACATCCTAAGGCCTTTTCCTTTTGATCAACCCTCATTGTCTATTTCCAAAGCCATGAATAAGGTTTCATTGTTATCGTGATCATTATTGTCATCATCACTATCAGAAATACTAGTGTCACTTACATCCGATGAGCTATTGTCTTATTTCATATAGAAACTTCTCTTGTTATTGAATGATTTTTTCTTATCTTCATGCTTCTAGAAACACTTTTTTCTCTTATCAAGCTTATCGATTTTCTTATCATCACCATGATGTTCATCATTCTTAGTTTTATCCTTGTTAGGACATTTAGATGTAAAATGACCAATATTACCAAAGTTAAAGCATTTGAATTATAAATTTCCCTTATACTTACCTAAACCTTTCCTTAGTTTCTCAATAAATATGGCTTATATCTCATCATCATAAATTTTTCTATCAACATCATCCTTGCCCTTATTAGTTTATGATTTTTTTCTTATATTAGAATTCAAATTCCTTCTTGAAAGGTTTTCCATCACTTGTTCTCATTTCATAGGCAATCAATATGTCATCAATCTCATCCATATATAGTATGTTAAGGTCTTTGATCTCCTCCATAGCAGACACCTTTGAATTAAAGTTAAATTTTATAAATATCAATACCTTTTATACTACTATTTATTCTTTTAACTTATCTCATAGGCCTATGATGGCATTTACCTCTTCATATACTCTTACTAGATAAGCTGCAATGTTTTCATCTTGCTTCATTCTCAAGGTTTCAAACTACCTTTGATAAGTATGCAATTTTTCCAACTTCACTTGGGTGTCTCCTTCATAAATGGTCTGCAACTTTTCCCAAATACCTTTAAATGTATCACAATGCATGAATTTTGAAAATAACTCCTCTAAAAGACCACACGGAATGGCACTCATTACCTTAGAGTTTTTCTCACTTACCTTCTTGCTTATTGTGTTAGTTGGTGGTGTAAAAGGTGGAGTGGATAAATAAAAAATAGATTGACATATATCATAAACCAAGGACATTAGATACTTATTCAATCTAATTATCCTAAATGCATAGCTTGTCCCACTGAAAAGAGGAGTCTTATTGGTTGAGAAACCTCCTTATCCTTGATGACTATACATACTTGTGCTTCTAGGATACATTTTAAGTTGTTAATCCTACTTCAAAAGACCAGGCTTTGATACCATTATTGGAAGATTAATTATTGATGGGGGTGAATCAATCTTCAAAAACTTTCAATCAATTTCCCTTAAACATTCATGAACAAACCAAAGTAACTTAGTGATCTAGTAATGCATTAAGAACCAATCACATGAGCATGAATCAAGATACCACATCAGATATATGGGAAACCCTCATGGGGAATAAAACCCACTGAAACAAAGATTATAAAAATTATCTTGTAAGATAATGTATAAAATTTAATTAAGTACCAACAAAACAAGGAGAACCAACCCCATATTTATCAACCACCTACTTGATATTAAAAAGCACCCACTTGATGTATACACATAATATTTTCAAATTTAATAAAATATTAACACTTCACATCTTGTAAGAAACCATCAAGGCTCAATATCTATGAGTGCACACCCTAAGGGGTACATCAGGAAAGGGATGGGAAATACTTAATTGATTCACAATATTTTTGTCCCTTATTGACACATTATTGCCAATCCAAACAACTCTTAAAACCATTCCCTAAGTAATTTATCCTCCCTTAGATACTCCTCTATATTTTTTCCTCTTTCCATCCCTCTTTTCCTCACCTTGATCCCCTTTCACCAGTTGACTATACTAATTTGATTAAGTCAACCCTATATAATTTTTAGCCTCTGATTACTGTAGGGTTGACTGGGTTGACCCTATACTATTTTTGGGTATTTTCACTTGAGATTTTTGTTAGCCCTTCAACTGACCTAGCTTGGGACCTAGTAATTTATCTCCCAAAATCATATTGAATGATGAAAAAAAATTACATATATATAATCTAAATGACCTCAGGGTCATTACCATATGCATTAGACACTTTTACTTATATCTTAAGGCTTTAAGAACACCTCATCAACTCACTCATAACTTCTAGTTTACCTCAAAGACTAGTCATGATGACTTAGGCTTCTAATGCCTGTTTAGACATTTAAAAATACTATTGATTAATTCAAACTATTCTATGACATATTTAAAAAATACTTAAATATAAAACTCATATCATCTAATAGAAAACTATTGGTATTTTAGACTAATCTCATGACCCTAATCACATTGCCTTATCTGAACCAGAAAGGTCAGCTTGTGAGCAACTTTTTCATGATATTCACTAACCTCAAAAAATTATGCCAAGTATCAACATGACTTTAAATTCCTAAGAAACATCTTTATTCACTTGGTTTCATCATTCAATCATGAAAACACACTCAAATTCATCTTTTCACTTCTCTTTAGGTTTTACATTATTTACACCATTAGGTATGTCTAGAAGTAGATAAGTTAGAAGATCAATTTAGCATATTTTAAGGGTTAAACCTAACTATAAACCTTCATGGGCCCAAATTATGAGTCTCTAGCTTAATATTCCATCCATTTATTTTCCTTGACTAATGTTGTTGGAAATATTGTCATTGATGTTAAAGGTCTAGCATTGGTGATAAAGGCCCCATAACATTTATTGTTTAAATGTGTTTTTAAAGTTTATATTTTGTTTAAAATGTGTTGATATTTATTTAATATTAACTAATATATTTTTGGTTGAATAAAAGTCAAAATAGGTCGCATGGAGAAGTCAAAGAGTCACAGGGTAAAGAAAAAAGAGGAATGGGATGCTTTTTCCCATGAAGAGTCATCTTGAGGAATTTCAAGAGTCACCAAGTGAAGACAAAAGCGGAAGGGCACAATTTATCATGAAGAGACACTTTGAGGAATATGAAAAGTCACCAAGATAAAGACAAAAGAAGAAAGGAGACATTTGTTTATAAAGGTTCACCTTGTGACTTTTTAAATACAAGGATTTCAAGGGTCATACAAATGTGGTACCATTTTCCATGAGGAGTGAAGGGTCACAAAGGGGGAATGCCAAAGGTCATTTGGAAATCTATACATAAATTCCTAAGAATCCCTTTTTAATATGCAGAGTGCATGGTTTAGTAATTGTTTTATCTTTATAAAAGAGGAGAGAATATAAAGAGATATTTTAGAGTTATATCATTTGTTGAGAAAACAACACTAAGAGATAGTTATGTTTTATACACAAGAGGGGTTGGTGCTCCTATGGTTTGGTGCTCATAAATATTTTTTGTGTTTGTTCTTGAAAAAAGGGTTGGTTCTCTTATAATTTGGTGACTGTAAACTCTATAATTTGAGTTAGTGCTCATTCATATACTTAACATTGTTCTTCATGGTTTTTCCAACATTGAGTTTCCATGTAAAAATTTGGTCTCTCTCTCTCTCTCTCTCTCTCTCTCTCTCTCTCTCTCTCTCTCTCTCTCTCTCTCTCTCTCTCTCTCTCTCTCTCTCTCTCTAGTCAAAATCTTATCCATATATTATCTAAGACCCTTCCCCATCTCTCTTTAATAGCTTAAGTTCCCATGCAGAGGTTATACATGCCAACGAACACCTAAAATTCCTTCTTAGGTTTGCATACCTTCATTATGTTTACTCAAGAGAACTCAAAACCACTTTCCATGCCTTTTTCATACAAATGATAACGTCAAATTTACTTTAATTACCTCTATCCATGATCTTCTTCACATATTCACCTAGAAATATGATCCTCATGCCTCATTAGGCTAGGTAGGGTCTACGAGAGGTCTAGATGTAGACCTAGACTGAAGTTATTACCCCTATAGTCTCACCTTGAAACTCTAATGAATGATTATATGTTTTTATCTCATACTCAAATAATGCCAAATAACCTCTTCATGTCTACGTTTATTCACCTTATCGTGATACTAGCTCATATCTTCACCATGCCATGACTAGGCTCAAGCTTCCATTACACTTGACACCTTGACTTATTCCTTCCATGTCATGATCTCAAAAAAATATCAAAAAAGTAGATATAGTATATCAAAACACTCATTTATCTCATGCACCTACTCTTTCATGTACTTTGACATATCATATATTATCATTTGTCCTTAGTTATCTTTCGCATCAACCATTGCAAGGTGATTATTGATAACACACATAGTCAATATTGACATGATACACCTTTAACATCAACCTTGACATCAATGACATGTACTTTCATGTAACCATAATACATTAGTTTCTTTAAAATTCTTTCTTGCCTTCAAATTCTCTATTACAAACATCCTTCAATGGGAACACTCTCTTTATGCCACTACTATGCTCAAGTAATTGACCATGTATACCTTTGACATAAAGGATCATTGTGCCTTTACATGATAAACTTTTGAAATCAATAAAAACAACATTCCAACAAACTCCCTCTTTGTCATTGATGGAAAACACATTGATGGTAAACACACTACAATCTGAAATCACTTCAAAAATGGTACTTTTACTATTTGATCATTTTCCCCATTTTGACATTAATGACAAACACATATTCAACTTTCTCCCTCATTATGTAACTTTTTGGATCATACATCTTGTAAAAATAGGATATTCAATATTTCTTGAGTCTATAAAGCATTCTTAACTTTATCATTTTATAAGGTCTTTTCCATTTTTGGTAATAGGATCATAGAGTATATGAAGCATCATACAAACATGATCCCCCTAATTCCATGCATAGATTCTTCAAATTAATTTATATACATTGGAACACTCACCTTGTCCCTAATATAGATCAAATTCCTGATCACTTACTAGGCTACCCCACTTCTGATACTACCTAAAGAATTATGGACTCCCCCTTTGTATTCATAGCTTATGCTCATCACTTGAGCCATCATGAATCTCAAACCATCCTTATATTTCTTCAATCATCTTGATACCAATACCAATTCTCAACAAAAATAAATATTATAACTATAAAAAACATAGAAAAATGTTTTGCTTACCTCTCATATAACAATTAACTTAAAAAAGTTTTCAACATGATTCTAACTCTATCAACAACATCCAACTTGTCTCTATTATATGAATTGGTCTTGCAGACCAATCCATATTCCATATGTCTCTAGACGTAATCCTATGCTCAATATTGCATTCCATACCATGAATCTTCATGAACTAATCTCTAGAATCAATTCTTATACTAACCAAAATTCCTTTCACCTTGTCATCTACATACAAGCTACAAAGAAAACAACTCATACCTTAAAATATAGATAACCTTGAATCCTCCCAAGATGAATCCTTGTTTGACTGCAACCTCATGATTCTAATGATAGAAGAGTTCCTCCATGAATCCTAATGAAGTCACACATTTTTATAGGTCTCTCAAAACTCCATGAACTCAGGAGATTCCCATATCTCCAAACCATTCTCTTCATCCATCTTGCTATTATGAGACTGATAGTCCATTCTTAGAATCCACTTAGGTTTGACTAAAGAATTTGACTCATCCACCTTGTCATCCTTCTTCTTCTCTTTGATTGCCTTTTCAATATATTCAAATAACAATTATTTTGGTCATTCCTTCACTTATGATCAATGCTCTACTTTAGAAAATAAACCATCTTGACTCTTGGGCTCAATGTGATCAATCTTGACCTTTTTTTTATTTCCATACCAATATTTTACTTTTATTATGCACTCTAGGGGTTCCATATACTCTATTAGGACATAATCTTATAATGTGTCCCATTTCTTGATAGCTATAGAAAACAATATTAATGTACTTAACTCTTGACTGATTACTTCTTTTCCCATGGTACAATTATAACTCGTCCTTTTAGACTATTCTACAATCACTTACTTTATGACCAAATTTATGACAAGTAAAATAATAACCATTGAAAGAATTGGAATACCTCATCACATTGGGCTTCCTGATTGGTCTCTTCATGTTGACTTTCATGTTGGTATTCTTGACTTTTTTATGATCACTTTATGTCTTAGATTTGAGAGTTTATACATAGGTCTTTAAGGTCTAACTCTCCTTTTTCTATTTTTGGTCTTCCATGAACCTAAGACCTATTTTATCATGTGGAGGCCTTTGAATACTCAAAATATCACCAACAACTTTATTACACTTTTCAAATATCTGATGTTTCTTCAACTTGACTAATCCCTGATCCAATTCTACATTCAAGGACTCCATTTCTATTCCAAACTTGATGCATTATTCATAATTGATCTTAAGACATGTAATGACAATTTAAATCCAAGTTTCCAATTATTTGATGATCTATTCAGGTTCATTGGTGTTGTTTCTTAGTCTCTCTTCAAAGAGATTGATTTGGTCCTCAAAATTTTTAACCAATGATCTCAGTTTATGATTATTCCTTATTTAAAACTTCCACTCATCTAGAGGACTCATCAATTATGCCTCAAGGTTCACTTTATCATCTTCTTCATCATCCATAAGGCCTTTTCATTTTGATCAACCCTCATTGTCTATTTCCAAAGCCATGAATAAGGTTTCATTATTATCATGATCATTATTGTCATCATCACTATCATAAATACTAGTGCCACTTACATTAGATGAGTTATTATCTTCTTAGATATATAAACTTCTCTTGTTATTGAATGATTTTTTCTTATCTTCATGCTTCTTGAAACCCTTTTTTCTCTTATCAATCTTATTGATCTTCTTATCATCACCATGATGTTCATCATGCTTAATCTTATCCTTGTTAGGACATTTAGATGCAAAATGACCAATCTTACCAAAGTTAAAGCATTTGAATTGTAAAGTTCCCTTATACGTATGTAAACCTTTCCTTAGTTTCTCGATAAAAATGGCTTATATCTTGTCATCATAAATGTTTCTATCAACATCATCACCCTTATTATTTTATGATTTTTCTTAGATTTGAATTCAACTTCCTTCTTGAAAGGTTTTCCATCACTTGTTCTCATTTCATAGTCAATCAAGATGCCATCAAGCTCATCCATCTATAGTATGTTAAGGTCTTTGATCTCCTCCATAGCAGACACCTTTGAATCAAACTTAAATTTTATAGATATCAATACCTTTTGTAATACTATTGATTATTTTAACTTATCTCATAGGCCTCTAATGGCATTTACCTCTTCATCTACTCTCAATAGATAAGATGCAATGTTTTCATCCTCCTTCATTCTCAAGGTTTCAAACTACCTTTGATAAGTATGTAATTTTTACAACTTGACTTGGGTGTATATTTCATAAATGGTCTACAAATTTTCCCAAATACCTTTGGATGTATCACAATGCATGACCTTCACAAATAATTCATCTAAAAGACCACATAGAATGGCACTCATTTCCTTAGAGTTTTTCTCACTTACCTTCTTTCCTATTGTGTTAGTTGGTGGTGTAGAAGGTAGAGTGGATAAATAAAAAATAGATTGACATATATCATAAACCAAGGACATTAGAAACTTCTTCAATCTAATTATCCTAAATGCATAGCTAGTCCCACTGAAAAGAGGAGTCTTATTGGTTGAGAAACCTCCTTATGCTTGATGAATATACATATGCTTCTAGGATATATTTTAAGCTGTTAATACTAATTCAAAGGACCAATCTCTGATACCAATTGTTGGAAGCATAATTATTGATGGGGGTGAATCAATCTTCAAAAACATTCAATCAATTTCCCTTAAACATTCATGAACCAGCCAGAGTAACTTAGTGATCTAGAAATTCATTAAGAACCAATCACATGAGCATGAAACAAGATAACACATCACATATATGGGAAACCCTCATGGGGAATAAAACCCACTAAAACAAAGATTATAAAAACTATCTTTTAAAATAATGTATCAAATTTAATTTAGTACCAAGCTAACATGGAGAACCAACCCCATATTTATCAAGCACCTACTTGACATTAACAATCACCCACTTTATTTATACATATAATATTTTCAAATTTAATCACTTTACATCTTGTAAGAACCCATCGAGGCTCAATATCTTCGAGTGTACACTCTAAAGGGTATATCTGGAAAGGGGTGGGCAAACCATTGGTGCTTCACAAGATTATTGTCCCTTATTGACACATTATTACCAATCCAACCAACTCTTAAAACCATTCCCTAAGTAATTTATCCTCCCTTACATACTCATCTATATTTTTTCCTCTTTCCATCCCTCTTTTCCTCACCTTGATCCCCTTTCACTAGTTGACTGTACTATGTTGATTACATTAACTCTCTATAATTTTTAGCCTTTAATTACTATATAGGGTTGACTAGGTTGACCCTATACTATTTTTGGGTATTTTCACTTGAGATTTTTGCTAGCCCTTCAACTAACCTAGCTTGGGACCTAGTGATTTATCTCCCAAAAACATATTGGTCAACTAGGCTGATCTCCTACAACCTATATATTTGGAAGGACTTACTGTAATATACACCTATAAATACAAGATCATTTCATGATTATTTCAATGTGAAATCAATAGTTATTATTCATTTGTCCTTATTTACATTCTACTCTTCAACCATTCTACTTGAGGAGTCTTAGCCTAGGGTTTCTACTTGGGAAATCTAGTCTTGTGGATAAGTCTTGGATGATTTTGCCTTTCTTAGTGATCCTTATAAACCATAAAAACCTTTTATGAAGCCCCTTTAGCCAAGGGAGATATTGAGTCTTGATGGGTTTACATTCAAGTAAGTATATTCTATCTTTGTTCTCCTCTTTTCGGTAGATAAAAGTAATGTAAGTATTGGTTTAAATAATATTACTCTTCATATTCCATGTATTAGGGTCATATTCATACTTATATTAATTGATATTATCCTATACATGTTTTTATTTCCTTACTAAGCCCTCATGTTATGCCATAAGCTTTGTTATGAACTATATTATATTTACTTTCTTGTTTATTAAAATAGAGTGAACATTAAACCTAGGACTCTTTTAAGGTTGTTGCATGATTGTGTTAGACTATAGTCTTGGAAAACCTTCCTCACATGGTGTATTATGACAAGTGATCCTATAATCATGTCTAGTGTATCCCTATATTGGTGATACTCCCACTTAACAAATGTATTCCCAATTGGAAGTATAGGTATGTTTTATCTTCTCTGAGATAGGATTAATCTATAAACATGATGCATTTTTGATTTCATACATTTTGATGAACCTGATGTGAACTAAATTTTTTTAGATTTTTTTACTTTATTTCATTCTTTCATTCTTTTTCATCTTTATTTTTATCATAGATTCTCCATACTAGAATGACTATGTCAACCTAACTCTAATTTCTATGTGCATGATTTTAGGTAGATGCTACTGGATCAACCTTGTCAACCCAATATAGGTTTGTAGACTTTTAGACATCATGTTCAGCATACTAGGTCAACCTAATTGACCCTATACATTTTTAGGCACTTAGCAATAGGTTTTTTCAAAGCTTGATCGACCCAGTTGACCCAGTTAGTAGAATTTATAAACATGCATCAAGGTTCTTTAACAACAATCTTCATTCTCTACATCTCTGATCTACCAAGGTTCCTTTCTATCTATCTCTTTCTTTCTTTACATTCTTTCATTTTATATTTTCTATTCTTTAAAACTTCCCCTACACAATCAACAAGATCAACCCTACCGAAGTAGTTCTATGGTATGTGTGTTATTTGGATAACTAGGTTGACTTTGTCGATCATATTCATTTTTAGACCTTGCTTCCATAGTATAGGTTTTACCCTATCGACCTTGTTCTATATTCTATTCATATAATGTTGACTATATCAACACTTTACCTTATTTCAAAGTTGGAATTAACCTTATATGCTATGAATTAATTTACACTTTCTTTTCTTATTGCTTGCATGCTTAAAATATATCACATAGTTTATTCTGGTGGTTTTCAATTAATTGTTTAGTTTTACTATTTTCTATTTTATGCACACATGACCAAATCACATAATCTAAACAAGAATTTTAACATTTGACTACCCAAGGCTAATCTATTTGGATTTCATCACCAAGGGGGAGGCTTACTTGATGTTTTGGTCAAGTATAAATCATGTTTAATGGTATATTCTAGCTAAGCACCTAATACCATTATCATTTTTATGTGTGAAGTGAGTGGGTAGGCCCCAATACCAAGCCTATATCATTACCGCTATAGATCCCTTTCATCCCAAACTACCTAAACCCATCTTTAGATTTCCTTCTAGTTCCTTGCTTACAACCAACTTCCCATCACATTTAAAATCATATCTTAATAAGCTTATAAACATTCAAGTTGACCAATTAGTTAGCTATTTACTTTTCAAGTTGATTGCTTACTCTTTGCTCAATTGTATTTTATATTACAAAAACTTGCATTAGCCAGTGTTAGTGTAAGGTTTTGTGTTATGTGTTTTAATTTTATTGGCCAATGTTAATGTAATTTGCTATTTATTTCCCTTTAGTTATTTCTTTTCAGATTACTTTCAAAAGTTATCTTGTTTCAGCTCACAATTTTTTAAAAGCTTCTTAATTTTCCCTAATTGTTGTACTAGGTTGACCCAATCCACCCTGTATCTTTTTCCAACCTATGTTCACTATACTGGATCAACCCAGTTGACCTTATACTATTTGCAAACCCTATTTTTTTGTTCTTGGTCAACCTAGTTGACCCTGTATTGCTTTTTGATTTCTATGTTTATCAATCTAGTTCTCTATTTCTCCTTATTTGCATTTTGTTCATCTCCCTTCAATCATAATGAACTCTCTTATCAAAATCTTATTAGATAGCTTGAATCCGTTTAGATACTATATGGGAATGTTCATTTCTCCCTCTTTTTTCCTCCCAAGAGAATCATCACTCTTGGGGAACCTCTTCTCCTCCTTCATCCACGAACTGTAATATGGTGAAAATAACACATCAAGATAAATTTAATGGATCTAATCCTTTCCTTACTTAAAAAAAAACTTTTCATCTTAAAAATCTTCAAACTATTGTGGGAATAATTGATACAAGTTTACTTAACAATCCCACTAAAAATACTTCTTCTAGTAACCCTGCCCCTAATGCCAATTTATGGAGTGCACCTACCAATACCAACCCACCTCCTGATACAACTCAAATTCTAGCCCAAGTTATCCAAAAAATAAACATAATGCAAAATTGTAACACCAACCAAATGATGCAAATTCAACAACAATTAATCAATGTGGATAAATAACCTCCAACTATCCATCCTCAAGCTAATCCCAATTGTATTCCTCTACCTCTTAGAGATGCCTCTGGAAATGCTATTCCTCAACCCATAATGACTAACAAGATGCTTCAAATTATTCAAAATGAGCCTTTATTCCCCTTCATTATATCCATTGATATTGGTAACATATCTCCAACTATCAAGTATGATGGGAATAAATACCCTACCTCATTTCTTAAATCCTTTGACAACCTTTACAAAGAGTGGATCCAGACTAATACCTTCAACATAACTAAACTCTTAGTGAAAACCTTCATTGGTGATGTATTAGAATGGTATAATCAACTTCCCCAACATTATATTTGGTGACTTGAAGATTTAACTAATACTTTGGTTAAAGAGTTTCAACACAATGATCTTCTCAAAAAAATTCTTAGTTGCTTCATCAATTCTAAGCAATCTCCTAATGAATTAGCTCATGAATTTATCAAAATATTTAAATATTTAGCTCATAAAGATGACCATAACATGACTAATGATAGCTTAGTCAAACTCTTTATCATTTCTTTAACTCCCACTCTCCAATATAAGGTTCTAGCCTTTGCTCCCCAAACACTTAATGAAGATCTTGATCAAGCTAAATATCAATACTTTCTTGTGAAGAAATTCAAACCTAATCCTAAAATTCTTAAAGTATCTTTCCAAAAATATAATTATATCACTAGTAATACTTTGCAAACCAAACTAGGAGTTGCCAGAACTAATATTCCTTCACCTTTTCATACACCTCTTTTGGTTCAGCAAATGAAATAATTTTTACTACCCTCTAAACCTTTCATCTATCCCAATGCTCTTCCTACATGTTATGACCCCAATCTATTTTTTTGATTCTATACCAACTTTGAGAATTCTCATGAATCTTGTAGAGGGATCACTAAAAAATTTTCTCCTATATGCTTGGTGATTCATTCAATCATGAATATATTATCAATCTTCATTATCAAGAATATACCATTGCTTCTAAAAATTAACAATCTTATAAATCTTTTACAAAATATTATTCAAATAATCAAATAAATGTTAAGAATGTTTGTGCCATTAACATCGATTATGACTAAGGTTTTAATAATTCTCAATATATCAATACTAATAAGGTCAGTTACCATCATAAATTGGTTCATAAAGATCCTGTTGCCAAGCCTAAGAAGCCATATTTTGAGGAACAACTTCTTAAAGACACTACCACTACTAATCTTGCTTCAAAATCCCAAGAGGAATTATCTCCTTCTAATCCTCCAACCACATCTATTCCTCCAAAATCTAATTTACCTCATAAACCTCATGATGGTTCTTCTAAATCACATTCAAACTTTTTTAAAGAACTCAACTCTATGCCTTGTTAGATTCCACTTATGTAATTGGTTCGTACTTATCCCTATCATTGTAAATTCCTTATGTAATATCTCTTAAAAATTGAAAATCCATCCTCCTTATATGAAAAACCAACTTCTATTGAATCCCAACCTACCAACGTAAATACCATTAAAACTTTGTGCCCTTCTTCCAAACACTTTATTAAATTTCTTAAAGAGGACATGATCAATGATGAAATTATTTTTCATGCTGATGATCTACCAATTTTCAGTAAAGTAGATAGTGATACCACTCTTATTCAAAAATTTCTAGTTGATGAAGGTTCTAGTATTAATGTGACATCTTTGTGGCTTATCCAATCTCTCAGTTATAACAAAGATCATCTCAAGCAAACCCATATTAATTGCTATGGTTTTGATAAGACTAATTAAAATCCACTTGGTTACATTTGGCTTCCAATAACCATTAGATCTAAGACTTTTCAAACTGAGCTTATGGTCTTTGACTTACCCCTATTTTATAACATGTTCTTTGGTCATTTATGGACTCATCAAATGAGGGACATTGCTTCTTTTGATAGCCAATGTATTAAATTCTTACCTAATGGAACATGGAATAAGTATTAAGTTGATTCCAAGCCATGGATAAGTCAACTTCCTAACCCCAAATCACAATATCAAATTCCTACAATCCTAAGATCAATAGTGCTCTTTTATTTGAGTTCATCAACATGAATTTTGATTTACAAGTTACTCTTGGAGATTTTGATGATGACGAGCCCAATGATTTACAACATATTAGCAATACTACTAAATTACCTCCCTATATTTTTTTATGGCCTACTCCTTATTTATTACCTAAGGATCATACTATTTCTCTTATTGATGATATTACTAATTTTCCCCCTCCATGTAATGCTCATGAGCCTTCTTTACCTAGAGATGCCTTCACTTGCATTGATTTTAGAGTGGCCAAACTATTTCAAGATCCATTCATCATGTCTCCTCATACATTTAGTAATATCAAGATTTCACCCTCTGAAACTCCCCCTAATTCTCAAGTATGTATAATTTCTCCAACATATGATGATAACTATATAATGACCCAATCTCAATCTAGAGACTTAGATGTCCAGCATTATTAGAAAACCTTAGCCCAAATTCATGCTTTTAATCGATATGTTTATACCATTTTTGTGGATCATACCCTAGATCTTGAGGGTCATGTGCCTCCTCCCAATTCTCCTCTTATTAATACTCATTGGGTGGTAGAGCAAATTATACCTTCCAAACCTCGAAAAAAATTTACATCTCCTTTACCACCTATTGATCCAATCATTGCATCTAATCCTTCTCCCATCATCAAATCCACTGATATTCCAACCCCTTCTAATCCATATACTTATTCTACTCCTAAAATTAAACTAGATACAAGGGTAAATGATGTTTGTCAGATACATTATGATTATGATCACCATGGCAATCAAATTCTATGTATTGAAGTAGAATGTCAAGTATTATGATCCTCTTCATACCTTACCTAGTGATTAATCTATCCTTGAGTTAATTTATGCCTAAGAAACTCAAATTCCTTGTAAGCATCATAAACTTGGAAATTTTAAGACTAAAACTCCTTACTTTAGCAACTTCATTACTAGCATTGATCCTAGAACAAATCCCATTTATGATTTACCTAATACACCATATTAGTTTCAAGATGACAATGCTATGATTATTGAAGAAACCGCTTGCATAGAATATGGTACTCCATCTTGTATTTGATCAATTAATATCTCTTGTGAACTCTTACCTTCTGAACATGATAATTTTAGTTTATTCTTTGACAAATATCATGAGGCTTTCACTTGGTCCTACGAGGACATGCCTAGAATTAACCCTAGCATTGTGGTGCATAACATCATTACATATCTTGATGTCAAGATTGTGTATCAAAAACAAAGAAATTTCCATCAAAAGTTTCCACTTTATGTCACAAGGAAATCATCAAATTACTTGATGCTAAATTTATTAAACTAGTGGATTATTCTGAATGGGTTTCCAACATTGTTCCCATTCGAAAGAAAGTCACTATGGTAATTCACATTTGTATTTATTTCCATAATCTTAATATTTCTTATCCCAAGGACAACTTCATTTTACCTTTAATAGATACCATTGTTGATTCCATGGCTGGTTATGAAATGTTATCTCTTATGGATGGCTTCTCAAGATATAATCAAATTCATATTGCCCCTAAGGACCAACATAAGACTACTTTCACCATATAATTGGGCACCTATTTCTATTTCAAAATGCTTTTAGGCCTCAAAAATGTTGAAGCTACTTATCAATGAGTAATGAATCCATCTTTCATGATCTCATTCACAAAATTATTGAAACCTATGTAGATGATCTCATTGCTAAATCCAAAAATCATTAGAGTCTTCTTTCTGATCTTTCTATCATGTTTAACCCTATTAAATATAAATTTAGACTTAATACTTAAAAATGTGTCTTTAGAGTCACATCTAAATAATTATTATGTAATGTCCCTTACTTAGGGGCTCTCTTATCTGCACAAAAACTCTGATACCAAAGACAAAAGCTCTGATACCACTGTAATGTCCCCTTCTATACAGGAAATATAGCAACACAAAAAATCTAAACCAAGATATAATAGTTGTTGAATAAATTCAGAAAGATCACAATAATATAGTCTTTTAATAATAAATTACAGATTGTATCACGTGTCCTTGTAAATTATTACAATTGCAGTCCTCTAATATGCATATAAATATGAAATACAGTCTTGAAAACCCTGGCTTTGCAAATCTGGAAGTGCAAATTGAGTTCTGGAAAGTCTCGGCCCTTCTGTGTCGACACACAGTCGCCGTCGTCGGTCGATATCTCGCCGACGTCGGTCTCTGCCGGTCGGATTTCTGCCGACGTCGGTCTTCAGTAGACCGATGTCGGTCACTGAAACCCTCTATCTGCCGAGGTCGGTTCCTGCACTGGTCTGTACGAACCCGTACGGATTCTGTACGGCTGCAAAATTAAGCACACTTCCCTGTTTTCAACCCCTGATCTGAAGATATATGTCTCTAGCACAGTAGATCTCTAGCTGTATAATTTATTGAATCAAAACATAAAGCAATAAATACCTGGAATATCTGTGATAACTTCTGTGTGAAGTTATCTCTCAAACCTGAAATTCTGTGATAACTTCTGGATGAAGCTATCTCTCACTTTGGCAATAGATCAGCTGATATTTCACAGCCTCTTAATTGCACACACTGAAGAGGGAACGTTCTCCAATGCAGATGGAATCCTTGAACCCTAGGCTCAGTCTTCACAGAAGAAATTCTTCAATTTTCAATAATCAATAATCAATAGCCTAATCCATAATGGCCTCCATGCGAAACCCTTATACCCTCAAAAGATATGCTTGCCCTAATTAGGGTTTTCTTATATTAGCATTAGGGTTTCTAATTTAAAATTAGAGCAAATAATTAATTATTAATGAGACCAAATAATTAATATTTGATTAAATCAATCAAATATTAATATCTCCCTCAATATACGTCAGATCCTCAAACCGGTCGAAGCAGGTGAATCAGGGAGTGATTCTGCACATGACCATACCAAAATAAAGGTGCTCCACTGCATATCAAATATCCCTAAAAAGTAGGAGCTCAGGCTCAATGCATCTGAAATACCCTGAATGAAAACCAAATGTAGAAATTCTGTGAATCAAAGTCAAGCCAAGCTCCATTATGACCCTCTATCCATCATATTAGCCTACGAAGGTCACATAATAAGCTAATCATCAAGCCTGTCAATGTCCACGAAAAAGGGGACATGACAATCCGCCCCTCCGGAAATTGCTTGTCCCCAAGCAATCTTGGAACAATGAACTACTTGATCCACCTGGATCCCAAATGTAGTTATGCTCTGCACTGCTGTGAATTAATGCAAGTACCTGTAACATCAACAGAAGTAGAACAAAGAGGAACCCATAATCAAATTGGCGAACACAACTCAACCAATCTCTGAAATCACAACTGCCCTGGATGTGTCGATACTGTAGATTGTGTACTTGGCAACTACAAATCCCATCTACAAAAGATGGTGTTAATCCATCCCATAACTGATCCCTCTGTAATGGTGGCACAACCAACTGTACCATACTATCAAATGTGTGAGAAGAATCAATATGGAGACTCGACTCCACTGGTATCCCAAACTCCTCAGAATCAGGTACTCCCAAGTCCTGAATATGTGTGTGAGCCTCAACCACATGCTCCTCATAAGCAGCTATAGCAACATACTCATCATCCACACTCAGTGTACTAACATCTGAGTACACCTCCACACTCTGAATGCAAGCATCAGACTCATCCTCACTGTCTAACTCCTGAGATAGACTCACCTTAAGACAAAGCTCATCCATAACATCCTCAACTACTCCTGCCTGTGAAGATAATGCAGATAAATCATTACCTGAAGATGTGTTAATATCTCCCTGTACTGGATCAGCATGACTGTCAAACTCATCATGCAAGTGGCTACATGTCATAGGGAAAGCACTACGATCCTTGGGCCTATTAATTAGATTCTTTAACCACATACAAGCTCTAGGTGAGACATTTCTCCCTTTTGTCCAGACATACCATAAATCTTCTGCCAAGAGTTTGGAAATTTTATCCTCCTCCTCAAACAAGATTGTGAACATAATAGAGTGCATTGATGCCAATATATTGCTAGAATGAAACTCACCTAAAATATTCCAAAATATTTTAAACATCATGCGAATTTCACCAATACAACCTACTAACATCATAACGTTTTCAAATCCATACCTTGCAAATGTTTCAAGTAATCTTGCCCTCCTTGAGAAATGAGGGTCTCTAATGTTATCCAACTTTTCGAAGCTTTTTACCATGGCACAAAGTACCTCTCTCATAATCTGATCATCATGAAAATCAAAGCCAGCTATGATCCTCATCATTTCACTAATGCAAGAGAGAGCTGCAAGTCTTACCACCTCATCATGATGTCTCAATAATCGGGGCTTCACCAACGAATCAAACGCTGGAAATAACGCTGTTTGCATCTCATAAGTATTTGAATGCTCAACCTTGCCTAAATAAGTGTCCAACTCCTCCAAAATTTTTAGAGTGTCATCTGTTTGCTGAAATGGATGATCTAATTTCTTCTTTGCATTGTGCATGCTTTCTTCCAAATCTTTGACCCCTCTTAGAGCCATACTGATAATCGTATTGAACCTGGAGCTACCCAACAGGATGGCAAGACATTAGTTCTGATGTGCCCAACAGGATGGCAAGAATTCAGCTCTGATGTGCCCAACAGGATGGCAGGAATTTAGCTCTGATACCACTGTAATGTCCCTTACTTAGGGGCTCTCTTATCTGTACAAAAACTCTGATACCAAAGACAAAAGCTCTGATACCACTGTAATGTCCCCTTCTAAACAGGAAATATAGCAACACAAAAAATCTGAACCAAGATATAATAGCTGTTGAATAAATTCAGAAAGATCACAATAATATAGTCTTTTAATAACAAATTACAGATTGTATCACTTGTCCTTGTAAATTCTTACAATTGCAGTCCTCTAATATGCATATAAATATGAAATACAGTCTTGAAAACCCTGGCTTTGCAAATCTGGAAGTGCAAATTGAGTTCTGGAAAGTCTCGGCCCTTCTGTGTCGACACACAGTCGCCGTCGTCGGTCGATATCTCGCTGACGTCGGTCTCTGCCGGTCGGATTTCTGCCGACGTCGGTCTTCAGTAGACCGATGTCGGTCACTGAAACCCTCTGTCTGTCGAGGTCGGTTCCTGCACTGGTCTGTACGAACCCGTATGGATTCTGTACGGCCACAAAATTAAGCACACTTCCCTATTTTCAACCCCTGATCTGAAGATATCTGTCTCTAGCACAGTAGATCTCTAGCTGTATAATTTATTGAATCAAAACATAAAGCAATAAATACCTGGAATATCTGTGATAACTTCTGTGTGAAGTTATCTCTCAAACTTGAAATTCTGTGATAACTTCTGGATGAAGCTATCTCTCACTTTGGCAATAGATCAGCTGATATTTCACAGCCTCTTAATTGCACACACTGAAGAGGGAACGTTCTCCAATGCAGATGGAATCCTTGAACCCTAGGCTCAGTCTTCACAGAAGAAATTCTTCAATTTTCAATAATCAATAATCAATAGCCTAATCCATAATGGCCTCCATGCGAAACCCTTATACCCTCAAAAGATATGCTTGCCCTAATTAGGGTTTTCTTATATTAGCATTAGGGTTTCTAATTTAAAATTAGAGCAAATAATTAATTATTAATGAGACCAAATAATTAATATTTGATTAAATCAATCAAATATTAATATCTCCCTCAATATACGTCAGATCCTCAAACCGGTCGAAGCAGGTGAATCAGGGAGTGATTCTGCACATGACCATACCAAAATAAAGGTGCTCCACTGCATATCAAATATCCCTAAAAAGTAGGAGCTCAGGCTCAATGCATCTGAAATACCCTGAATGAAAACCAAATGTAGAAATTCTGTGAATCAAAGTCAAGCCAAGCTCCATTATGACCCTCTATCCATCATATTAGCCTACGAAGGTCACATAATAAGCTAATCATCAAGCCTGTCAATGTCCACGAAAAAGGGGACATGACATATTAAGATTCTTAGTCTCTATGTGTGGCATCAATGTCGACCCTACTAAAATTAGTGCTATCATCAACATGTGCATTTATCATTCTATTCTTGACATTTGTACTTATTTAGGTAAACTTAGGGTAATTAGATGATTCATTCCTTAAATGGCATATTGAATTCACTCTGGTAATACACTTTTTAAGAATGGTACTGATTTAGAATGGATAAATCCATGTCAAAAGACTTTGATAATATGAAAGAGTCATTTCTTCATCCACCTACACCTCATCCTCCTTTCAATGATAAACCTTTAATTCTATATACTTCTTACACACCTATTTCAATTGGGGAAATTCTTGCCCAATAAGAAGATATGGGAAGAGAGTATGTTATTTACTACATTAGCTGAAGCATCATTGATTATGAGACATGTTATATCAAAATTGAGCATGATTGCCTTGCCATATACTTTGTAACTGAAAAACTTCACCATTAAATTCTTTATCAAACCACTTATGTCATTGTTCATTTTGATACCCCCTTCATCATTTATTCTCCAAATCATTTATTCCTAGAGATATTATTGGTAAATGGATTATCCTCCTTATGAAATTTGATCTCCACATCATCACTCAAAAATATATCAAAGGGAAAATCATAGTTGATCAACTTACCACAGCTACCATACCAGCCACTTCTCGTCTTAAATATAATCTTCCAGATGACAATATCCTTTGGATCAAAGGTCTTAATCAAGCTATTTCTCTAAAATATTATTTTCATAGCCTTATCACTGATCTTGAAGCCAATAATCTTGATGAAACCACTACTCCCTCTGGTATTACTAAATGAAAAATAGTTATTTAGGAGCTTCCTAAAATTAATTTCAAATTACATGAGGATACTTGGACCCTTCACTTTGATGGTACCAAATGATTTCAAGGAGTTGGGGTAGGTTGCATTCTTACAATTCCTCTTGGCAAGATCATTCCTTTAGCATTTCACTTCACCTTTGATGTCACCAACAATATGATCGAGTACAAAGCTCTTATCTTAGGCATGTAAGCTGATCTTGACTTAGACATTCAATACCTTCATGATTTAGTTGATTTTCAACTTATTTGTCCTAAAGTTAGTGGTGATTATCAATGTAAAATTGAGAACCTCATCACATATCATCAAATTTTAACCACTCTTGCTAAGGATTTCATCTCTTTCACTATTGAGCCTATTTCTAGAGATCAAAATTCCATTATTGATTCTCTTGCTTCTTCAACATCTCTCTTTCATCCATACCAAGCCCTTTTTTATTCTAATTTTCATATACAAATAAAAAAATCTCCATCCTCTAGTCAACCACTAGATTCACTTATATGTCATATCGAGGTTGTTACCATTTGACAAAGTCCATTGTATCAAGACATTATTAAATTCTCAGAACATCAAACTTATCTTTCTAATTTACACTCTCATGAAAAGACACATATACATAAATAGGATTTCAAGTATGTATTTCAACACAACATCATTTATTATTGTAATGTTGAAGGTACCTCACTCTATTGTGGTATGAAAGATGAGGTCCCTCCTCTTCTTGAACAAGCACATGGCGGCATATGTGGTGGCCACTATAACAAATATGATATAACCTAGAAATGCCAACATATGGGTTACTTTTGGCCTACTCTTAAAAATGATGTAATCAAATATGTTAAAAAGTGTAATCCTTACTAGCTTCATGATGATCTAATCCATTCACCTCTAGTTGAAATTCAAACTATAGAATCTCCTTAGCTATTTTCCACATGGGGATTAGATCTGATTGGAAAACTGCGTTGCTCCTAAGATGGGCATGTTTTTATCATCACTACTACCAAATATTTTACCAAATGGGTAAAAATAATGCCCCTTATTAATGTCACTAGTCCTAGCATATCCAAATTTATTCTTAACCAGTTCATTTTCAATTTTGGTGTTCCCTATACCATCATTTTTTATATTGGTGGTAACTTCAAAAACAAACATGTTAAATAACTTCGTGTGGAATTCAAGATTAATCATGAATTTTCCACACCTTATCATCCATAATGCAATGGTCAAGATGAAGCCACTAATAAAATTCTCAAAAAAATTCTCCAAAGAAAATCCATGAAACCCACATGAATTGACACCTTCATCTTTACCCTACTCTTTGGGCCTATCAGACTAACATATGCACTACCACTGAGGCAACTCCATTTTCAATAGTCTATGGTTTTGAGTCAGTTCTTCCTTTAGAAGTTGAATTTACCTCTCTTTGTATATCTATTCATGGTAATATTACCAATGAATAATTAGGTGAATCTCATCTTCATGCCCTTGATGAACGTCATATTTCTACCTTACAACATAGCCACCAATACAAGGATGGCATTGCCAGACAACATAACAAACATGTTAAATTTTGCACCTTTAATGTTGGTGATCTTATTCTTAAATTAGACTACACCCATCATAAAGAAGGTAAATAAACCCAAAAATGGTGGGGCCCATATTTAGTTAAAGATAGCCTTGGTCTAAGCACCTACCATTTTCAAACCAATAAAGGCCATGTTTTCAAGGAGCCCACCAATGCATAATTCCTCAAAAAATACTTTGCCTAAACATTTCCTTCTTTTCATACTTTTAGCTACATCTATCTAATACTTTTTATAGGTTACATACATGAGTATTTCCCTTTGCAGCAAGTTCCTTCCTTGCATAAACCTTTAGTTTTCCCTTTTGGTCTTTTGGTTTCTTGATATACCATAGTCTTCTTTATCTTCTTGTATTTTATCTTTTGACACACCTTGGGTTTTTATTTTGTGAGTTTCTTTGTAAGACTATTGATAGGACCCAATATTCCTAAAAAAAAATACCATATTTTACTTTTTTTTCTTCCTAATATTTTCTAGTTTAATTTTTCTCACCCCTTGGGTTTCTCATTTATGAAGTTATAGTGTAAAACTAGATATGACCCAACCCTCCTCATAAAATTACCATGTTTTCATCTTTTTACATCCTTGTTCTCAAAATTTATCTTTTGCTTCTTTTATTAGTTGGAATTTACACAACAATCTATGTTAGCATGTGTTCCTCCATTTCCCTCCTTCATATGATAAGGAATCACACTTTACTATCATTGTATCCCTTTTTTCCATTTGTCGCATTTTTAACAATTTGAAGTAATTCAAATTTATTTCATGTGTCATTCCTCTTTATTTCCCCTTTCACTCCACATTGGATAAAAATTAGGTTGAATTCGAGATATCAATTTTAATTCACTTAGATTTACGAGACTCTTAGACCCCATGATCTTTGAAGTTCTCTCTCTTAGAAACCAAGTCCCAAGTATTTAAATGAAATTCATATTTAGCACCCATGTTTTTTTTAGAATCTGTATGGAGGAGGAATAGAAAAATCCATCAAGAAATTTAAAATCCAAATCATTTGAAACTAAAGGAAATGTTATCTAAAAGGCAACATACAAATCTTAAAAGTCAACGTCACACCAAAAGATGTTATTTACAAGCACATATCCTATCTCCAATAAAAGTTCAAACTCCACAGTTGGACTCACATAGAACCAAGGTATTTTGGGGTGTGATAGAATAGTTGATTGGAATAATGTAATTCAAAAAACTCTATGGTGCTACCTACTTTCTCATACAAGTACACAATAGTTGTAGTAGACCAATGAATCTATAAGGGGTCCTGAGGAATGCAGAATGCATTGTGGGAAGGTAGGTCAATTTTACTTATCATGTATATAGCCTTCATGGGATGATATATATACTTCATTTATTGACCTAAGACTTGTGTAGATAAGATAAGTTATTTAGAGTCCTTAAGGTTAAAAATATTTTTGTTTTTATAAACCTAATTTGAAGTGTCTTGACTTCAATAAAGAGTTCCTATACCTTGGTTTTTCCTTCATTATCCCCTCCACCCATTTAATCTCCCACTTGGCATGAAAATTGTGATTCTAAATATATTTTCTCTTCTTCTTTAATTCATCCTTCTTCACCTCTTAAAAACATGCTAGCCCTACTTTGTTTCAATTTTATCTATCCTTATATCGAAACAACATGTTTGAGTAATTATGGATTATTTTATTTATACCATGATTCACATTTTAACACTTGTCTTACTTTCATTTTACCATTTACCATTTTTCATTTACTTTCCTACTATTACGAACCCCTGAGTTTGTACCCTTTTTTCATTGTTGATTGGGGTTGGCTTGTTACTTCTCACTCAGTAATGTTATTTTCCCTTTTATACTTCCTTTTTCCATTATTGAGTGAGATAAGGATTGTTACTGATCATTCATCAATGTTGTTTGACCATTTTTGTTTCTTCTTTTACCATTGATGTTTGATTACTATCATGTTTAACATGTATCCTTGGTATGACTTGTTGAGTTTACCTTTCTTACTTAAGGATAGCGTGTTTACATTTTTTGATCTTTAGTAGCCTTGGATTATTTGTTACTCAATTTACTCTTTTTGTATTTGAATTGGTCATTTTTTATAACATAACACTTGTCACCCTAGCTTGCCAAATTTTCCAAGTATGTCTTGTCCTCATAACACCAACTAACTTGGCTTTTCTTGCATTTGTTTATTTTTGCTCTTTAGTTTTATATTCTTGGGCTTGTTGAATGCAATGTTTGTTCCCTAAATAATCAAAACTAACAACACAATAGACAACCATATAATAATAAATATAATTAAAGATACACATTACATTTACTTTTTTTATTTATTCACTTTAAGTTATTTTTGCTTTATAATACAATTTTGTTTAACATCAACATTATGTGTTATTATGTTCTTTCTCGAAGCACCATCCCCTATTTCACCTTAGTGACACATGATGATATTTGAGTGGGGAATATGTATACACATAATATTTTCAAATTTTATCAAATACTGATACTTTACATCTTACAATAACCCATCAAGACTCAATCTCTTTGAATGCATGCCCTAAGGGGTACATTGGGAAAGGGGTGGGTAGACCTTTGGTGCTTCATAGGATTGTTGTCCCTTATTGACACATTATTAATAATCCATATATATTAACAAAATTCCATAATCTATTTCTCCTCCTTTTCACACTCCTCTAGTCTTTTTCCTTTTTCCATTCTTCTTTTCCTCACCTTGATTGCCTTTCACTAGTTGATTGTACTAGGTTGACTAGGTTGACCCTATACAATTTTCATCCTTTGATTACTATACAGGGTCAAATATATCAACCCTATTCTATTTTTTGTTATTTTCACTTGAGATTTTTTTTCCCTTTAGCCAACCTTGCTCAGGACCTAGTGATTTATCTCCTAAAAGCATACAGGGTTGACTACGTTGACCTTGTACAGCTGACAAATTTGGAAGGATTTAGGATGAGATATGACTAGATATACAACATCATTTTTTAATTATTTCAATATGAAATCAAGATTTATTATTCACTTGTGCTTCTTTACAATATGCTCTTCAGCCATTCTACTTGAGGAGTCTTAGATTAGGGTTTTTACTTGGAGAATCTAGTCTTGTGGATAAGTCTTAGATGCTTTAGCATTTCTTAGTGATCTGTAAAAACCAATATAACCTATTTTGAAGCCCATTTATCCAAGGGAGAGATTGAGTCTTGATGGGTTCACATTTAGATAAGTATATTCTAATTTTGTTCTCCACTCTTTAGTAGATAGAAGTAGCATAATTATTGGCTTGAATAATATTACTCTTCATATTCCATGCATTTGGGTATTACTCATACTTATCTTAATTAATATTCTCTTATACATGTTTTGATCTATTTAATAACCCATCATGTTGTGCCACAAGCTTTGGTGTGCACTAGATTACATTTACTTGTTTATTTATTAGAATAGAGTGAACATTACACCTAGGACTCTTTTAGGGTTATTGCATGATTGTGTTAGACTATAAGCTTTAAAAACCTTACTATCATAGTTTATTATGACAAGTGATCCCATAATTATGTCTATTAGATACCCATATTGGTCATACTCCTAGTTAACAAATGTATTCCAAATTAGAAGTGTAGGTATGCTCTATCTTCTCTGATCCAGGATTGATTTATAGACATGATGCATTTCTGATTGCACACACTTTCTAGGAGGATACAACCCCATATGAATAAGAACTATCTCATCCAAAGGAAATTTTTTCAATCACTAATCTACAACATAGATCTAACTCCCTCTTGAATAGGCACCAACTCAACCAAGACCAATTCTACAAGCACCAGCCTATAAGGAAGATTCAACTCCTTTGACCAAGCACCAACTTAGCCAATCACACTTATTTATTATACTCTTACACTCATATCTCTTTATACTCTATCCATTGTCATAAATCAATAATAAATCTATGATATAACTCTAATAGACTCTCAATATACAATGATCATTCCTTCATCTCTACTCCATTTGTTCTCTCTCAAAACTGCCTCTAAGATTCTTTTCTCAACTAGCCCTATTCATGATTGAATAGGTCATGTGTCCTTGATATTCAAATATAGACCACATATATGATATTCATGATATAATTATCTACTCTCTCATGAGGTTTTATAACATGTTTTCCAACCTCCTTAGGATCATTTATTTTTTGAGTCTAATTTGCTTATTCTATTTATATCTAAATAGGCCTAAATTTCCTTGTATATATACTCGTCTCTTATTCATATACCATTTAGTTGGACACACACCCATAACCTATTAGGAAATCCATATAATAGGTCTTATTAAATCTCATAAACAATATTCAAATTAAATTTTAGTCCCTTATGGTCTTATCATGACTCTATTAGGCCTCATTTCACTTTTAGGTCTCATAAAGGCCTAATTACATTAGGTCTATCTTATTACCATCAAATATTGATATTTTTAGGCATAGATAGGTTTATAAAATAACTAAAAACAAGTAAATAACTTATTATATACCTCTACTATCATCCTTCATCCTTTATTTTACCTATGTCTAACATTTATACCATGAAACCTCTTTTTGGACAAATTTTTCTATTAGGCATGTGTGCCTCAAGAGTGTCTTTCAAAAGTGAAGCTTAAAGACCCTTAAGATATTAATAAATGATAAAAAAATTATGTAAAAAAATATACACGACATTAGGATCATCACCACATGTATTAGATACTTTGACACAGGGTTTAAGGCTTCAAGAACACCTAATCAACTCACTCTCAAAACTACTAGTTTACCTCGAAGGCTGGTCATGGTGACTTAGACATCTAACACCTATGGCTACTCATAATTCATTAAAAATATACCATAACATATTTAAATCATAATTAAACAAAAAAATCGTATGGTCTAATATCAAAGTGCTAGTCTTTCAGACCAATCTCATGACCTTATATCACACTATAGTATCTAAACTAGACATTTCAACTTGTAAGCAACATTTTCAACATATTCACTAACCTCTAAATTTTTTGAAAAGTATCCACATGACTTAAAAGTAATTAAAAATGTATATCTATGATTTTTTTTATCATTTTATCATGAAAACACACTCAAATTCATCTTTTCACTTCTGCCTAGGTTTTACACTATTTACACCATTAGGTCTATCTGCCACTAGCTAACTTGGAAGACTGATTTAGAATATTTAAAGGTATGAAAGCTATATATAAAACTTCATGTGCATGAATTATTATTATTTATATTCTTCTTCCATCCATTTTATTTCCTTGACCAATGGAAATTTTGAGAGCTATAGTAAATTCTTCACTAACAAACCTATAACTGTGCATTTTCTCTCTCATCTGACTAACCACTACCACTTGGAGGTACCTAGGAGATTTGGATACATGATTCAATATTTTTATAGGAATTTGAGACCATTATTGGATTTTTTAAATAATATCTTCCACATTGATTCCATATTAGTGTTTTAGGGAGGTTTAACATAGGTTTTGGTGTTAACAATGTTCATAAAGGATTACCCCTTAAATCCAAAAATAATGCCTCTATATCTTATATAAAACTCTTAAAAATATATAATATATATCTTAGGTTCCCATGAAAATTTTACATGTGCCAAATAACACTTGAAAGTCCTTCTTAGGTTTGAATACCTTCATTCTATGCACTTGAGAGACCTCAAAACCACATTCCATGACTTTTCCTACAAACCATGACCTCATACTTCATGATCACTCTTTAAAAAAATTAAATTACCTCTATCCATTCTCTCCTTCACACATTCACCTTAAAATATGATCCTCATGCCTCATTAAGATATGTAAGGTCTAAGACAAGTTTAGATGTAGACCTATACTAAATGTCCTACCCTTGTAGGCTCACCATCAAAATCTCATGAATGCTTCAATGATTTTCTCTCATATTTAAATAGTTTAGAACAAAATGTTAATTCCTATATTCATTCACCTCATCATTCCACCAACTCATATCTTCACCATGTCCTAACTAGGCTAGAGATTCTATTTCACTTGATACCTAGACATGTTCCTTCCATGTCATGATCTCAAAAAAACATCAAACAAGTAGATATAAGACATCATAACACTCATTTATATCATGCACCTACTCTTTCATGTAATTTTACATATCATATATTACCATTTGACTTTAGTTACCTTTATAATCAACCATCACATGATGCTTCTTGATATCAGACAGAGTTAATCGTGACATGATACACCTTTGACACCAACCTTGAAATCAATGACTTGTAATTTCATGCAACCATAATACATTAGTTTCCTCAAAATTCTCTCTTGCCTTCAAATTATCTCTTTCTTTCAAATTATCTCTTTTCAACATCCTTCAATGACAACACTCTCTTTATGCCACTATTATGCTCAATTACTTTACCAAACATACCTTTGACATCAATGACCATTATGCCTTTACATGATTCACCCTTTTTACATCAATGAAAAAAACATGCCAATAAGGGTAATTTACTAATATCCATACATAAAAAATCATCATTTTTCTATAATTATATTTCATTTTTTTATTTATATTATCCTTATTTTTTAGATCTTACATTTCAATAGATTTCTTTTTAAGTAATATATGGATATATTGGATGAGCAATTTTTATTTCAACATTTTTAAATATGAACCAAATCACATGCTATGACATAGTACCATTAATGAAAATATTTTTGAAGTAATGTATGACTTGAAAACTATAGTAATCATATATTGAAGATATTATAAATGTCACATTGCAACCTCATTCATATCTTGCTTAATTATTATTTTTAAACATTTAATCAAAGATTTTACCAAGATGATAAAATCCATGTATACATAAATTCATTACTTTTATTATTTGTTATAAAGATGTTAATAGCTACTTTCCCTCTAATCAGGTCCACACTATCACTATGTCATGAGAACCAAAATGAAGGTAACCAATATGTACTTGCTCAACCCACTTCACCTCCCACACATCCTCTTCATGGTGTTTATATTCATTTTCAATTAGAAGTATCTAGGATGTATGATTGTGGATAACTTAAATATCAAATCATCACTATGAGAAATTCAATAAAATAATTATAAAATCAAAATTAGTATTTAATTTCAAAGATCACATCATGAGAAAATAAGAGCACATATACAAACAATCAAAATTATTAAATTGTTAATCATGCATATACATCTTTGTCTAGTTATATTGTGCCTCAAAAGCACTATACATATACAACTATTGATTAAAATAATGTAAAAAAGGATAATAAAAGTTCAAGTGAGATTTTAAGATAAGTGCTTCAAAAAAGATTTATCATATCACTTTTATACCACCTTTAAAGAAATCAAAATACTATTTTACATATCATAAAATGTATGGGAATCATATAGATAATTATTTAACTTTGAAAGACAAAATATATATGATAAATTATAGTGGTGATCCTATAATAGATAATTCAATCAATCAACCCACTCACATTATGATTTTTACTCGTAAGGATCAAGTACAAATAGAAAAAGTTGAAAAATTAGAACTTGTGAAAAAAGAACAAAAATAATAAGCTTGGGTACAAAAATATATTTCAAAGAAAAAATATTACAATTGGAAAATTTTAAACGAGAAAAGTTTCACAAGACAAAATCATAGAAAATAAGATTACAAAATGAACAAGAAGAAAAAAAAAATAGAAAAGAACAATTATAAAAGGAATACTTTGAAAAGTAAATGTTATAAATTGAACAATTAGAAATTGACAAGTTATTTATAGAACAAATTGAGGAAGAAAAAATTTAAAATAAAAAATAGCTCTAGAAAGGTTACCACAAGAGAATTTATAAAAATAGAAATTACTAAAAGAGAAATTGTAAAATAAAATTTAAGATTAATAATAATAATAATAATAATAATAATAATAATAATAATAATAATAATAATAATAAGAGAGGATTTCTAACAAAAGAGGTTAAAATATAAGATATACCTACAAACATTAAGGTTAAAAGTGCGGTTTTAAAGGACTTAATAAAAAAATGTTCATCACATATAAATCCTTTATTTTTTAAACATCTCGTACATGGGAATAAATTCACTAATGTTGAGATTTCATCCTTTTGTGAAGATAATTTATGTAGCATGACACTTCTCTGATATATTGGATATGAAAATTAACACTTAGAAAATATTATAGGGCCTCAATGTTGCATTCTATCTATTAAGCTACAAGTCACACTTGAATTAAAAACATGTTTTTTAATGTTTCACATTGACCTTGTATACACATAATATTTTTAAACTTGATCAATTATTAATGATTTCTCTCTTGTAGGAACCCCTTGAGCCTCAATATCTATGAGTGCATGACTTAAAGATTGAACTAGGAAATGAGTAAACAAACCATTGGTACTTCAAAAGATTTTTATTCCTTATACCACCATTTAAAACCAACACAAGTCCCTCCTATACATTTCCCTAAGCTTTAACACCCCCATTACACATTGCTCCAACCAATTTAATGCCTCAAATAACTGATACCTAAGCTATAACCTATTTTACTATCCTCCAAACATAGTCAAATGGGCCGACCATTCTTGGAATTGAACACTTTATGAGACTAAGTCGACCCAACTAACTTATTCCAAGAGATAACTATTCTATTTCCTAACTAACTAGGTTGACTGGGATGACTATGTTGGCTAAAATTATGGAAGGGTTTAGGGTTACAACCAAATATATAAACACATCATTTACCTCATTTAAAATAGAGAGAATCATTCATTTGTGCTTCTTTATGATCTTGTTTTCCACCATTCTACTTGAGGTGTCAATACTTAGAGTTTCATACTTCCTTTGGAGAGAAGAATCTTGTCTTATGGGAAAAATGTTTTGGATTCATAGAATATGTCTTATATCCCAGAGTTGACCTATATTTTTTATCCTTATGAAAAAAAATAATCTTTTGTAAATCACCATTGGCTAAGGGAGCTATTGAGGCTCAATGAGTTCATCTTCAAGGTAAGTATTCCTAACTCTTACTCCTCTTTTATTGGTAGATAGATTTGCATGTATTAGTTTATGAATGTATTTATCTCTCCATGTTTAGGATTACCTATACATTGACTTGAGTAGGGTTATTATTTTAATGTTTAATGTTTATGTTTTTATACCCCATTTGTGCCACAAGATTTGGTGAGCACTAGACTAGATTTACTTTACTTTGTTACAACCCATAGGACCTATCTAGGGTTACTATGTGGTATTACTCAGCTAGAGGATTTTGAACCCTCTCTCATGATATTGTATGATGAGATACCCCTTAATTAGGTCTAATGGATCCATATTGGTCATGACCCTGATTATATGAATGTACGAATAAGTGGAATGGCTAGTTTGATTTATCTTCTTCAAGCTAGGATTGATTTTTAAATTAGCTTTACTTTCCCTTATATAAATTATGGTGAAATTGACATGAAATAACCCTTGAAGGTTTTCTTTCATGATTTCATTTATTATTTCTTTCATTTTTTACGTCACTAGATCAAATCTATCAACTTAGTCTAACATTCTATGTGTAGGTTTAACATAGTCAAGATAATCAACTTTGTTTGAATTTCTATAGGTCATCTTCAACTACAAAATGCGTCAATCTAATCGACTCATTTCAATTCTTTGCATACAAGTTTTTAGACTCAGTCAACCCAGTCAACTTTGTTAGAAGGCCAAAAATCTTCATTTAGATGATACAATATAAAAATAACAAATTCAACATCATTAAAATCATCATGTTCATTCTTACCAACTTAGTCATTTATTTTCCTTCATTTTTGTCTTATTTTTCATAGTTTTTAGTTTATAAAACTATGACCCTATAGCAAACTAAATCTACTAGATCAATTTAGTTTTATAATGATTTCTTGCATAACAGACTCAATTGACTCACACAACTATGTTTATTTGGATTTTTATTCAACATTCAAAATTGGCTTAGTCAATTTTGTTCTATAATGTTTCCATACTCAATCAACCTGATATATGTAGGACTCTTTAAGCAATGGAATTAACTTACATTTATATTAATTAATTCATTTATCATTTTGATGATTGCTTGCTTAGAATAACACACATGGATTTAATAGGAAATTTTAATTTATCAATTTAGTCACATTGCTTTTTATTTTATTCACACACTACCAAATCACAAAATATTAAAAAAATCCAAACAATTATACCCAAGGTCTACCTACTTATAATTCATCACAAAGGGGGAAATTAACTCAGTTTTAAATCCAAATATAAATATGTGGTTGATGGTATATATTAGAAAAACACTTGACACCCTTATTATTGTGGGATTGTGAAATGAGGGTAAGCCTTGATAACAAGACATTACCATCACCAATACAAATCCCTTTCATCTTTAACATACCTAAAATTATATTTATCTTACCTTTTCTTAGTTCTTTTGTAAAGCCAAAAACCTAATCACATTTTAAATCATAATTTCAAATATCTAGAAATGATCATTTAATAGATTAACATTGCTATTTTTAACATTGATTCTTAAAAATTTTCAATTATATGCTTATTTTTAAAAAATTATTTTTTAGTGTTGATATAAGGTTTGTGATGTTTGCCACAACTAGATCAACTAGATTGACCTAGTTATATGTGTGCTTATTTGAATTTCATTAGTAATTAACAATAGATCATCAAAATTCATAACAGTTAAAACCTATGTTTACCTTCAAAACATACTTTACCCACTCGATTGTGCCTCTTACAGTTTCTCTTTTACATAACATAGTCATTTTGTCTAACCTAGTGTCTCATAGGTTGATCTTCAGTGCTTCCTCATAGAACATAATCGGCCCATTCAACTATGTCCTTTCTATGATATTATGTTGGTCTTTCTTCTAGAATGCATTCGATCATTTCAACCCTAAACCATTTGGATGAATCTATCTGTCTTGGCTGACTTAGTTTGTTAAACTAATAAATTCATAATTATGTCTCTTTTTAAACTTCTAATTAGTTAAGAACGCTGCATAATCAAATATTTAGATTATAATATTACTATATTATCACTTCAAATGAAACTATTGAATTATGTCCTTCATGTATTCCTAATCCCAAACCAATTACTACACACTATAATATAGTTGAGTTTATTCATCCTAGTCCTCCTAATACCAGTGTTTGAAATCCTCCACCCAGTAATCTAGCCCCTACTACAAATGCTTGGAATCATCCACCCAATAATCCATACCCAAATACCAATATAAGGAATGTTCTTCCTATCAACCCTAACATTCCACCTCCTACCACTAAAAATCAAAATCCTCCCGTTAATACAACTCAAATTCTTGCTCAAATGATTCAATAAATGAATGTTATGAAAATAACTAACCATTCCCAATTGATGCAAAGGCAATCTCATATCTTAGAAATAAATAGTCAACCACCTTAAGTCATCATATATCAACCAAATAATAATTTGTTAACCCATCCTATTAGAGATATCAATGAGAATATCATCCATCAACCCCTTTTGAATAATAAAATGCTTCAACATCTTCAAAATTAACCTTTATATGCATTCATTTCATCAATAAACATTGGAAACATATATCCAAGTATCACATGTGATGGAACTAAATAACCCACTACCTTTCTTAAGTCTTTTGGTAATGTCTATAATAAATGGGTATAAACTAACACATTTGATACCACCAATATCTTAGCCAAAACCTTTTTTGGTGATGCACTTGAATGGTATAATAAAATTTATTGACACTTTATTACACAACTACATGATTTAGTCAATGCTCTAGTAAAGTAATTCTAACATAATGACCTTCCTAAAAATTACATTATCCACTTCATTAATTCCAAACAAGTTCATAATTAATATTGTCACACTTTCATCAAATGATGGAAGTCTCTAGATCATAAAGTGGATAATAACATGAATAATGATACTATCTTATAAATATTTGTTATTGATCTTAAATCTCCTCTTTAATAAAAACTTTAGATATTTTACCCTAAAACCTTAAAATAAGCCTTAGACCAATTAAAAAGGAAATAATTTCTTATGACTCAATTTTAATCACCTCAAACAAATACTAAGGAACCTTTCCAATCATTTTATCATAACATTGATTCTTACAAGCCTCCCCAAACTCAAAAGGGAGTATGAAATTCAACCAATTTTGATAAACCTACCCTTAATTGAATATAAAACAACTTAATAATAAATTTTTATCATCTAAACCCATGAACTTTTATCCTTACAAACCTCCACCAAAATGGTACAATCTTGATAAGTTTTTTTGGTGGCATGATACAGTAGGTCATTATCATGATGATTACCATGATCTTCATTGACTTAATCTTGCTTATTTACATGTTCAACATTTAAATCTTGATACTATAACAAAAAACATTATCAAGATTATTTTCAAGAGTCACAAATCTAATCTAAAGAATTATATCATCACCTACCTAATGATCAATAAAAAATACCCCATACCTCCACCTCATCTACTAATGTTTTCTAAATCATATTTTATCCTTCTTCCTATACCAATACAAAAAGGATAGATAATATGAAAATTTTCAAATGAGTATTTGTATTTTTCAATCCTCAACCTCTTAGGATAGATGAACCAAAGGAATACCTAGTTAAAATTCCTACCCAAAAGTGCATCATACATGGTCTTCCTTTAACTTATATACCTCTTCATACCTATCTAAAACATCATATTTAAATTTAATCATCCTAAAAATATAACATATCAACACATTTACCTATTTTTTATTTCATCATAAAGCCCAATACAACTCATTCTAATAGCTTAACTTCACCTCATTCTATATCACATGTTGGGGCATCTTGTGATTCCCATCCACATATCACTTCAGACATTGGGGCATATTATGATGCCCATACCTATATCCAATTACCCATTGGGGAATATTAAAATGACCACTCTTATTCTACATTGCATAATAACAAACAAATTCAACTTCAAGAAACTTTCCAAGACACATAGTGTTGTATTTCACATTCTCATCTTTGATATAGACATTAGCATATATTTTAATTTTTATTTTTGTCTCATGTTTCTTTATTTTTTTATACTTTATTTAATTTAGTTTCATTTTACTTACATCATTATTTCATTTGGATTGTTTGGTTTTATTTCACTTTATAGTTTGTGTGTTTCATTGTAATACCTTTGATAGGACCAAGTCTTCATCACAAACACACTTTACTATCAACATTATTTATTTTTTAGTTATTTATTTTTATGACATTTTGCCTTTGTTTCATTTTTGGTTCTTAGGTATAATTTTAACTATTTATTTCATTATTTGCCTTAGTATCTCTATGATTATTTGACCCTTATTTACTTTCCCCCTCTTTTGGGATGACCATTTACTTTCCCCCTCTTTTGGTATGTTTAATTATTTCATTTGTTATTCTTCTAGATCTATTGTAGGTTAGTATGACTTCTTAGTGACATGACTATCCTAACATAGCTCTATCCATTTCATTTCACTATTTTAACTCATTGTGATCATCTATGATCATATTCATCATTATATAACCTATTACATGGATGGACCTCTCATGATCCTCATCATTCCCTTCCTTCCTTTCATTTAAGGCACACATATGTCAATTTTATATTACACACTTACTTATGGGTAAGTATAGAAATGTTTAGATACCCTGGTCTTTAGGTCCTTTTTCTTTAGTGATCAAGTGTAACCTTTATTTTGCTTGTCACCTATTTCCGTCATGTTTGGTCCTTCAAATCTGTATGGAGGATGAATATAAAAATTCAAAGGTTTAAAACCTAAATAATAAAAGAAAAAAATGAATTAATTAAAAGATAAATAAAAACAATCTTAAAAGTTAGATCACACCAAAAGACATGATCTATTTTTAGCACATCTCCTATCCTAGTCGAAGCTAAAACTCCATAGTTGGACTTATGATAGAGATGAGGTCTATTAGGGCATGGTAGGTTAGTATACTAGGGTATGAGGTTTAATTATATCATATACTTATAGTTCCACCTACTTTATCACATTAGTACCAAATATTTGTATTAGACTACTGACACTATAAGGGGTCCTGAGGAATAGGGAACATATTGTGGAAAGGTACGTCCATTTTAATTTTCATGCATATAGCCTTCATGGGATAATTTATGTACTTTACTTATTATACCAAACTTTTTTATTAGTCAAATTCTCATAAGTCCTTTTTGTTGATAGCTATTATCTTTGGTCACTTGCCTAGTGTGTCTCATTCTTATTGAGGATGTTCACATAACCCCATGTGGTGCCTCACATTCCTTATTTATATCATATTTTCCCAATATTCCAATTGTTGGATATTGATTTTGGAAGATCAAATCTTCCTTATTACACCTCTTGGTTTATAGTTTGTGAGTTTCATTTTAATACCTTGGATAGGACCAGGTTTTCCTCATAGGCACCCTTACACCATTTTCTTACCAAATCATCTCATTGTCATATGAATCATGTCATTAGTTAGTTATGTTTTCTTAAATTGTATCTTAGAACAAGCACTGAGTTTGAGTTATCATCCTTTAAATCTTTAGATTCATCTATCTATCATGTTCTTGTTTGATTTTTATGCACTTCACTTATCTTACCTAGGACATTTGATATTCTTACATGTTTTTATTTATATACGACTTCTTCATGTATATCTTACATTTATTTTTTTAGTTGTTTATGCTTTATTTATATTTATTTTACATACTTGTATTACATCTTATCTTACATTCATTTTTGTCATTTCATGTTTTACATGTTTCCCAACTTGATTTAGTATGTTATACATTCCTTTTTATCATTTCATGTTTTACATGCCCAAATTTATTTAGTATGTTATACATTCATTTTTAGTCATTCATGTTTTACACTCTTCCTGAGATAATTTAGTGTGTTCTAAATTCATTTTCCATAATTTTATCATCTACATGGTTGGTATTTTTCTAAGTAATTTAATTAGTTTTGAAATTTATTCATTTTAACCATCCTACATAGGCATGCATTGCTTCTACTATTTGTTTTGTATCCCTAGGGTTTCTTAAATGAAGGTAAAACACCCTCCATGATCAAGACTAGGATATTTTCATGCAATCATTCAGTGGAAAGTTAATTCAAGGTATGTATATGGTACTTTTAGTTACATTCATCTCCTTTTAGAACTAATTTCATTATTTCATTTTTAGTTATCTCAGTTTCATGTGTTGTTATGTTATTTATCAAATCACCACCCCATGTTGCAACTATGTGACACATGATGGGATTCAAGTGGGGCATATGTATACACACAATATTTTTAAACTTTTCCAATTATTGATGCTTTATCTCTTGCAAAAACCCGTCTAGTCTCAATCTCTTTGAGTGCATGCCTTAAAGGGTGTACCGAGAAAGGGGTGAGTAGATTATTGGTGATTTACATGATTTGTTTCCGTATACTACCACTTAAAACCAACACAAGTCCCTCTTATATGTTTCCCTAATCTTTGACACCTCTTTTAAACACTCTTCCAAGTAATTTACCACCTCAAAGATCCCTTACTAAATCCAAAACCCATTTTACTATCCTATAAACACATTCAAATGAGCCAACCTTGTTCTAGGAATTAATCACATTACAGGACTAAGTCCACCCATCTAACTTATTCCATGACCTAATTGTTTTATTTCTTATCTAACTAGGTCAATTGTGTAGACTATGTTAGCTAAAATTCTAGAAGGGTTTAGGGTTAGATCTGACTATATAAACACTTTGTTTACCTTATTAATAATATAAAGAATCATTCATTTTTTCTTATTTATGATATTCTCTTACACCATTCTAATTGAGGAGCCATTGCTTATGTTTCATACTTCCTTTGGAGAGAATAATCTTGTCTTGTGGGAAAATATTTTGGATGCATAGGAGAAGTCTTGTATCATAAATTTGACATATCTTTATTATCCTTACTAGCCACAAAAAAATATTTTTAAAATCACCATTGGCCAAAGGAGAGATTAAGGATCAATGGGTTCATCTTCAAGGTAACTATTCCTAAATTTTACTCATATTTTATTAGTATATATATTTACATATATTGGATTATCAATGTATTTATATCTCAATGCTTAAGATTACCTCTACATTGACCTCATAGATTTATTCTTTTCATGTTTATTGTTTATTTTTATTATCCCACATTTTTTCCATAATATTTAGTGAGCACTAGATTAGATTTTCTTTACATTGTTACAAACTATAGAATCTAGCTAGGGTTATTGTGTGGTATTACTCAAATAGAGCCTTTAAAACCCTCTCTATCAATATTATATGATAAGAGACCCATTAATTAGGTCTATTTGATCTTGTATACATCCTAAATTGTTTAAGAAAACACACATATCATGTATTTTCATATTCCTTTCATAGGAGACTCTGATTGGAGAATATGATCTTTGTTCACATTTGGCCATGTCTTTCATTTTATCCATTTGGCTTTGGTTCTAAGCTTGAGTCACCTTTTTACCCATTACCAGTCACCTCAAGCCTCTCAAATGGTTATTCCACCTCAACCATGTCAGGTTTTCCATGCTCATTCCATCCCCCCCAGTCCCTATCCCATATGACAACAATACTGGGATAGGACTACAATGCTAAAACCTAGGGTGTCTAGTTTCTAGTGCTCCTATCCAAAGCCAATTTTAGCCTAAATGATTAGTTTATTCCTTTGGATGGGTTTTACCCCTTTTCTTTTATTATTCCATAAGTTTCCATTGTTGGTCAAATGTAAATAAATCTCCCAAATTCAAAATAATTATTCTCCTATATAAAGGATTCTACAAGGCATTTTATATCTAACACTTACTACTTTGTCACATTAGACATAATAAAAATCAGCCAATAGTATAGCTCAGCTTCTTTGCATCACACATGGACTTTCATGCTTGATCAAGGAAGGGCTTCAGAGAAAGTCATTCTTGCATTTATCATGTATGTTGATTATGCACATTCCTTAAGGGAGAACTACATTTGATCTGAGACCCTAACTTGAGGGTTAATATAGGTAGTAGTTAGGACAATAGGGGTTCTAGATCATGCAATCATTCTTTTCCTGACCTATTTTCCCCCCATTTTTATTTTTATGTATTTTTTGTTTTCATGTGTGTAGATAGATATAGTTAATGAAGACTAAAATGAACCTAGAACTAGCTTTGTTAACTTCTAGCCCCTAAAATTTGCTACACAGGCTCACACTGACCTGGTGAATAAAACTCAAATATCCTAGATCTTGAGGACAATAGTGTTGGGGAGTCACTATAGCACTAGACACTAGGGTATCCTATTCTAGCACTCCTATCCAATCAAAAAATGAAAGCCATTTTTAGATTCTTGATAATGTCTCAGTCCTACTTTTCAATAACCAGCTTTGAAATCATTCGTTTCAACCTAATTTAAGATAAGTTTATTATTCTTCCTCTTGTAAAGTTAATTATTTAAAAATCTATATTTTCCCCATTAAAATAGATATTCTCTATTACTCTATACCCTTATTATTTAATATCTAAACACTAGATACCTAAAAATAATAAAACATTCAATGAATGTGACTTACTTTGAACAAACCTAAAACCCTAGCTACACTTAGGGTTTTTCCTTCATATTTTTTTGCAAAAATTTAATCTCAAAATTATGATTTTTGTATCAATTTTTTTGCATTATTCCCATCCAAAATTTATTTTTAGAATTTAAAATTATTTCATAATTTTCAAAACTTATAAAACCTTAGCTAAAAACCCTAGATTTCAAAACTAGGTTCTTAAACCTCAAGCCTTCCTTCATTGTAAATTTTAGAAAACTATTTTGGATTTTTTTTCAAATCAATTACTTTGTCAAAAAAAAATTCAAAACTAGTAGTTTTCTTGTGCAAAAAACTAATTTCCAAATTCTGATTTTTGTATAAATTTTTTAGCATTATTCCTATTCAAAATTATTTTTAGAATTTAAAATTATTGCATAATTTTCCAAAATTCTAAAACCCTAGATTTCCAAACTATGTGCTCAAACATCAATTTTTCCTCCCCTACAATTTTTATAAAAATAATTTGAGTTATTTACAATTTTTTTGGATTATCAAAAGTCATTTCAAAATTTCAATGACAGTAGTTCTTTGTGCGTTTATTATCTTCATAGTAATTTTCAAAATTATCTTTAGTAAAAGAAATAAAATGGCCACAAAGGTAATTCCTTCCTCTCATCCCATAGATAAATTTATCAAAATTTCTTATAATTATGACAATGATTTGACAAATTTGTAAAATTACACTTTAGCTAAAACTATAGGAAATGATTTCATTTATAGTGAAGATAATGACTATTATTTTAATGAAGGATGTGATGATATATGTAATGATGAGGGTGAAGCACAAATAGGTGATTTTTTTTTCTTAAACCCATCTCTTTTATTCCTTCTTATAAATAAAATAATTTTGATAAATGGGAAGGATACTTCTCACTTCATTCTCCTATGCACAATGCACCAAATACACAAATTAGTCATGAACATTCAAGTGAACCTCTTATTGGTGATAACTTGATTCCATGTGAACCTCTCTCTCTCTCTCTCTCTCTCTCTCTCTCTCTCTCTCTCTCTCTCTCTCTCTCTCTCTCTCCCCTCTCTCTCTCTCTCTCTCTCTCTCTCTCTCTCTCTCTCTCTCTCTCTCTCTCTCTCTCTCTCTCTCTCTCTCTCTCTACTTCAATGTTCAAATTACAACACTATAAATGAAATAGAATCAAATTACCAAATCATAGTTCAAATAATACATCTCATGTTCTTAACTCTAATTTATCAAAAGAATGTTCAGATGAAAATTATCCTTCTCTTGCTTCTCATATTTCACATGAAAATAATGAATGTATTTCATCCATGAATAACATAGATGAAAATGATATTCAAATTTCAAATGATAATCTATTGCATATTCAAAAATAATTAAATTCTTATATTACACCTCTCCCTAGTAATGATGGAAGTGATAATGAATATGATTGTGAGCATGCTGATGAATATGAAAATGAGAGTGATTATGAATAATATTACATATATGATAATGATGATGATAACTATGCACATAGTGAAGAATAATATGCATCTCATGTTTCTAACTCTTCTCTCACTTTTCTCAAACATAATGCATTTCCAAATGGTGTTTCTACTTCTATGAATGATTCTATGTGCATTAATGTACATTTCAACTCTAATAACACATCTTATACTCAATTAGAATGTGATTCAACAAAACATAAAGATACCAATGAATCTCCCAAGCCACCCCTTACTATTGTAGAGCCCAGTTCTCACTCTTCACCTAAAGAGAATTGTAGCCCACATACCTCTAATAAGGTCCAAGTTACCATTAATCATAAGTTTCAAGTGAACACACCCCCTCTTTATGATCCAATTGAAAAATGTAACAATCCCATGGTTTAAATTAACAATCAAATACAATGATTAAATGAACCACTTAAAGATACTAATGTGCCATCCTAGGAGATAATCTCTTTGATGCATGTAGTTAGTGCATTACAACACCAAGTACATATCCTTACCTTAGAAAACAAAGCTTATAAGTCTTGGATGGATACCAATGATCTACATGGTAACCCTATTCTAAAGACATTCATAAAAGATTTATTACCTAAGCATTTTTAGATACCATCATTACCTCACTTTGATGGAATTAGAGATCCATTTGTACACCTTCATGCCTTTAAGAATGCTTCACCTTCTCATGCAAGTTTATTGATTCTATTCAAGCTATTCCAACAGACATTAATATGGGAAACATAGAATTAGATATTTCATATACTCATAACGGGTTCATTTCACATGTATGATGACTTAGAGGAGGTATTTCTTAGATATCACATTGTAAACATAGGTCCTCATATTACATATGAGAAACTTACCATACTACATCAAAATTCTTCAAAGCTAGTTAGTGAGTATATCTTAAGATTCAAGGCTCACATGTTAAGATTGATATATAAACCAATAGATCTAGATATTCAACATGTATTTATTAAGGGGCTTCATCAACCTCTCCTCAATCATCTATTATATCAAATAGAGTCTTCTTTCAGACACTTATGTTATACAATTTTAACTTTGGCAAAGAAATTGGGATTGATTGAGGTAGATTTAGTTGATTAAATCACTCTAGATTTCATAGTAGCATCTTCAAATATAGATCCTAATACTCAACATCTACCATGTACTAAATGAGATAGGAGACCACAAATAAAAAATCAACCAATCAAGAATAAAGAGCTAGTTTCTAGAGCACAACCTATAGTATGCACTATAGAGAACAAAAATAAGACACCACTATAACTTGATTCAGAGTGAGATAGCCCATCTACCATATTATCAGAATGACTAGATAGGAGGTTAATCACACTACCTTATACTCATTGATAAGATCCATGTCTCTTACATAGACAGTCACATCAACCCTTTTATAACTATCATCGTATTTATGGGCATAAAGATAATGATTGTTATGGACTTAGGGTTACATTACTAGATGTGTCAATAATGACATCATAGCATTCACACAAAGGGAATCAATATCTCCTCCATCATGGAACCCTAGACCTCATTCCTTCATGACTAAGTCATCCTAAGACATTCCTTTACAATAATCATCGATCACTCATCGTGAGTGCAATGTAGGTTTTAGGATAGAATCTCACAAGAGATATCCTATTCCACCACCTTAGAATGTTTAAAAACTAGTACAATGATAAAAACCTACATATAACACTATAGTCTAAGGGATACATAGTGTAGTTCCTTATACATATCCAATAGAGTCAAAGGTACCACATCAGAGTCTTACTCATGAGAAATATTCACTATGGGTAGATTTTTTGGGTCCTACCTCACATAGAAATCCACTATGGTTAAGATTAAATGACCCCACACCAAAATGTATTTCTCATGATAAATATTCATTATGGATATATTTTATAGGTCTTATTTCATGTAATAACCCATTAATATTAAGATTAAATGATCCCTTGGCATAGGTTTTAGATCCATCTTGATATATTGCTCAGTCACATACATCATAGACATGCCATAGGGTATTCGGTTACAAATAGATGAGCCTTATTCCTATCACACAATTTTAGTTACATGACCAATAAAGTAAAAAAATTAGAATCTTCACACATATCTACAGTTAGTATAGAGTAGATAGTATCAGATATAGCACACATTCCTACATAGCATGAGTAGTATGGTCACTTGTTTAGTTGGCTGACAAGGTTTAGATAGTGATACAATAAAGAATAATATAATGTACAATCATACTAGTTATAGTTCTTAAGCTTCACTTAGTAGGGCAATGATGGAGCCAAAGGTCTATCTTAGCCTTTGTACTCCTAAGTCACTCTCACAGAAGTAATACACATAATGTGTTATAGTACATTCCCATATACTAAAAACTAACATTCCAAATTCCCAATATCTATCCATAGCCAAAACTATCCTATCAAAGTCTAGGTCTTATCAAATCAACTTATCCAAATCCTACTTTACCAATCTCAAAACCAAATCAACTTATCCAAATAATTTACCAATCTCAAACTAGCTCAATTTATCCTAATAATGTACCAATTGCAAAATCAACAAATTTTTTTGCTCATGTATAATTACAAACCAAATAAAATTATTTAATTACATACAAATTGAAATACAAACCTAAGATCACACTTATGAAAACAATCAACTCACATATCCCAAATACCATTTTACCAAACATATACAACCTTCAACATCAATACCAAATCAACTACTTCTAATCAACAAATTGCACTTAAATTAACAATATATTTCAAATCCTATAACACAGTAACCATGAGGTAAAACCTAAAACTAGTATATAAAATAGAGATTTCAAATAAACATACACTATATCAAATACATTCAATCATGAATGGGTATCATGTCCTTAGTCTCAGTCTTAGTCTCTCCTCTAGTACTGGCCCTATAGTTCAGCCTCATGCTCAATGTCCCCACACCTCCTTGAGATCCTAAATTTCTCTTATGCTGACTATCTCTCTCTAGTAACCAACCATGCTCCTAACACAAGTTTGCATATGACCTCTACAAATTTGTGTACTCATCCATAATCCACATACTGACTGATCCATAATCAGGAGGATCAATCATATGCCTATCTCACTCAACCCTCAAATCATCTCTCTTCTACTACCTTAACATATGAATCTATATCTATATCAGCCCTATCAAATAAATGAGAATAAATTCCAGCTATAACTGTCACTTACTTAGTCAAACCCTCCTCCAAAACATCATTAGGTACATACCATGTAATATCATGAAGTGTAGACTCAATGATGGTTTCCCAAAACCCATCATCTTCACCTCCTCCCCTAGTAGATGTTTCATCCTAATCACTTCCCAGTCCACCTTCATGCAAAACTACAACACTACATTAGACAGACATTTTAAAAATAAGCTAAAACATGTGCAAACTCAAACTTATAAACAACTCAAATATAAATGATACTTACCTCCCATCATCTGGATTAGACTTGTGTCCTCATAATCAAGGGCATCCCCTCCACCAATAGGATATAATATAACCCACTAATGCCTCACCCACCATGTGGTAAATGCCTTTGCACATATAAAATCATCTAAGTTAGGAATATCTATATCCACATCTCATGCATCCAAAGGTAATGGTGCTAATTCAACCTCACTAGGCTTACCGTGAGCTCTTGGTCTTGCCAATGCTTGTGCACTCCTCACCCACACCCATGTTACTAGGGGCACATCTTGTAGGACCCCAAACTTCCTAGTCATGTGCTCATACTAAAATCACTCATATACTCTATGACAATGGTCATACAACCAATAATTGACCTTAATATAATAGAATTGCACTCCATCTTCGAGCTACCTAGAAAATCCTCTATAGGGCCTCTATATGATATCTTGAGCCACTAGTCCATATAATAATCATATATAATGATCCATCCCAAAAGACTTGATAGACAATGAACTCATCCACCATTCCCCATATGGTTATGGAGGTTCCCTCCTCTCTTAGTAATCCCAATAGCTGCACAATCGCTATGTGCTCATAGGCCCAATAATGCAATAAAGTAGATGCACTTAGAGCACCACTGAATGCCTCCTAAGTAAACCTATATAGATATCTATATAAGTGGGAAAATATAATCCTATCCTATGAGAAAATAATTCCATATACCTCTACATTATGTATAATCCTATGCATCCTATATGCAATAGATACCCCACTCCCATCCACTATAATAAAAGAAGCCAACAACACTACCAACCACTTTTATAGATGTGAAACACTCAATCAAATAATAACTGATAATATTACATCACTATCACTGCCTCTCCTATGTATGCCTAAGGGAACACTAGAAAAATACAAGGATGCATGATCAATGGCATCCAAAATCACATTGACCCATAAAGTCACACATTGTCCACTAACTAATAAATGCAAAGTATGGTACACATCCTCCAGATTAATAATCATCTCTCTAGTAGGAAGCTATAAAGTATACATGTTTGCATTCCACCTCTCACACATGGTGGTAATCAATTGACTATCCCACTACATAATGCCTAGGTCACACACATGACCCAACCCTACCCTATCCATCACAACCCTCTTATCAGCTAAAAAAAGCAAAAATCTTAGAGTCTCCATCACCTAGACTATATAAAACTCCCTTTTCCATACCTCACCTTATAAATACCAAAAAATAACATGTATATTAGTCAACCATGCCAAATAAATAACCAATCAAAATGATAGCAACTAAACTAAGCATCAGCCTCAAAAATCCAACCTTTAGGATAACACTGAGTACATGATAGTAGCACTGGATAGGAGTGTTGTAACATGTACAATAACATTGGAGTCTAGATAACAGTGTTGAAAGAGGGATAGGAGAATTAGATCTAGTAAAAAAATTCCTAAAAACCTTTAAAATAGCTCAAAATCATCAACAATAAGCTTCTAAATAGGCCTAAATCACATGTTTTACCTACTTACTAAGGTAACCTCTCCACCAGCCTCAATCTAGGCTGCCAACCATTCAAATCAGGTCATGGAAGGTTCTTGTATCCTTAGCATATTTCCTACTCTAGAGCTCTAAATATAAAACTAGTCAATGCACAAATGAATCGAGAATAAATCTAATTTTCCTATATCAAAAAAAAAAAAAAAATCATTCAAAGAAAAATACCATTTTACCTATAACTTGAACCCCATAGCTCCATTTTACAAACTTTTTTTTTCCAAGAAACATGAATTCAATACCTTCAATACTCAATAAACCTCAATATCTTATTATATCATTTACCTACTATAACACACACATTTCTATATATATCTTATTCCTAGATACATAAATTGGTCCCTACCAATCAAAATCTTGTTCTAATTTCAAACAACCTAGTCTAAATAATCAATAAATTTCTCAAATCAATTCAAACTATACCAACCTTATTATTAGCATTTCATCACTAGTCATCACTTTTAGCTCAACCTCCTCTATTACACATTTCATCACTCTCCCCAAAAGGGGGGCATCATTCCTACTATTCTTATTTCTACACTCACCCAACATACCTATACACTCTCACAGTTGGATACACCATGGTTCTTACACCTCTAGTAGTCAAAATTATTAGATTCACCTCATATAGGCCAAAATATATAGTGATTAAGACTACATGGGTCACTTAGCATTATTCTTACACCTCCAGTAGTTAGAATTATCAAATTCAGCTTAGATTGGTCAAGATATACAGTGATTCAGATTACATGGGTCATTCAACATTACTCAAGACATTTAGAGGGACATACCTTTAGTTTATAGATACATAGATTACTTAGATACATAATGTTTAGATCATTTGGATTCATAGTTACTTCAAAACAGATTAAGACTAGATATCAGATTTGGGGGCATGTACATCACTACATGTCTCACACATATAACTTCATATAACATGACGCAATTACAAATTAGATAGTAGATTATAGGCATCATGTAGAGCATATTATTTTGATATTTATTTTTTCACATGGGACATGACACAATAGCTCATTTCACATGTGGTTATATAGATTACCAGAATATATAGACGCATCACTCACATACTAGATTTAGGGGAATGACACAGATGTTCATGTTTTTTATTATCCAAGATTATACATATTATAATGGCAAGACATGACATTTTATTCTTACACATTTACTAGAGTTTTTAAATTATACTCAGGCATATCCAAGTTGTCACCAAGTCGGACCATATAATCATCTATAGCGGTTGGTCCATAGCATTACTCAAACCCAAGATTTTGTGTGAGATAGAAGGCAAACATTAGTTTTATACCTTCAATCACTTCTCATTTTTAGATCAAATTATTTAGACTAAGTTCATGATATATCTTGATCTTCATATCATATAGATTCTATACACACATTCCAAATTACATGAGTTTATATGGGATAGAGGGTAGACATTAGTTTTGGGCCTCTGAGCATTTCTCATTTTTCATTTAAATTCAGTACAGGGGGTATCTATTTTAGGTATTCCTTATTTCTCTAGGAACTATTAAGATTTATTATATGGGGTACCTATTTTAGGGATTTCTTCTTTCTCTCGGCACTATTTAATTCTCTATCCACTTCCCTGGCCAGGAAGTTAGACCATTTTTTAGCACACTTCTCTCCACACAAGTAAAGTTTAGGTACACATCTTCTTTATTTCTTACTCTAGTACTTCTTTTCATTACATCACTAGATTAAAAGAGGGGAAAATGTATACACCATAAATTAGTCAAGTAACCACACATATCATGTCTTTTCATAATCCTTTCATAAGAGACTCCAACTAGAGAATATGAGCTTTGTTCACATTTGGTCATGTCTTTTGTTTTATCCATTTGGGTCTGGTTCTAAGCTTGAGTCACATTTTTACCCATTCCCAATCACCTTGAGCCTTTCAAATGTCCATTCCACCTCAGTCAAGTTAGGTTTCCCATGTTCATTCCATCCACCTAGTCCCTAACCTATAGGATAGGAGCGTTGGGATAGGACTACATCATTGACACCCAAGGTATCCATTTTCTATTGATCCTATCCAAAGATAATTTTATCCTAAATGATAAGTTTCTTTTATTGGATGGGTTTTACCCCTTCCCTTTGCTTCATTTCTAAGTTTTCCAATGTCAGCCAAATGCAAATAAATCTCCAAATTTTGAAATAATGAGTCTCTTATATAAAGGACTACACAAGGCATTTTATATCTAGCACTTACTACTTTGACACATTAGACATAATAAAAATTAGTCAACAATATAGCTCAACTTCTCTACATCACACATAGACTTGCATGCTTTATCAAGGAAGGGCCTAGGAAAAAGTCATTCTTATATTTATCATGCGTATTGATTATGTGTGTTCCTTAAGGGATAACTAAATTTGATCTAAGACCTTAGTTTGAGGGTTAATGTAGGTAGTGTTCAAGATAATAGGGGTTCTAGATCATGCAATCATTCTTCCCCTAACCAATTTTTTCCCTTTTAATTTTGATGTATTCATTGTTTTCATGTGTGTAGATGGATATAGGTATTAAAGACTAAAATGGACCTATAGTTAGCTCTATTAAATTCTAGCCCCTAAAATTTGGTACATATGCTCACACTAACTTGGTAAATAAAACCAATAAATCTTAGATCTTGAGGACAATAGTGTTTGGGAAGGACTATATAAATGTACACTAGGGTGTCTTTCGGTGCTCTTGTCCAATCAAAAAATGAAAGCTAGGTTCAGATTCTTGATAGTGTCTTAGTCCTACTTTTCAATTATCAGATCTAGAATCATTAATTTCAACCTGATTTAAAATAAGTTTATTATTCTTCCTCTTGTAAAATTACCTATTTAAAAATCTATATTTTCCCCAGTAAATTAGATTTTTCCTATTATTCTAAACCCTTATTATTTAGGATCTAAACACTAGATTCCCAAAACTAATAAAATAGATCCATATTGGTCATGACCTTGATTGTCTAAATGTACCAATAAGCAGAATGACTAGTTTGATTTATCTTCTCTGAACTAGGATTGATTTATAGATTAGATTCACTTTCTCTTGTATACAGACCCTACCTTCGAAAAATGAAATGTAAAACTAGGAATATCATGGATGAGAGAAATGGGGGAAATTTTGGGAAAAGAACATTACTATTTAACATTTGAGAATGAAAGTGCAATGATTATAATTTAAAGAGAAGATTAATCCTTGTATAAAAGATTGAAAAAGGAAAGAATATCCTTATTTAATATTCAATTAACTACATCTAATAGTATAATGGTATAGGCACATGATATAATACATATTCCAAGGAAAAATTTGGAAGGTTCAAATTAATAGTATGGGGTAGTTGATTTTGCATATATAGATATAAAAGAAGAAAAGAGTGACATACCAAAATTTAATGATCAGTAATATGATTATGTAGATGATGATTAGGATAACATAACTAATATTCAAGATTAATGTGACAATAACATTGATGGTCACAAAACATATGATATATGACCTGCACAGAGGAATCCCCTTGATGAGATATTTGGTTCACAGTGAAATTATTTATTATACATAACTTCTTAACTATTGCATCATGTTCTTTAATTTTTTATTGTTGGTGTTTACATGTTAACACTAGGATATTAGTGGTTTTTTCCTAACCAACTTAGTTATTTCTTAGTTAACACTAACATAAGGTTTAATCTTAGTTTAAGGAGTTGGTTATTTGTTATGAGTAATATATGCACAAATCAATTATGTCATTCATTTTTTATCACTATAATATTAGTTTATTCACAACACTAATTTTTTGTTGTGAAACAAATAATGTGGGTTATTTTATCCTTGGAATCCTTATTTTTATCTGATTAGTAGGATCGTAAATACACATAGATTTTGATATACAATTTTTTTGTTGTTTAATGGATTTAATAGGTTATATTAATGGCATGAAGATAAAATCATATATATGATTATCTCATAATCTAATATTGAATCATAGTGACCATCTATAGACATTCATCAATTATACTTTTTGTGTTTGGTGTTGCAGCCATACCATAACATATTATTTCATATTTGCATTTGGGTTAGCTTTGTTATTTTTCACATTTGTATCAATGATATCTTTTTATTGTATGATTATTATTTATTAATTGGATCAGGATACTATTTTCATAATTTCCATTTATGCATTGGTATTACAGGCTACATAATTTATTGAGGCATTGTTAAAGTGCAAGGTCTTTCCTCTACACAATCCATGGCATTTTTATTGGATGTATTTGTTGCCATCATCCCCAACCTACACATTAATGAAAAGAAAGTCTAGTTGGATAATTTTAAATGGATTTTTAATAATATGAAAGGATGTCATATTAATGTATCTCATAATGGTGATAAGAATATATCACTTCACGAGGTTGCTAAGAAAGTAAATTATGAGATCATGACAATAATAATTAAATGTACAAAGTATGTTGTGTACAAGTATAATTAACTAGGAGAGACAACACTAATAATAAATTTTCAACATAGTTGCATGGAATTAGTGAAGCTAGTATTAGAAACAACATATTAGTTTTTTAGTTTTCAAAATAAGGGAGGGATATCAAACATGCCTTGTTACTATATATTATGTAGGACATTTAAGTTGGTATCCATATAGATCATTCAACTCATCACCACTAGTATTTGAAAAATCCCTCAACTTGGATTATAAGGCCACTGTAGACACTGAAATCGTGTATGTACGTTGGTTGTCTCCCCCCTTGACCCATGTCCTAACCCTTATCCTAGTCCCCTCCACTTTTAAATTAAAATAACTTAAGAATTCTAATTTGGCCCCTTTCCACCTCACCCATGCCACCTTGGATCCCCACCTTGGATGCCCCCACCTCTCTCCTAGCCTTTATTACCCCAAATCTCCAATTTATCCTCCCTCCCACATCCATTTATGCCTTCCTCGACCATTTTCCCATGACCCCTTGACCCGACAGCGTGCAAGAATGGACAGAGGCTAATTTTAGCCTCTGTCCCCATTCTTCAACCACCGATGTCAGTCATTATGCGGTCGACGTCGACATCCTTCAAAACCATTTTCTTCAACCATTCTGCACCCCCCACAAACATGAATTCTTTGGACACTTTTGGCATTCGTATTCCCTTTCTCTCCCTCTTGCACAGCAACACCAGCAGCTACAGGTACACTACAGGAATAGCTCCAGGCAACAGCTCCATTTGCAGGACCTTCAACAGCTCCGACAATAGGTTTCTCCATTCTCCAACTAGCAAGCAAGAGGTAAGAGTTTCCTTGTTTTTCATTTCATTTCTTATCTGCATTCATCTATCTATCCAACCCACTATCCACAACCCAACTTGTCTGTCCCTGAGAGGCTAAAAGGCCTTCTCAGATCCCTGCCTCTCATTCAACCCCGTTTTGCTTCTATTTCTCAACCAGTCACTCTCCCAGCAATCCACTCTACCCAACTAGTTCTATACAAACCTTCAGACAACTCCTCAGACCCCCAAGTAGTCCCTCTGAATCCCACACAGACCTTCAGACCCTCAGAAGAAGCCTTAGACCATTCTACAGACCAAAAACTAGCCCTGTAACCCGTCCCTGGCCATTACCCCGACTGACCTCAACCATTGCCCCTACTGACGTTGGCAACCTAACTGATGTCGATGACCTCCTTGACCGACGCTGGCAATACCACCAATGTCGGTGATTATTCAAGGTAGATTGCTACTAAACAGGTATGCATTTGCGTTCAGTTCTTTCTTTCTATCTTTTATCATTTATCACTTTCCATTTTTGATTAGCATTCTATTTTTAATAGTGGACTGTCATCCTCCAAGAAGCCTTTACGCTTCTAGGACCAAGCTTTTGCTTGGTAGTCCACCCTTTTGTCATCTAACATTTTTTGTGTTTTAGTGTCTTTCCCTTTCAGGTGTCATCCTCCATAACCAAAAAGGAGTTCCTGCTTTCATTTGAATTTTGGTGCACATGTCTACAACTCGGGTATGTACAAACCCTTGTCCATTTCTCTTTTAGTTTCTCATTTTCCCTTTCTTGAATGTGAAAAGTAAATATTGTTTGGAAACATTCTGGCACGCCCGGTGGGACCCTAGGGTCTTCCTTGCGTTCTTTCTTTCTATTCATATAGGTGCATTAGGTTTCTCCCTTTTCACCTCTTTCTTCTCTTCTAAACGACACTATTAGTGAGATTAAAAAGAACTTTTCTTTCTTTTCTTGCATTTATAAACTAGTCAAAAGTCATATTCTTCAACCCTTTCTCGACTTATTTTCATTCCAACTTAACATTTTGACTTGGGCTTAAAACACATTGCATTTTCATTTCTACTTGCTTGCATTTCTTAGTCCACACCTAGTAATTAATAACCGCATCATGAATTAATCGTAGTCCACTTTATGTTACACAACCAAATCACTTGCACAAAACAAACATCAAAACTTACCTGAGACAAAGCTCGAGTGGGATTTCATCACCCAGTGGATACCTTACCCATCCCGGTGACTACTTGGATTTCATCACCAAGGGGAAAGCCCACTCTGTTCTCTGGTAGAGGATAATCTCTAGGGGAAGTATATACTGGCTAAGCAGGCCCAACTCATCACTGGGTTCGTGAAGTGAGGGGAGCTTGCTCCTTAGCATCATGCCAAGTATGAAACCTAACACAAACTTTTGAGCACCAAAACAAACTCGAAACCATCCATAGACTACTTCTTTTATGACCTGACTCAAAAGCCAATCTTCCTACACACATTCTAAGGCATAAGCCGCCACGATCCTAGTAATTTACTCCTAGGGATTTAACATTTAGGATTTGCTTGTGTTCTTCATATTTTCTATTCTTATCTACTTGTTTGAGCTTGTGAGGATGTTATTTCTTGCCTTGAATGGTTCTGACTCATAGTCAAGCCAAGGTTCTTGTCAACCACGCGAGGCATCAACCGCTTCCATCTACCCCGTCCATAACCAGTCCCATAATGGAGTTCCACTTGGAGACTGAAAGAACTCCTACTCGACCAACCCCGACCCAAACTCCCATTGTCCTAGAAGGGGACCAATATTTTTCACGATTCTTGGACCTCAACGTCAAAGCCTTGCAGCACTATCTCATGCATAGCCGAACGCAAGACTCCTTAGGCAATCCAGTTTATGGAATGCTGACCTCTCTTGTCGAAACTACGGCCATATCGACAGCATCCGTAGTTCAACCTTTAGACACCCAGGCTATCACCTCGACCAATGACCAAACCTTGACCAACCTTCCAAGTGTGGCCTCTCCCTCCATCTTTGGGCCCACTTTCACTGGGGTTTCAACCCCCTATCAACCTCAGCCCATTCAACCACTCTCTACTCCTTTTCAGAATTTGGTTGTTTCTATTCTGCCTACCCTTGCCCCTATCAACACAAGGGTGGCTACCTATCCATTGGCCTCTATTACCACAATCCAACCTCCCATGGTAACATCGAGCCTAGCCATGTCTTCTACCTAACCACCCTTAGCCTCCTCTTCTATCCCTATGACTAGTTATCTGTACATTGCACCCCTACAAGCGCAACCAACTACGTCATATGCCTCCTCTAGCCTCTTTCAAGTGCCCTACAACCTAGGGGTGCTCCACCCACCAATCCATCAGCAGACATCATCAAAATGCTGATGGATAAGATGTCTAGCCTAGAGACCTCCGTTTCTGGCTCACGCAATGCCCTCTCATACGAGCAAATTTGCAACGAGCCCATTCATCCTTTTGTCCTGATCAGGCCATATCCCAGCCAGTGGAAACTTCCTAAATTCTCTCATTTTCAAAGCAAAGAAGACCCACAATAGCAGTTACAGGCATTCAGACATGCCTGTTATCTTATTGCCCATGATGATGCATTGCTTTTACGCACATTTCCTATGTCTCTCTCTGGTGCTGTGCTTGACTGGTATAACTCTCTTACCAGCTATTTCCTCTTCACATTCACACAGCTGGCACAACTCTTCCTTGATCATTTCTCTATCAACATCTCCAAGAAGGTCTCAATCACAGACCTCTATTCTATCTGCCAATTCGAGGATGAATCCATAGCCGATTTCATTGCTCACTGGAGAGGCCTCATCAATCAACTCTCCTTTTCCTTACCCCAACCTGAACTTATTGAACTTTTCTCCCAAGCCTACACCAAGCATATTTCTTCCACCTTACGGGTTCAAACCTTCTGCACCTTCGACAAAGCCTTCACGATGGCCCACAAACTTGAATTACGTGCCATCAAGGAGAATAAAGTCAAGTTGTGGAGTAAGAATCCCAACTCCAAGACCAATGACTCCTCTTCTTCTAAACCCTCTTCATCCAATCCTAAGTCTAAGCCATCAGCTAACGATGTAGTCGTTAGACCTTCATCCTCTTCGCCTTCAAACAACCAGCCTGAGCCATCCACGTCTCAAAGCACCACCCACCAATTCTAGCAGAGATACATACAATGACAGTATACTCTACTCAGAGAATCATACATGTCTATGCTGGAAAAACTTGTTAAACAGGGGGTTCTCAATCTCCCCCAGATCTGACCACCTTCATAATTTGATCCCTCACACGCCATCCCTGCGTAGTATAGGGAAAATGACTTCTACAACTACCACCATGTTAAAAGCCATGACACGGGAAACTACAAGACCCTTAAAAATATCATCCAAGACATGCTTGAAAAGGGTGACCTCATCCTAGACAATCCCAATGCACCACCCAACCAGGGCATCGACATCTTCAAGCAACCATTCCCCAATCACCCTCTGACTCAAAACAATGTCCAGACCATGAATGACGACACTCATGAACACAACATTCAAACAGTCAATACGGTCTCGCCCTTCATCCCCAACCAACCTCAAGAGGTTAGTCCATCCATTAGTCCATCACATGTGGATGAACCTCCTTCTCCGGTTAGTTCTTCATCAACCTCTCTCATATTGGAGGACACCTCGACCTTACTAGCACCACCGGTCTCACCATCCTCCTTCTTGCTACCTATGGAGGACCCGACCCTTCCTACTCCTTGACTGCAAGTGGAGGGCACCATCATCCCTGCCCTTTACCCGCTTGAGGAGCCTCATTCTCTGATTTCTTCTCCACCCAGGGAAGAGCCTGCCTCTCCTTCATCTCCAACCAAAGACGAATCTATCACGACTTCATCATGCCTTGGGACCAAGACTGCCACACCCATCTCATCTTCAACCCCATAACTATCAACATCTTCTCAAGGACCCAAACCTCATCCAACATCTTCTCAACCATTTTCCTGATTAGTGGAGAAAATCAGACTTCTCCCTTCAAGGAAAGTGGAGCATCAGGTATTGTGGGAGCATCTTAAAGCTCTTCAGCATAACCATGCCCTCTTGTCTCACGCTGCCAATCCTCCCAAGGCAGAATCTCCAAAGACTATCAACAAAAATCAGACTTCCACTTCCAAGCCTTCTAAACCTCAACCAACCCCATCAAAACCAAAACCCACATCTACCCCATCAGAACCTATCAAGTCACTTGACGTTCGCCCTGTCTCTCACCTCGCTCATCCACAAGTGAAGGTGGACTTAGACCAGACCTCAACCAATAGTAGTCTTCAACCCAAATCAAAGAAGGTTGCTGAACCACAGAGGTGAATGCCTCCTCCCCTGTCACCATTGCCTTCCATTTTGGGCCCCCATCCTTTGACCCTAATCAAAATCCTTCCCACTCTGACCTCTAATCAAAACCAATTGCCTCCTCTACTTCCTTTACCTACCACTAGCCTACCCTCTCCCAAAAAGGTGGTACCTCTCACAAAGAAAGTACCATCTCCACCTATTGTCACACCATCAACCAAAAGGTGGTACAGAAGCCTCCTCTAACTCTGCCCAAGCAAAAGTCACCAACATCACACACATCAATGAACACAGACCCTTTAGTGAGCTCATACTCTCTGATATTGCACTGACTTTTGTAGACTTCTAGCATAACCCTTCCACCCATTAGGCCTTTCCAACCTCTCAAGTCTAAGCCCTCCTAGTTCGATGATACAAAGATTTGCTTATACCATCGTATGCCAGAACACGATACCGAGACTTGTTGTGCCCTCAAGGCCATCATTCGCTGCTACATGGAGAAGGACACTCTTCTCCTTGAGGACACTCTTGACTGACCCCCGACTCCTTCCCATATCCCTCCAGCCTCTTTGACCACATCAACATCTCATCAGCATGCCATGACCCCTTTTTCACCTCCTATCTTTGAAATCAATGCCATCCACATAACCACTAAGTCACAAAAGGACAAGGCCACCATTCCTTGGACCTACCCTTTCATTAAGCCTCCTCTAGCACCAAAGCCTAAAATTTCTATCCTTAGCGCATCTTAGCCCTCTTCTTCTTTCTCTTCTTGGGTGATTCATGACTCCATGTTGAAATAGCTTCACTAGATGCCTGTGAAGATGTCCCTTTATGACCTCATTCAAACCTCACCTCAGCATCGTCAAGCCCTCATCTGAGCCTTGCAGGCAGCGGAGGTCCAATCTAAGGACCCCCAACCACTCGATGCCCTTATCCACTCTTTGTCTCCCGTTGCCTCCATCACATTCAGTGATTCTGAGATTCCCACATCCAACATGGAAGATCAGGATGCCGCCCTCTTCATCACTACCTATGTTGATTGGACACACATTAAATGCATTATGATCGATGGAGGTGCCATCATCAACATTATCTCCACCCATGCCTTTGATCAGTTGGCTCTTCCCAAGAATTGCGTCTCCAAAACTAACGTAATCTTGCGCTCCTTCAATGACACCACTGCCACGACCATTGGCATAGTCGTCTTTCACATTTGCATTGGTCCATGCACAGTCTCGGAGCTCTTCTATATCATCGAAGGAGAGTTTCAATACAACATGTTGCTGGGCCGACCCTGGATCTGCGCCATGGCTTGTGTCCCCTACACCGTTATGTGAAATCTGAGCACGATGAGCAAGTCCACACCATTCTCACTGACCCATCACCCTTCAAGACTTGTAACACAACCTACCATCTAAATGACATCCTCATTCCTATCAAGCCATCAACCTTGGCACTGCCTCCATCCACGAAATCTTTGACTAGTTCACAACCAGCGGTCGCCCTTACCCCTCCTCTTCAAGCGATGACCAAAGACCCCATGGAAGACATCTTCCAATGACTTTCTCTAGCGGAATATCGCTTGTTGGCCTTAGACATGTTCCAAACTCCACAAGAGTATGGATGCCTTCACCTTAGCCCCAGTTATGACCATTAGATCAGGATGGTCGTGCCTTATGGTCCTCCTCATCTCCGAACCAATCTTGTCTATGGGGGGCTCGATCAAGCTCCTACTGATGGCAATCCTCTCTCTTCACCCCAACCTTTCACATCAGATTTCTCATTTCTTGGCAACCCCACCTTTACACACACTTACCTTTACAGGTGTGCATGGAAGGGTTTTGGTTTTGGACGTTATGAGAAAGGCTCTCATCAACCTATCAAGCTGCTCAATGATGATGATGCCAAGAAACGGTATGGCTTGGGATACCATGACCCCACTCAGGCCTCTCCAGACCTCTGTCCTGAGCCTACCATTGACTAATCTCCTCCAAGCTCACCCGTTTCGCCCCCTTCACCTATGGAGTCAGTGATTTCCATCCCTCCTAGTTTTTCTTTTGTGTAAACACCATCCACCTGGAACCCCTGACCTATCAGCTCAATGGGGTGTCTAGGTCTCTCCCTCTCATTTATCCCAGCATGATAGAGGATGAGTCGATGACCATTCACACTATCTGCTACATTGATGACGACGCCATTCTTTCTTATATGGGCACCGATGACTCTTTCATCCAGCACTCCCTCCCTTCTAAGACCCAGGTTATGTTAAATGAATCAACCATTGACATCAACCTCCCTTCTTCTGATGTTCCTCACATCTTAAAGATTGGCCAATATTTAGATGCCCAAGAGTAGCTAGACTACACCCAGTTCCTCTCAGACCATAGCAAGGCCTTTGCCTAGAATTACAGTGACATGCCTGGCATCAACCCCACCATCACTACCCATAACATCGTCATCAAACCAGAGGCTAAGCCTATCAGGCAAAAGCTTTGAAAGATGCATCCGTGCATTGTGCTCCTTGTCAAAGAGGAGCTTCAGCACCTTCTTTCCATCTCTTTCATCTAGCCCATCGATTATCTGTAGTGGGTCTCTAACATCATCCCTGTCACCAAAGCAACTGGGGGGATCTAGATCTACACAGACTATCGTGACCTTAACCTAGCCTGTCCCAAAGATGACTTTCCTCTTCCTAACATTGACCAGCTTGTTGATCTCACGGCCAGCCATGAGATGCTATCTCTCATGGATGGGTTTTTAAGATATAATCAAATCTTGATCACTTCAGAAGATTAGCACAAGACTACCTTTATCACCCCATGGGGACTTTCTGCTATCGGGTCATGCCTTTCAGCTTGAAGAATGCAGGTGCCACTTATCAGCATGCCATGACCTACATTTTCCATCATCTCCTCCACAAAATCATGGAAGACTATGTGGATGACTTGCTCGGTAAGTCCAAGCTTCACCATGACCATCTAACCATTCTCAAGATCATCTTCTATCATCTTCTTCAATACAATGTCTACCTTAACCCCAAGAAATGTGTCTTTGGGGTCCTCTCTGGCAAGCTCCTCAACTTCATCATTTCTTTCTGTGGCATTGAGATAGATCCCACCAAGATCTGTGCTATCCTCGAGATGCCGCCCCCAACCAATCTCAAGCAGCTTCACAATCTATAAGGGAAGCTCCAGTTCATTCATCATTTCATCTCGCAGCTTTCTGACCGCTGCCAACCTTTTCATCACCTCCTTAAGAAGGACATCTCCTTTAAATGGGATAAGGACTATCAGGAGGGTTTTGAAGCCCTCAAATGCTATTTAGTCTCTCCACCAGTCCTCATTCCACCTAAAGATGACCAACCCTTTTACCTTTATATCTCTGCCACAGCCCATTCGTTAGGTACCATGATCGCGCATCGAGACGAGCATCACTGTGAGCAAGCAGTCTACTATATCAACCAAAAACTGGTCGACTATGAAACTTGGTACACTCATACTGAGAAACTTTGTTTGGCATTAGTCTTTACCGCTACCAAGCTCTACCATTATCTTCTCAACCACAAAACTTTTGTCATCACCCACACCGACCCTCTCAAGTATATGCACTCCAAGCCATATAAAAATCAACGTATGGCTCGGTGGCTCATGTTGCTTGCTGAGTTTGACCTCAAATTCATCCAGTAGAAATCTATCAAGGGACAAACCATCGCTGACCAACTGGTAGATGCCCCTCTTCTTGACAATCAACCTTTGCAGTGCGAGTTCCCTGACGAGTCTATCACCACGCTTTCCACCGATGACACCATCTACCAAATGACCATGTTCTTTGATGGCTCCAAATGTCAACTCAGTGGAGGTATGGGGGTCATTATCATCCCCCTTAAAGGGGAGCCCATGCCTTTGTCTTTCAAGCTCAACTTTGATTGTACCAATAATATGGCTGAATACGAGGCCTTAATTTCGGGACTTCAGACTGCCCTCTCTCTTAGCATCAAGTCTATCAACGTCTTCGGTGACTCACAGCTTGTCATCAATCAGGTCAATGGTTCATACCTCTACAAAAATGAAGTTTTGCAAAGGTACAAAAACTATTCTGACATTCTTTTGGCTTTTTTCGACCATTACCTCTTATAGATTGTTCCTCGATCTAGGAATAAGTTTGCCGACACCATGGCTTCTCTTGCTTCACATATCCCATCCTCATCATCTTCATCTTGACTTTTAATCACAGTACATCATGTGCCATTACCTTCCTACATCTCTCCTCACATCAATTATGTCAACACCGTAAATTCTAGTCCACGAGATGATTGGTATAAGCAACTTGTGGACTACTTGTCTCTTTCTATCATTCCTCCCAACCTCTCTAGCAATGTGCGGTGAGCTTTCATCAAGAACACGGCTTGCTACACCATGCTTGGGGGTTTTATCTATAAGTGAGGCTTTTATGGCCTCCTTCTACGCTATCTAACATCCATTGAAGCCTCTCATGACATTAAGCAAGTCCACGATGGGATTTGTGGCAGACACTTTAGTGGGAATTCAGTTGCCAAGCGCATCCTTTGTCTGGGCTATTATTGGCCCACTCTTCATCAAGACTGTAGTGACTATGTTCGGCGTTGCATCAAGTGTTAGTAGCACTCTAACTTGCTTCATCTCCCCAGCCACGCCTTACAAGTTGCTCAGGATTTTTGGCCTTTTTCTCAGTGGGGCTTAGATCTCATCAGTGAGATTAACCCCCACTCGTCTCTTCATCATCAATCCATCATCACCACCACTGAGTATTTCACCAAGTGGGTGGAAGCCATTCCTCTTGTCTCCATAAAAGTTGACAAAATTGTCGACTTCATCAGCAACCACATCATCTGTCATTTTGGTGTCCCTCATAAAATCATCACCGAGAACGACAAGTCCTTCAAAAACAAGATTGTCCAAAAGTTATGTGACTCATTCAGCATCAAGCTCAGCTTCTCTTCGCCTTACTACCCATAAGCAAATGGGCAGGCCGAGGCTTCCAACAAAATTCTCACTAAAATTTTCATGAAGGTGGTCAATGACACAAGAAGAGACTGGCACATTCACGTTCCCTTTGCTTTGTGGGCCTACCGCACTAGCATCTAAACCTCTACGAGTGCTACCCCTTTCTCTCTCATGTATGGAACAGAGGCTGTCCTACCTCTCAAAGTACATATCCCATCTCTCTACATCTCTTTGCATGACATTCTCTCCAACGATGACTTTCATCAAGATCACTTAGCTCAACTTGAGTTACTTGACGAGCGCCGTCTTGCTGCCCTCAATCATCTCCATGTCTATCAAAATCGCATCAAGCGAGCCTATGACAAAAATCTACGAGAATGAGATTTCAACATCGGAGACCTCGTCCTTAAAGAGAATCAGCATGTGACCAATATGGAGTGAAGTAAATGAGGCAAATTTGCCCCTAATTGGCTTGGACCTTTTATTATCACACATAAGTATGGATCAGGGACTTATCATCTGTCCTCTCTCGATGGACGACCAGACCCTGAGCCTCTTAATGCATTGTATCTATGACCATTCTATTGTTAGTCAAGTGCTCGTCCACTTGACATTTAACTTGAGCTTGTCCCTTGAGCAATCCATATCCTCTTAGTCCTAATTCTTTTCAACCCTATTCCTCTTAAACAAATCCTCTTTAACCCTTTTATGATGTATGGATGCTTTGTCTTAATAAAAGGGAGCCCTTGACCTTCTATAGTCCTGTCCATGACTCAAAATTCTATCAAAAATAAATCAAGATGTCAAAATATCCAAGGTCACACAATCAAAAATCAAAAAGGTAGACTGCTCCCTCGAAAGACAGCTGTACTATCATTGATGTAGCTAATAGACTGCTCCCTCGAAGGATGGCTATGACAAAATCTTGCTATAAATAGCACTTTCTAGAAGCTTCCTGCATCGATCAGCTTCAAAAATGACCACCAAGCAAAATGACATCTCTATGTAGGCTTCCCGCATTGATCAGTCTGCAAAAAAAAAAAAAGGTCATGGACTTGACTTGTAGTTGTCTCAGGGTCTCCTATAAAAAGGGGCAAAGTTATCTCTGCTCTAAAATGGGTTACCCTATCTCCTCCTATCCTAACACCTGCTCAAGGGACTTCGAGCTCACTTTAATATCAAAGTGATTCGATTACCACTCTAACACAACATCTGGTCAACGACGTAATGCATGCATGGGGCTCTTAGTTCTAACGTCCCCTATCTATGCTGTCATTCCGGTCCATGTCAATGAAAGGATGATTATGCCTTTCACCTTCTTTTACACTTTGGTCACATTCAATAATTTGTCATTTATATCAGCTTGACCTTCTTTTCAAACCACTCACCTAACCTATTCTCACTAGTTTCTATGGACACCAATACACATGGAAACTATGGACTGCTCAATTTATGCCAAGCATAAACCATTACTTGCTAAAGCATAAATAGACTCATTTCATTTTTAGCATATGTCCATCACCTAATATGGACAATTGCTAGGGGTGAACAACCTTGCCTTTTCCTCATCATTTCAAGCATGTTCTCTCTGACATATGGGATGTGCTAGACCATTCTCATACCTAGACCAACTCTCGACCTCTTTGTCTCCTAGTCTAAACTACATTGGTCTGAGGCCCCTTTCAATCAGGGCTATGTAGGCAGCACCCAAATGACACGACTGTGTTCTGGGGTTAGCTCGACCACCTCCGTTTGTTCATCTACCTGATGGACAAACCTTATTTCTCTTCTAACCTATGACTTGACTTGGACCACAAGCAATCAACCACTTTGACTCTTCCTCCCTCTTTGGGAGAACTACATTGGCCTGAGGCCCTTAGGACAAGGGCTATGTAGGCAGCACCCAATTGACATGGGGTCTTCTGGGGTTAGCTCGATCATCCTCTTCGTCACTTTCTCCCATCACTTGTCAATCACATCATAGTCAATCACATATTTTCATACTTGTTAGCATAATCATTTTCATCATAACATCATAAGTCATTAGTCATAAATATCACCATCATAACTCATCAAACATCCACATCATATTATTTGCATGTTAAACATTAAACATCCATAATCATTAAGCATCCATCAACATCCATATTATTGATCATCATCATATAACCATTTCATAAACATAGCATCATCACATCATAATCATTAATCATCATGGTCATAAACATAACATTATCACATTCATCATCACATAAGTGTCATAAACATAAAACATACTATCAACATCATCCATCAAATCAAAATGCAATACCAATAAACACATTCATAATAACATTTTTCCATAAACTCATGTCCATAATCCAAAAAGCTCATCATATATATATATATATCAAAAATGTTTTATACAATACGACACAATCTATGTCTGTCTCTCTCTCTCATATAGTACATCTCTCATCTTCGGCTTGCAGGCTAGTATATACATCAAAATCAAAATAATATCAAAATTGGGCCTCATGGCTATGGATGTGGCAGTGGTGGTGGTAGCCTAGATGACGTTGTATCATCTCCGCTCTCAGATCTATGCTGTCTGCATGCACCCAAAGTCATCACTCATGACGCAGACCTCTGCCAACTCTGCTCATCTCTCATCTTAGAGTATCACTGTATCTGAGGGAACTCTCTAATAGCTCCCTCATAGTAGGTGATCTCATCGAGTGTAGTCCTGTACCTAGCGATCAGTACAGTCTGTGGTGGACCCATCTGCCCTGCTCCTATCCCCTTCACTAACCCCTACGGCTGTGAAAATGTCAGTTGCACTGATGCTGACAGTCCTGCCCCTTGTGAAAATGCCAGCTGCTACGACAGCTGCTACAGTGGGCCCCACCCTCCAAAAACTTGTCCTGCCGCTGCCTGTGCCTGGGCTGTGGCCAACTATCCTTGTAATAGTGTGACCTGACCTGTCAGTGCAGCCACTCGACCTATCATCTCCAACAACTGTCCTGTCACCCCTACCAGCTGCCCCTACAAAACTATGACCTACCCCTGTAAAATGGTCACCTGGGCCTATGCAGCATCCCTCTCCTGTCGCACGGTGTCCCTCTCCTCGTGGGCTATATCCCACTCCCTAGTCACTACCTGTAAATATGGTTGGGGACCCACCTATAACCCTGTATACCTACCTACCCACCATGCCGTGTAGGCCTCTGTACAACCTGGGTCAGCCACCCCAGGTCATGCCAGTAACTCCTCAAAATTTGACCCCTCTGTCTCCTCTGGTAGCAAGAATAGTGCCTCAATGTCATCTCACCTATACTATGGGAATGCGGGTGGCACATCCTATAGCAGCCCATACTGGCACCGCACTCTCTCCAATAGAACCCACTCGAGCTCACTAGCTCGCCTACCCCTAACCCATTTGATACTCTAGGTCCTGACCAGCTGCTCTGCCTGATCTCTAAAGGCTGGGTACACTAGGTATGGTCTCTAGATAATATCTACTAGGATCAGTGCCTCCAATACCCCTCAGTAGTAGTCGATGTCCCTGACTACTCCATCCACCCACATCTATGCCATGACCTCCCACCATCATCTAAATCCAACCCTGAAGCTAGCTTGAATAGCCACTGGGAGGTTGAGAGGATGCGTGACCGTGATGTGCTCGTAGGCCCAGCAATGCAAGAGGTGACCAATGCATAGACTACACTGCCACCGACTGATGCCCCACAACTCCCTATAAACCTGGGCTAAAAATATTGGTGCCTAGGTAAACACTGTCTGTTACTCCATCATGTCTGTCAAAACTCTAGTCATGGCGACCAAGAACTTGCCTCCCTCTACATCTGGGAGTGCATACACTATAATTTCGATCATCATCAGGATGACCAGCTGATGTGCCTCCTCATCCACTACGTATAATAACTCATAAGTGAAACTGGCTGAATGGTAGCTCGTCTCAATGACGTGCTCCCCAAACAACATGACCATATAGATGTCGTGTGCCTCTCTCGAGCATGCATAGATATCTGCTTTGTGTACCAACAGTCATAGAATCTGGTACAGATCCTTAACTGTCATTGTAAGCTCTCTTGTGGGTAGGTGGAAGGTGTTGGTGGCATAATCCCACCACTCGATCAAAGCCACCATGAGACTCATGTCTCATGCCACTCTGTAGTAGCGTCTCAACCTACCCAATCCAACTACCGCCATGTGGCCCCACTCCTTGATGGTCACACTTCCACGCATCCATGTCAGCAAGGTCGGGAACTGATCCCTTAGCATTAGCATCTACCTCACTTGTAACCAAAATCAAGTCAATCTATTGTCTACAAGTTTTCTTCTATTTCTATTTTGACCAACCTATTTAACCCTCTACACCTAACCCAACCCCTGGGAAGCCCTTGGCATCACTTCAACCCCTCGACTTGAACTTTTTCCTCACCCCTTTTGACCAGGCAGCCACTGACATCAGTTTACATGCTGACGTCTGCACTTACCTAACCGATGTCAGTCACTTCGTGATCGATGCCAATAGGTGAGTGACCGACGTCGATCATTGGTCGACTGACACTGGTTGCTGGTCAACCGATGTTGGTGAAGACCGCTGACATTGGCAACTGGTTCGACCCTAGGGCTGAATGGGGTGAGCCCTATAATTAGGGCTTCCCCATTTTTGCTTCCCCAACCCCCCAAATTCCCCCTAGAAGACTCCTAACCTCTCCTAGACATATCCCCTACCCTCTTAGCTACCCTCCCCCCTTTATTTCTACTTAAATCAACAAAAAATTCAAAAAACTAAATCAAAACAAAAATAGTCAAATGGGGTTCAGAGACCCTCCTACCTCATCCCAGCATCACCGGCATGGTGGAACAATGGGTGCCACTAGTGGTGGACCTCCCATAGGTCCTCTACTCCCCTCTGCCATGGCTTCTATGTCTCAACCTCTGCAAGCTTCTCCTGGCCCACACGCATCTCTATAGCCTCCAATCTCTCTCCAATCGACACCCTCTCTCCACCAATATTCTTCTGCCACCTAGCACTGCTTCTCGATCAACTCCATGTCACTTTCACTCTCAAAAGCTCCAAATCCTCTTTTCTCTCTAGTCAACAATAGCAAATGACTTTTGGTAGGCCACTAATCCACTTTTGTTAGACTTGGCAGGCCATCGATGTCGGCATCAGCGTGCCCTAGACTGCTGATGTTAGCCAATTTTTGCTGATGTCGATCCCTTTTGGGCCATCGACATTGTTTTTATCACCAATGTCGATGGCCTTCCAACCCCCCTTTTTCATTCCATTGCCTCACAATCATGCCCCTAATCAGTTAGTTCTCCCGACCACATGATCTTAGCCCCCTGGGGCACCCTTGAGATCAATTTTGCCTTCATCCCTCAACTGCCAGACCTTAGAGATCACAACTATCTCCTCTGACCCCTTTCGAGACAAATCTGCCTTGGTTATTTGATTGCCTTTGCTACCTCGCACCTAGTTGGCCAATTGTCACCCAACCCTCACAAGTATCGGATCGCAAGCAAGTTGGTCCCTCCTGCTTGTGCTTTTTTCATGTTTTCTAGGAGCACTTTTTGAGCTCAAGATACCTAAAACACGGTGACCCTTGGGAGTTACAGCTTGGACCGAATAACCCAATCAGCTATGACTAAATGCTGGGGCCTGGTTATTTCAATTCTGGCACTCCTCAACCCTTTGACCATAACAATCGGACCTACCTACCGCATGGTGTGGTATACGTGCAATCTTGCCCTTTACCACGTTCACACTCATTCTGCATCCCTCTCCATCCATCTCTCTGTCAAATCGACACTCGATCTCAGGTTTTCTTCCCTCGACTCTCGCTTTGAGGGGGGAACACCTCATCCCATTCCTAGGGCAACCAACTCCTATTTTTGTCTTGTAGTTCATCAAGAATAACAAACAAGACAAAAAGGGGCAAATGTAGACACCGAAATCATGTCTTCACCTTGGTCGTCTCCCCCCTTGGCCCCCCTTGACCCATGTCCTAACCCTTATCCTAGTCCCCTCCACTTTTAAATTAAAATAACTTAAATATTCTAATTTGGCCCCTTTTCACCTCACCCATGCCACCTTGGATCCCCACCTTGGATGCCCCCACCTCTCTCCTAGCCTTTATTACCCCAAATCTCCCCTTTATCCTCCCTGTCACGTCCATTTATGCCTTCCTCAACCATTTTCCCATGACCCCTTGACCCGGTAGTGTGCAAGAATGGACAGAGACTAATTTTATCCTCTGTTCCCATTCTTCGGCCATCAACGTCAGTCATTATGCGGTTGACATTGGCAGTTCTGCCGACAACGATAGCCTTCAAAACCATTTTTTGCAACCATTCTACACCCCCCCACAAATGTGAATTCTTTAGATGCTTTTGGCATTCATATTCCCTTTCTCTCCCTCTCACACAATAACACTAGTAGCTATAGGTACACTGCAGAAATAGCTCCAGGCAACAGCTCCATTTACAGGACCTTCAACAACTCCAACGACAGGTTTCTCCATTCTCCAACTAGCAAGCAAGAGGTAAGAGTTTCCTTGTTTTTTATTTCATTTCTTATCTACATTCATCTATCTATCCAACCCACTGTCCACAACCCAACCTGTCTGTCCCTAAGAGGCTGAAAGGCCTTCTCAGATCCTTGCCTCTCATTCATCCCCCTTTTGCTTCTATTTCTCAACTAGTCACTCTCTCGGCAATCCACTCTACCCAACCAATTTTGTATAAACCTTCAGACAACTCCTCAGACCCCCAAGTAGTCCCTCTGAATCCCACACAGACCTTCAGACCCTCAGACGAAGCCTTAGACCATTCTGCAGACCAGAAACTAGCCCTGTAACCCATCCCTGTCCATTACCCCGACCGACCTCGACCATTGCCCCTACCGACATCAAAAACCTAACTAACATCAGTGACCTCCTTAACTGACGGTGGCAATACCACTGACGTCGGTGACTGTGCAAGGCAGATTACTTCTAAACAGGTATGCATTTGCTTTCAGTTCTTTCTTTCTGTCTTTTATCATTTATCACTTTCTATTTCTGATTAGCATTCTATTTTTAACAGTGGACTGTCATCCTCCAAGAAGCCTTTGTGCTTCTAGGACCAATCTTTTGCTTGGCAGTCCACCCTTTTGTCATCTAACATTTTTCATGTTTTAGTGTCTTTCCCTTTCAGGTGTCATCCTCCACAACCAAAGAGGGGTTCCTGCTTTCGTCTGAATTTTGGTGCGCACATCTACAACTTGAGTACGTAAAAACCCTCATCCATTTCTCTTTTAGTTTCTCATTTTCCCTTTCTTGAATGTGAAAAGTGAATATTGTTTGGAAATAGCCACGTGAAACCTCTTCTAATTTTTTTAATTATGTTAGCCACCCTTTACTAGTTATTCCACTTAGCACTATCAATGGTCTACAACAATAGTTGTCACCTTTAGGTTTAGACCCCAATTTTCAATTGCCTTCAACTCATAAACCACTGAAAAAAGACAAAGGTATTGGATGGTGGAGCCTGATCTTATTAGAATGCCCAATTATTGACTTTTGGTGTTGTGGGGATGGAAATACACCCCTCCCACTAGGGTCTCCATGGGGGTCTAGGGGAGAATAAGTTTTTTTGTGAAAAATGCATTATAAAATATTATAATTTCATAGTAAATCTATACCGTTCACTATTAGATCATATATATCTAATGGTATAAATTATGTTGGTGCATTTTTTCCCTAATGTGTAACACCCTTTGATATGAGGGCTTTGTAATAATGATGTCATATGTTGTTTGAGGGAAGAGGAGATTGTAGTGGATGTATTATAGGTTTATCCCTTCATTTATTAGACTGAATAAGAGAAAAACTAGTTATTTTTGTGTAGGCATAACCCATAGTGGGTGAACTACATTAAATCAATGTCTCTCTTGTATTATATTTTCTACATTTTATTTTCATTAATATTGATCTGTATTCTATATTCCTAACAAATAGTATCAGATCCAAAGGTTTATTTAGAAGATAAAATCATACGTTATGAGGTTTATTAGTTCGAGTGGGAGCAATGGTGAAAGAAGGTAAGTTTGAGGTCAAGAAGTTCAACATCCAAAAACACCAACTATGAAATATGTAAATAGAGGACTATCTATATCATAAGTATCTTTTCCTATAATTTGGAAGAATAAAAAAGAATCTAGTGACAATGAAGGATAAATAATGAGAGGTTCTTCATATAAAGGCACTAGGAACAATACGAATATGCCTATGAGTGTCAATGGCCTTCAATATTTCAAAATAAATACAACAAAGGATGTGATAAAGTCATTGGATAGATTATATGAAAACTCCTCAGCCTCTAGCAAGGTATTTCTTATGAATCATGTTATTGATATGGAGATGTTAGAAGGTGGATCTATTATTGATCATTTAAATAAATTTAACATAGTTATAAATTAGTTAAGCTCTATAGGAGTAAATATTGATGATGAGGTTAGGAATCTTTTGATTATATGCTCATTACCATAAATATGGAATGTCTTGGTCATGGCTATGAGCAATTCTATCTTTGGTTCAAACACTTTGAAGTTTGATGATGTTATTGGTGTTGTTCTTAGCAAGGAAATGTGAAGGAAAAGCATAGGTGAGACATCAGGTAATGCTTTGATTATTGAAAATATGATAAGATAAAAAGGTAGAGGAAATTTCTCATGGAATCATGAGAATTCTAAGAAGGGTAGTTCCAAATATAGAGGAACATTGGTGTGTTGGATTTGTGGGAAGAAAGAATACCTGAAGAAAGATTATTGCTTTCAAAAGTAAAAACAAGAAGATGGACAATAAGATAAAAATTAAGAAGCAAATGTGGTAGGTGATGTGTTGCAAGATTATTTAATCCTTCATTAGATAATATTAATGATTCTTGAGTGTTAGATTTAGGGGATTCATTTCATGCTACACCCCATAGGAAATATTTTCAAGACTTTGTTCAAGGTGATTTTGGGCAAGTTTATTTAGGTGATATTAAACATTTTAAAATTGTTGGAAAGGGTGAGATACAAATAAAATTATAGAATGGAAAAAATGGTTGTTAAAAGAGTTGAGGCATGTTATTAAGTTGAGAAGAAATCTAATTTTAGCAAGGCAGTTGGTAAGTGAGTCACAGTTACATTTTCAAAAACTTTATGGAAGGTTAGTAAAAGATCACTATTAATATCAAAAAGAGAGAATGTAGGTACATTAAATTTATCTAATGGTAATGTTCACTCTTATATTGATTTATCTTTTATAAAATTAGATACAAGATTATAGCACCACATACTTTGGCACATGAGTGAGAAGGGGATTTGATTTCTCCACTCAAAATTTGTTGCCAAATTTGAAGAAGGTGGATTTGGATTTTTGTGAGCATTGTGTGTATGTAAAATAGAATAAATTCATATTTATCAGAGTTAGGAAGATAAATAAAGATTAAAACTTAGAAATTTTACATACAAATTCGTAGGGACCAACTCAAGTATCATCCCTTGGTGGTTCTTATTATTATTTTACTTTTATTGATGATGAAACTATAAAAACTTAGGTTTATTGAATACAAAAAAAATTTTTGTTTTTGATACTTTTAAGAAATGGAAATCTTTGTTTGAGAATGAGATAGGAAATAAGTTAAAGTGTGTCAGATCAGACAATGGAGGTGAATACTATAGTAAGGAGTTTGATAATTACTATTCATAAAATGGGATTTATAGAGAGAAGATGCTTCCAAGAACACCAAAACAAAATGGTGTGTCAGAAAGGATGAACATGACAATTATTGAGTGTGTAAGGAGCTAAGATTGCATATAGGGTTGCCATTACAATTTTGGGTGGTTGTTATGTATATTGTTGTTTAATTAATAAACATAAGATTTTAAAATCCATTGGATGGTTGCATTATAGAGGAAACATGGATAGGAAAAAAGGTAGGCTATTATTTTTTAAAGACTTTTGATTGTCAAACATTTGTCCATATTGATAAATAAAATATAACCAAGATTGAATCAAAATCTAATAAATTTACTTTTATTGGATATAGAGTTAATGATTTTGGTTAACATTTATGGGATTTTTTAAAATAAAAATGATTAGGAGTAGAGATGAGATCTTTAATGAGAATGTCATGTATAGAGGTCATTTATGAGGAAAGAAACAAGAAAATCCAATATAGAATATGTTGTACTCGATAAAATCACCAAAAATGAAATTCCAAAAGTGAAAAAAAATTAGAATGTGTAACAACTACAACAACAATAAGTACCTCAAAATCATAAAAGTGTAGTTAGAATATCTACCAAAGTAAGTAGACTCCCTGAATAATACTCTCATTCACTTTATTTCTTATTACTAACTGATGGTGGTGAGATAGAAAGCTATGAAAAAACCAATGTGGGTAGAAACCCAAAATAAATGGGCATAAGGCATGAAAGAGAAAATGGAATCCTTGGTACATATCCAAACTTGGGATTTGGTTCAGTTACCTACATGTAAAAGATCATTGTAGAATAAATGGGTTTATGGGTTGAAGGAAAAAGGTGGAGGCAAAAAGAGGTACAAGTCCATACTTGTTGTAAGGGGGTTTTCACAAAATAAAGGTATAGAATTTGATGTTATATTTTTTCTAGTTGTCAAAATGAATTCCATAAGAACTATTTTGAGTTTGGTAGCAGTATAATATTTGTACCTTGAATAGTTAGATGTGAAGACTAGTTTCCTTCATAGTGACTTGGAGGAACAAATATATATGGAGTAGCCACAAGGATACAAAGTCAAAGGTAAGGAGAAAATGGTGTGAAAGTTAAATAAGAGTTTGTATGGCCTAAAAAATGCTTGAAGGTAGTGGTATTTTAAATTAGACATGTTTATAACAAAACAGGGCTATAGTAGATGTCATTTTGACCACTATGTTTATTTTAATAGATTAGATAATGGAAGTTATTTTATCTTGATATTATATGTAGATGACATACTTGTTTTAGGGTCTAACATGAATGATATAAATGAGATCCAAAGAAAACTAGAAAATTCATTTATAGTGAAGGATTTAGGTGTTGAAAAGAAAATCATTGTTACAATAATAACAAGAGACAAGAAAAATAAAAAATTGAGGGTGTCTCAAGAAGAGTACATCAAGAAGGTGTTAGTCAAGTTCAATATGCAACATGTAAAACCAATGCATAATCCTTGGGGAGGGAGCTTAAAATTAAGCAAAGACAATGTCCTAAAATTTAGGATGAAATAAATTACATGTCCAAAGTTCCCTATGCTTTAGAAGTTGGAAGTCTAATGTATGTTATGATGTGCATGAGACTAGAAATTGCTAATGAAGTGGGAGTTGTCAGCAAGTTTATAAATAATCTAGGAAAGGAGCACTGGAATGCATTCAAGTGGATTCTCATTTCCTTTAGAGGGGCCATTGATAGACATTTATGATATAAGGGGTTAGATGTTACCTTATAAGGATATGTTGATGCAGACATGGATATATATTTATATGGCAGGAGGATCTCCACAAGCTATGCATTCATTGTTATTCACATAGTAATTAGTTGGATTTCATAATTACATAAGATAGTTACTTCATAAAATATAGAGGCATAATATGTTTCATCTATAGAAGAAATCAAGGAGATGATATGGATGAAATGGTTCATGGAAGAGTTAATTCAGAAGTAGGAAGATTGTAGGTTATATAGTGATAGCTAGAGTGTGATACATTTAGCAAAAAACTAAAAATTCCACTTAAGAACCAAACATATACAACTCACGTATGACTTCATTCATTCAATTTTCAAGGAAGGTCAACTGAAGTTGGAAAATATACATATGAGTCAAAATCCTTTAGATATGATAAAAAGGGTAGTCATAAAGGAGAATTTGTAGAGTTGTTCATCTTTAATAGGTATTTAGGGATAACAAGGAAGATTAGAAACATGTCAAGGTTAAAGCTTAAATAAAATTCCAAAGAAGAGTTATAGAAATGGATTTGAATAAATCATTCTCCAAGTGGGAGATTATTGGATGGTAGATCCTAATCTTACTAGAATGCCCAGTTTTGGATAGGGAGAGCATGGGGGGGACAACACCCTCAATTTGGGTCACCATGCGGGTCAAGATAATTTTTTAGTAATTATGGACCATTCACTATTAGGTCACAAATATAATGGTAGTAATTATGTTGGTGCATTTTTCCCTAATATGTAATCCCCCTTTGATATGAGGGCATTGTAAGAAGGATGACACATGGTGTGTGAGGGAAGAGGAGATTTCAACGGATGTATTATAGGTTTATCCCTTCATTTTTTGGATTGAATAAGATAAGAAATGGTTGTTTCTATGTGGACGTATCCCATATTTGGTGAACCACATTAAATATGTGTCTCTCTTGTATTGTGTTTTCTACATTTTATTTTTATCTTTATTTTCATTAATATTACTCTGCATTTTATATTCCAAAAAAAAAAGGTATTATTATTTTTTTAAATTTTCAATTCATTTTGAAATTTTAAATGGAATATAGTCCAATTATATGCTTAAATGCATAAAATAGTGTGATGTAAAAATTTATTGTTTTAGTAACTTTCATATTTCTAAAGTTTAATGTGTCAAATAACTCTTTCTTCATTTTAGTAAAATTATTTTAAAGATGCCTTATCTAATAATTATTGTGGAAAAATTATAAAAAATTAGATTTAATTCCTTATTAAAGGGGATAAATTTATTCTATTATATATAAAGCCATCTTTTGTCCTGAAAGGGACCCTTTTGTACTCTTGGCATTTTTTTCACCCTCTTTCATTTTAGAGGGAAATTTTCTTATTATTGGGGTAAACATTGTAAAATAATTAGATTTATTATTAGTGGTACTCGGCATTTACATTTGGGGTCTTAAATTACTCTTGAGTGTGTCTTTTTTCCCTATTTTTATTCCTAATATGGATTCTTTCTTAGATCTCCAGACCTCTCAGTTGGTAAATGAGATGTTTTTTTTGAAATGTTTACACTTCAAGAATATATGGTTATGTATGTAAAATAAAATAGGATGATTAAGAAGGAAAAATCCATTATCCTCTCCCTCATTTATGGAAAGGATTCCCTCATACACACATTTTAGACCAAAATTTCACATTTTCAACATCAGATTGATACATTTGACATACATTCCTCTATTCCTAGTCCATCATTTCATTCACTTCCTATTCTTAAATATGGTATGCATTCACTTGATGAAATTTTAGATTGTGACCTACTATATCTTGAGTCATATACTATATTTTATGCTCCTATTATTACACCTTCCACACACACCACTTTAGATTCACCTTCATACATTATTGGTTATTTTTAGAAACATGTTACTACTATTGGTTCCCCTATATTCCATTCCATGGGTAATCTTGGTGGAGGTATTAACAAAAATTTGCAAGGCATCATTTCTCATGTCCATACTTTTCATTGTATTTTTCACTCTAACATTGGTTTTGATGTAGATATTTCATCTTCATTAGACTAATTTGATGACAATGCTCCAATTTTTTTTCTCCACTCTTTGTGAGGATTTTTATCAATACAAGTTTTGTTTCACCTTCACTCAAGCATGAGAGTATTCAAATTTCTATATTTATGCATAATCAACATTACCCACTTTTAGATGTTTCCTCGCATGCACCTTTAGTATCATTTACACCTACCCATATGCAGGCATCATCATCCACATTTCATATTCATCTAGGATGGATTTGAGATTAGTTATGGTGGCATTGTTAGCATTCTTTGCATGTATTTTACTAGCATGGTTCCTCCATTATTTAGCTTGTTTATCTATAAATTGATCCCTTATTTTAGGAGTAACTCTCTTGTTATTTATGGTAACTTTTATATAATAATATAATTATAGAGTTTATTACATCATTTTGTGGATTTTTAATTTTGTGGGATCATTTTTAAGTCATAATTAGTCTATAAAACCATGGGCATTTGATGTTTTAGTCCACCTTCATGTGTGTGTGCTCTATTTTGAGAATTTTTTCTCTACATCAATTATTTGGTTATCATATCACCACCAAGGCCATACTCATGAGATGTTTTTATGTCTATCTATTTAAAACCTCCATTTACAATATGGCCATCTTCATGTTCTGAGAGACATATAGCTTTGTATTACACATTTTTATCTTTTTTGTGTTCAATTAGTTGACCTCGTACCGCTCATATAAATATTTTTTGTCACTCCACCCAAAAAATAGTATGGGGGAGATGGAAGAAAGAGTGTGTGAGTATATTTATATTAATTGGGTTTCATTCCCTTTTTAACCCTTTATATACTGCATCTTGTATTTTAAGAAACTAATTTAATTTAGTTTTGTGAATTCTTTTTTACTTTTAATGCCTATGATAGTATTTTTTTATTCAGGAGCTATTTTTATATATAGTGTAAATATTTTTTTAGTGATTCAATAATTAATCTAGACCACTCATATAGGATTGAGTCTCTCTATGACTTTTGACTCCATCGAGTGCATTTTTTTTATGGCATTGTTTCCATCTAGTATACCTTCATCAACATTGAGTTTAAGTATTGACCATTTATTTTCTTGGGATGTTGTGAAACATATGTTTGTTCTCTCCACTTTCATTTTTTTCACTCTTTTTTTATTACCTTGTTGTGACACATTTTATCCATGGCAACTATTGTTTACAAGTCTTTTGTAAATGGGTACTTGATTAGGCCTAGTTTTTAGGAGCCATATTAGAGGATCTGTCTCTTTGCATTTATATTTTATTATTTTCATTTTTTCACTTAAGGAAGGGTATTTGTGTTGATGTGTTAACACCAACTTGGTGGTGTATTTTTTATAAATGGTTTAGTAATATCTTGAGTCACACCAACATAATGGTTAAGATTTATTTGGGTAGCTAGTTATTTTATATGAGTGATATATGCAAGAATATTCTAGCTAGTATATATTTTGTCACTCTAACATTGGTTTTTTCACAATAACAATTTGTTGTCATGAAACAAGCACTCTAATTTATTTTATCCATATAATTCCTATTTTTCCTGATCAATAAGATTGTAAATACATAGATTCTTTGAGATACAATTTGCATGATCTATAATATGGATTAAATATCTTGTGGTAATGACATGCAGATGAAACTCTAGAGATGAGTATTCCATACTCTAATACTTGTTCATATGATCAATTGATCAATTTTTGTGATCCCTTGGTTCTTTCTAAATTTTGGCCTCTTGACTCTTCTCTTTTCATTTTATAGATTTAAACAGTTCAAAATAATAACTATTTATTCCATATTATATCATTTATCTATTTATTTTCAAAATCTACATTGAGAAACTAACAATTATTATCAAGCGTATAATTGACCATTTATGGATAAGAATGACTAAACTACTATCTAGTTGGTGGATCCTATCCTATGTTATTTTCACTTAGAAACCATAGTTTCAACACACAAAGCCTTAATTCTATCATTTTTCATATTTTTCACCTAGTTTTAGTTTTCAAATCGTTATTTTCCATGCAAAATCTTTATTTTTCATAGCTATATTTTTCATACATATGACATAAATTGAAAAGTGTAAATTTTATGAAACAAATATGTATAATCAGTCCTCTACATATTATTTATATTCTTACATGTTTTTAAAATTAACAATTCACATACAGTGGGGGCATATTTATCATACATGGCTATACAGTCATTTCTAGTACATATTTTCCATTGACATATTCATAAATTATTCAAATATTTCTCACTTATTCTAATTTTGAAATGTTCCTTATCACTATTTACTTATTATATCTAATTATCAATTTCAAAAATATGCAAAAATTCAAATGTTTCAAAATACAAAAACATTCAAAATATTCTAAAAAATCAAAAATCAGGACCTAGGCATGATTGGACATCTAGTTTATATCTTTTCAATATGATATTTATCTTATGATTAGTAGATAGCATATTATTTTTCTATCACACATGTATTTCATCAATATTCATGAGTGTTATGTAATACAATAAAAATTCTATAGGGACTAAAGTGTTATGTAGTATTATGAGCTTTAATATTGATTGATTTTATGTAACTATGTGCTAAGATAGTATGTGCTAGATGTAAAATGCCTTGTGAGGCTCTTTATATAAAACTAAATTTGATTTGAATTTAATACACTTGTTCACTGATGGACAAGATGTAAAAGAGATATAATTATAAGAGAAGGCTCAAAGAAGGGTTAGGACCCAAAACATGTTGAGAAAGTGATTTTTGGACACTAGCATTAAAAGTGGACATTAACACACAGTGTTAGTGCCCAAGACCAGTGCTAATGCCCTAAGGTCTAAATCTGAGTATAAACTAGGTATAATAGGTCAAGGGAAACCTATGACTAGGAGGGGATGACATAGGACCACTAGAGGTGTATAAAATAGGGGAAAAAGACATAATAAAAACAAAAATACCTAAAATGACCATAAGAACAAGAGTCACATCCATGACTAGGACCTTACTTTTAAAGAGAAATAAAAGACATAGTAATTGTGGTTGCTTGACCAAATTAAGGTGTACATTTTCCCCTATTCTATTCTAGTAATGTAATGAAATGAAATTACTAGAGTAAAAGAAAAAGATAAATGTGTACTTGTACTTATCTGTGTTGATATGTTATAGACCTGGCCCACTTCCTAGATAGAGAAGTGGACAAGAGATAGAGTGATGTATGTGAAGAGGAAATCCATAATGTGGGTGCCCATTTTACTAAATATGAATAGTGAAATAAATTATGAGGAAAAAAACCTTAATTTTCCCCCACCCTAATATCTAGACTAAATCTAAGAATGTAATATATAATGGTGGAGAAACAAGACCTGTTGTCCCCCACTTTGGTATCTAGATTGAATTTCAGAATTTAATAAATAAATGTGGAGAAACAAGGCATGCTTACCCCCACTCTGATATTTGGACTTAATCTGAGAATGTAATCTATGAAAGTGGAAAAACAAGACCTGCTTTCCCCAACTCTATTAGCTTGATTGAATATGAGAATGTAATCTATAAATGTGGAAAAAAACCCCTACATTCCCCCACTCTGATATTTGGAATGAATCTAAGAATGTAATTTGTAAATGTGGAGAAATAAGACCTACTTTCCCCCACTCTAATAGTTGGACTAAATCTGAGTATGTAATATGTAAATGGAGGTCAAAACTATCACATGACTTATATGATTTGGGTTTGGTGAACAACTATGGATCAACTACTACAGATAGCCATGCAACCCAAACTAGTGAAATAATGGTGATACATTGGTGGAAATATGAGTGTAATTTAGTAATTTAAATATATAAATGGTATAAATTTCCATTCCATCTATACAATCTTTTGGGATCTTATGGGATCGAGAACATGTGCCTTGCATCATGCCCTAAACCTCATATCTGAGTAATGTAACTATGTATCTAAACTAATATCTAAT
>JARHVA010004601.1:275000-277500 GCA_037957365.1 Torreya grandis
TTATCTAATCCCAGAGTTATGTAACATAGATGACTAATTGATTTAGATGTCTCGTATATCAAATTTACCTTAAGAGGAAAAATGAGGCCTCTAGTAAATATTTATTTTAACTCTACATATATTGGCTAGTAAATCAATTGATTCATATAGGATTTGAATCTTAGAATGTACTCATTTACTATTTCTATCTTACCCTAATGCAGTGAAGGTAACTTATCATATGTAACTAGAGGTCCCTTATTTTGAATAAAATACATGAAAAATATTGCTTATAACTCATCATATGTATGTATTAAACCACTGGGGAGTGCATGATAGAACCATTCTAGTTCTTAACCCTCCAAACTCCTAGGAATAACAATAAGATATTCAAACTATGAGTGACATGTTCCATATACTTTATATAAGATTAAAGGTGAAATTATGGATCTCCATGCCCATTAAATTTTGGTAAGACTGTTATTTGAAAGTTTGGTTCAAACTTTGTAGTGAAGGTTCTACGTATAATAGGATTTTAATGGATGGCATTTAAATCGGCCCATGAGTGGTATGTTTTACTTTCCAATGTGAGATGGTGTCCTTATTTTTTTAAAACACCCATGGCATGAATCAAGGATATTTGATATTTTTAAGGTATTTTAACATCATCAAGGGTTTCATTTAACTCTTGAATTTTATTATTAATCTTATCCATTGGTACACTACATTATAAAATGGTAGTGGGTTCACTCACCGTAACCTTTAGAGGGGTGATAACTTGGACCTAGTTAGAGGGAAATAAGATATCACCCTTGTGTAGGTTAGGATGATAAATAGGTGATATTATAGTAAGGGGGAGTGAGGGAGATTTAGTTTTATCCCTTATATTATTAATTGGAAAAGAAGTATCACATACTAATTCACTAGAAAATACATTATCATCATGCGAGTGTAAATTATGTAAACTATGAACATAATAAGTGCATGTATTTTTTAACATTTGAAATAGAATTTTATAATCAATTAGTTTGAATACGAGGAATGGTAGAATTAGGGAGAGAACTTGAAGTAATAGACTCACTTTCTTATTTACTAACATCATAATAATCATTATTATTTCATGTTTCATCAAAATTAGAATTTATTTCACTTGTAGAAAGGAAGAAAAGATGTCATTTCCATGTTCAATAAGAGAGAGAATAGAATAAAATTTAATTTTTTTTACTACTATGACATATATCATCATGTGTATGTGTAATTCAATGTGTATGTTCACTAGTTATGAGTGGAATGCATGTATTATTGTAATTTTCAATCTTGGAGTCTAGGGTTGAAGAATGAGCACCCATATTTTCATTTATCATATTGTAAGATGTAGGGGAAGAGTTAGAGATATTTTAACTATCTATATTGTGTGTCGAATCATTGTGTTGAGCTTGGAATGTAAAATAAGGTGATAAGACAATATCATCTACTTTCATTTGCAAATCTAGAAAAGGAACGATATCATTTGTACTTGTTTTTTGAATTGAAAAAGGTAAAGAATGTGAATTTTTCTTTTCTATGCTAGGAACATCATGTATAATGTTACTTGAAACATACAAAGTTAAACTGATCTTATTTTTCTTGTATTTCTTTAATTTGAATAAGGATGTAGTAAAAATGGTTGAAAAACTATGACCACATTGAAATAGAGAGCTACCAATAAGAGATTATTTTGGCATTACATTTTTAGTTTGATTTTAAGAAGGGAAGAGAGGAGAAATTGAAGAATATGCATCTAATCTATCCTCTTAAATGCTTTTGTTATCATGTTCATAATTTTCATCATATCCATAATTACCATAATAATAATTATCATTATAAATAAAATCGTGCTCATTATCATGTGCTAGTGTGTAATTTTTAAAAAATTTCCATTCATTTGCATAATTATGAGTAAAAAAATCATAAATTTATAACTTGGTGAGGAGAGGCTCCCTAGAAGTCATCTTAAACTTACCATGAAATATATTATAAATATTGAAGGATAAGAACACAAAAGTTAGAAGATAATATAACATAAATAAATTTGAAATTATATTAAATATTCAACCCAAATTTTAGATAAAATTAGAATTTTTATTGAAAACCTAAAGGCTAATGTTTGAATGTATAGGGACCTAGTATGCAGATCTAGGATTATAGAGGGTTTATTGGAAAAATTTAAATTGTATTAAATTAATGAAACCCTAATATAGGAATGATTTGTATTAGTTAGGTTGTGAAAAAATAAAAAAAATTCTAAATCCTAATTTATTGCATAAAAATGAAGGTAAACCCTAGGATGAAACTACGGTTTTTAAGCAATATTTAGAGTAAGTCAAGTCCACCAAATGCTTTAATTTTTTAAGAATTAATGCATGTAAATCCTAGTTTGTTAAAGGGATAGGTATGATAGGCAAATTAACATAAACATTTCAAATAGTTAATTGGGTATATTTACCTAAAATAGTAAAGGAAATGAGGAAATGTATTTATC
>JARHVA010004601.1:282500-585000 GCA_037957365.1 Torreya grandis
TTAATTTCTAACCATAATTTCAAAAGGGGGTGATTATAACTAAGTATTTTCCTTCATTTTAATCCACCCTTTGCAATTAGAGCTCACACTTTTTTTCAAGTGATTTGCAAACGAGAGTAGCAACTATTGTTATATTTTTAAAGTGTTTTCTTGCTCATGTTGCATGTTATTAATTGTGGTTTCAAGTAAGAATTATTTGGGTTGTTAATTTAGTGATTTAAAGGAGAAGTTTGGAGGAAGTATAGAGTCAGCTACTAGGGGAGGTAATTTCATTTCAATTTAAGGGAAGATGGTGTCACATCGATCTAAAAAAATGGCATCTTCTTCTTCTATCCCTTTGAAAAGTAGAATTACTTTAATTCTTGATGGGATTTGGGACAACGATGTATAAAGTTTATATTTTGCTACCCTATTGAATCTTTTTTAAAAATCTAATCCCCCTAAGGTAGTAGATAATTTGGGTATGAGTTATATGGTTCCAACAATAGCTTTTCTACTAGCAGCCTCATATCACGAGTTGGTCATAACATGCATGAAGGTGTATCATAAGGATACAAGAACTATACTTGATGGGAACTAATTAGTTATCTTCTCATTTAGTGCCATGCTCGATATACTACCATAACTTGAGGGAATTGTTTTTACTATGGAAGAATGTTAGGTGTATGCTAATGAGAATGATACCTTCATTTGGGAAATTGTAAACACTTGTTAGCTCACCAAGAAGAGAACTAGGGTTTCTAGATTGACTAAGAACCTTAAGTTAGTAGAGTTTAAATAGATATTGTGGTATGTCATCACCATCACTACTAGGGTTTATGAGATACCCATGATAGAGAAGTTTGAGCCATAGATGTTTTTCATCCTTATTTTTGTGTTGGAGGGTAAGAAGCAGTTGTACTGGGCCTCAATTTTTATTAACAACCTACATAGCTAAATAATGTAGTAATGGGTGGCCATCTCTTCCAAAAAAGTATTTACTAGTACATTTTACATGACTTTCTACATCATGTATAGCTTAGTACATAACATAGATTTCCCTAGACTCACTAGGAATCCCTTTAGTCTTAGAATTTATGAGTTGTATCCTAGATTGACTTTGAATGGTTTCAGGAATAACTGGACGAAGGTCTATAATTGTTTTTTCAATGACATGATATGTGTCTTTTACCCTCTGAAGAGCTTAAATAGAATGACCAAGGTGGCTAGGGAGGTGATTGACAAGTTAAGTGTGGTGTACATTTAATTCTACACTTTTACATACATTCAAGTGATTGGTTATTTGGGCACACTCTAGAAGCTACCTAGGTATGTTGATGACAAGGTAGCACTCATAGAATTATGCAGACAAATGGTTCCCCCACATGAGATGATTATGGCAAAGAAGATTAATAACCCCTTCAAGTTCCCTATATAGATAGGATATTACACATGTCCTACTCTAGCTAGAGTAGAGGGGTTGGAATAAGAAACAGGGTGTTTTCAAAGAGACAAGATGCCTCGTTAGCCCAACTATGGCATAAGATGGTTGATTAACACTGCTATGGGTATAGTTATGCACTAGGTACACTATGAGGACATCTAGTTAGAATGAATACTGGTGGAGCAAGTAAGGAAAACTGACTACCTGAGGCTCACCATTTATAAGGTTATTGCATATGTCATCACCCCATCCTCAAGGACATGGTGTATGACAAGGCTACAATGTCATTAGCTTACAGTGATGAGAATATAGAGATACATCCTATAGATCAAGTGAACTTATATTTTGAAAAGAACATTCAGTTGGATAAAGACCCAAGGTGTGGACCTCAATGTGCATGATACCCTTACCCTCTAGGAGCTCAGAGTTGTACAAGATCTCAAGGTGATTCTTCCCCCCTACACTAGACATTTAATAGGCCCTCATATGAAGGCCAAAGGCAAAGGGAAAAAGTTGATAGGTGATATTAGTTTCACCAAGCCAGTCAATGTTGATGTAATAATGGTAGAATAGTCCAAGTCCAGACTATCTTTCATAGAATTGACCAACCTTCTTAAAATTTGGACTCAAATTGTCATAGGGAAAGCGCAACTTGCAAGTGATTATCCCATTTTAATTGCTACTAATGGATCTACTACCACTTTAGCTGGACTAACCATTACACTAGCTCCTCAACCCATGTAATCACCAAAGCCCATTCCACCCCCAAAAATGTACACAAGGAAAAGGGGAGGGGAGGAGCAAGCAAAGCAGCTAAAGACTAAAAGGAAGAACAAGGTGCTATAACCTCTACCTATAGCCACAAGGAAAAACAAAGAAGTTGTACATCTAGATATACCCTCTCAACATGAAGACATAAAATCCCAAGGAGAAAAGTCCTATTATGCCCAAATTTTAATGGATATGAGTGATAGAGAAGACTCAAATGATGATAGGCCTATTGTATAAGTAGTAAAGTGGCTAGAGGGATTCACTCCTTCCCTAATGAGGACCACCTAAAGAACTCATAGGAAAAGGCCATAGACTCCTATCAAGGTTCCAACTATGGGATTGTTTGGACCATAACCACCATTAAGAGATGAAGACAAAGGTAATAAGGAGATTATATTGGCCTCAAATGACCCTTTGTCCTTCGAATATGTGACACAAGTAAGTGTTGAGGTGGCCATGCAAACCCAAGCTCCACCCTAGAAATAAACTATCTCCTTAGACATAAAATCATTTATCCATGCTACGATCACCCAACCATCAAGACAAGAGGTGGAGGGTGAAAAAAAATTATGCAAGGACTTAGGGAGAAACTTGAAAATGAGATGAGGATAGAAGAGCAAGTCCTCACCAATAGTGAAAAGCTAGAGGCTCAAGGAAAATGGCAACTAGATGTTGTGGTGGCTATGGAGATAGCCCAACAAGACCATCCCTCTCCATTACACGCAAGTTTAATACAAGAAGGAGAGGCTATACCTAAGGGAGATAGGGTATCAGGCTTGAAGGTGGGTACCCCTATGCCTTCAAGTATAATTAAGGACCAAGGTGATGAAGTTTTAATGGAAGGACCTTCCACTATAATTACTTCTATTGAAGTACCCCCAGGGCTCCTCCCCTAAATAAAGGTCCATGATCTTACTAGGCACAATAGTTATGAAGCCATGATTGGTGATGAGATGATTAAGGGTAACAAGGAAGAAAACATAGCCTCTTCCTATCTTTCCCAACCAATTTCACAATTTGAGATTTAAGAAAGACCACCTCCTTAGCCCATAATATATGAGGGTTCCATTGATAGACTACTAATGGGGTCTTAAAATCAATCCAAAGTAGTTGTTAATGTCTTAGAGTAAGTTGAGCTAGGTAAAGGGGGAGAGCAAGAAGTTGGAAATAAAAAGGTAGAGTTGGAAAGTAATGAGGAAACATATCAGATAACAATAGGCTCATACCCAACCCTATCACTCTCCCTCTAACTACTATTTCAGCCACACCATTGTTTAGTGTGTCCAAGCTGGCCTCGAGGTCCACAAGTCTAATGGGTTTTTAGACTAGGCCCCTCTTATGGGTCAAATAATAAGTTAAGGAGAAGTAGGGTGTTGAAATTAAATTGGGAGATATAGACTAGTAAATATTGCATAGTCATATAGGATGAAACCTCCTAAGAAAGCCAAATCACTCTCTTAGACTACTTTCACTAATACTGGGGAGAGAACTCAAGAGAGAGTTGTTCCCCTATAGGGTTTTACAAAGAAGGATGATCCACTTGAGAGCTATGTAGTATATAGATATGATCTAGGAGAGCCTTCAAGGAATGAGATCAATCATAGCTCATAGCTTTTGGTGAGCATGGTGGCTCATCAGATGGACAAAGATAAGATGTCAATGGAAGAGCTTAAGATGCAGAACCAATTAATGATCTAGTACTTACAAAATTTACTAAGCAAGCCTAAATAATTACTTCTAACTACAAGCATATCCCCAATTCCCCCCATTTCCTTTTGGGATGCATGTGATTTTAGCCTAGGTGAAGATTTAAGGACCAAAAGATGGGCAACAAAAGAGTGGTAGAAAGAGGAGTAATGGATAAACAAGGTCATCTACATAGCATTGGGATGGCTTGATGATGTAATGGATAAACAAGAGGAGTGTGAATCTTCAAAATTGGTTTATGAACTGTATCAAGATCTAGGAGGAACTTGGGCCCAAGGTAGATGAGTTGTGTAGTGTGGGCAAGGATACCTTGATTGTAGAAAAGGTCATCACCTCAAATGATCCTAAAATACCTAGAGACTTCCAAATATCCATAAAACACAGGTTAGTAATGCTTAGGGATGTCACCTTTGACATAAAAAGGGAAGAGTAATCTCTCAAGGCTACTAGGATGGAAATCAAGGCCACCTTAAGGGGAATGGTGAAGCTTGATGGTACGGTTGACATGACAAAGGAGTTGATAGAAGGTGCCTTAAAGATTCTTGTTGATGCACCCAAGGAAACTTCAATGGATAGAAAATAAGGGAGTTGGTGAAAATAAAAAAATCCTATCATCAATTAAAGGCATTAGTCAAAAATAAATAGAAAATTCTCTAGGGAACTACCAAGTGGTTATAGGAATATGAGGTTAGATTCAATTACCAGGTGGGCCCAGCTAAGAGAATCCTTGCCTCCATGATCAAGAAGTTCATTATTTATAAGAATAGGCTAGTGTAGGGTTTGACCATCAACATTTATTCCATGACATGACTAAATCATTTATGTTTCTCCTTGATTAATCTAAAGAATCTTCTCTCCTCTTTTTTCCTCTTCTTTCTTTTTACTTTGGTCTTTGTACTATGCCCATTAGTGGCACATCTCTCGTAGGAATATTTTTTAGAGAAAGGAACATTTTGGTTGGTTACACAAGTGTAAAAATGTTGTTTTATCCCTTCCTTTGGTCTACTTTATGTGGTGTATGGAGAGAATCCCACTAAGATGAGATATCAAGCATGTTGCTTTCATCAGATCAAGTGTATTATCCTAAGAATCTTTTTTGTTACAACTAATGAGCTTCAAGCCCAAAAATTATTTCTCAAATTGGAGCATCTCATTAGGATATGCCATATATTAGTTTAAAATTTGTATAAGTAAAGGAGGTTTATTCCTTTACAAAGGTCGGTCAATCAAAAAAAATTATAAAAAATCTATCACTTTGGATAAATTCTTAATGTGTAAACTCTTTGGTGTCAAATTGGTTTCTTGTGTAAAACCATTGACAAGATTTGAGATCATATTGAGATGTTCCCCTGTTACAAAGATGACTTGCATAGTGTACATGCTGTAGAATTTCCACCACATACTATATGTATCTAAATTTTAGATGGATAATGGAATATGCTTGTGTTTTGTTGCTTTGTCTCATTGTTGAAATCTAATGCATTATTCTGAGCTTTTAATATATTGGTATTATCACTCTTTCCTTTTATGGTAGTCATCTGGGAAATGTGTTGAGATTATAAAATCCTTTAGTTATATAATTCAGAGTGAAGTATTAATAGCCATTTTTAGGGGTAGTCTCAGGTTCATGGATTCAGTGAGAAAGAGCTCTTGAATGATTACTTGTAGCTTTACATGTGATTATTTTAAGAAAATGTGAAGTATTATCTCATTTTGCTTGTTTTTTAAGGTTCAAAAATAGTTGTTTGTGGAAGTGACATGATAGTTTAGTGATTTTCTCCTCTCTCATCTAGCACCCATCCATGTCTTTGGTTGAAATTAACCCACCTTGTTTTACCTTGCTTTTAACATACCAATTGCTTATGAGAAGTGTTACTTGCATCACAAATACATGAGATCTTACATGTTTGGAATGTATTTTCATTTTTTTGCTTAAAATCTTAAGAGTTGTAGTTTCCTATATAGTTTTTATTATTGAGTGTTTTATAAAATGGAGATTGTAGCCACCCTTTCATCTGTATCTAGTATCTTATATGTGACTTAAAGAATTTGTGCATTTCATGTGATAACCCTTGTAGGTGAAGTGTGAAAACATGGTTATGATTTGGTCATTTTTCCTTTATGTGAAAAGAATCCTCATGGATATTGAAGCATAAAACCCCTCCATGTGAGTAAGCTACCCCATAGGTTCTCTCACCTTGGTTTAGGTAGAGCCAAAAGTAGTAGGGAGTTAACCATACCCTTTGTAAGTGTCTTTCAGTCATTGTCTATGCTCAGTTATTTGTTTGATGATAAACCCTTCCCTAGATTTAAAAACATATTAATGGATTTTTCATCCTTATTTTCCATTTTTTGTAAGTGTGCAAAGCTAAGCATACGAGGTGTAAAACTGAGAACCAACACATTTATGACACCATTGTTAGGAACTTTTGTAGAAGGCATTGATCAATTTTGATAGTTTCCTTGCCTACCTATGGTGTTTGGGATTTATGTGTTGGAATGTGTCTAACCCCTTTTGATCATTATCTTTCATATTGTATTTTTGTCCTTTGTTTTCTACAAGTCTATTTCTAGTGGTGACTCTGAATTTTTTGTCTCTTGGTTATTACAAAACTATTACTTGTTGTAGCCCTCACTTTCCTAAGCTTTTATTTCAAGTATCCCATCATTTACAAATCTAAAAGGATTGAGATCATCCTTTAGGACTAACCCTTCAAATCAATTTTCCCTCCATTATGTACTCCTCCAAGAAAAAGGGGATTAGTTTAGAGACCTATTAGAGGTCTTGGTTCTATCATTGAGATTCATCCTAGTGCCACTAGCTTTCAAAAATTTGTAGACCAACCTCTTGTTGATGATTAACATATCTCTTCTAGTAATTATGAGCCTTATATCCCTATTTACTATCTCACTCCATCTCTAATAGATCAATCCCCTATTGAATCTAACCCACTCAATCCTCCTCATTCCTCTCTTCACATCCCATTACCATTGGTTCCTAAACCCCAAGATATCCCAATCATGAGGCATAGGGACTAGGAGGAAAATACATTCCCTCCTTTTCGTGTTCCCATATTTATACTTATCAATTTTGAGGAGATGGAGGGTTTTCCTAATGAAGTTCCCAATGAAATAAGGAAGAGGCTACCAAAGTTTTAGGGGAACAATGCTATGACCAATGATCAGAATTTGAAGGCCTTACAAAATGTTATTGAGGTTTATGAGGTTGAGTATGTGGATGTATGCATTAATTTATTTGTGTAGACATTAGAGTATGATGATAGATATTAGTTAAACTCCCTTCCCATTGGATGCATTGACTCATGGGAAGAGATGTATAATGTATTTAGGATTCAATATGGAGAAAATATAGGTCTGAAGTTCCTCTTGGCCAAGTTTGAAAATATCAAGAAAAATCCTAACAATTGTGTTTAGGATTTTAATAACTATTTCAATAAGTCCATGATGTGTTTACCTAAATATACTAGGCCTAGTGATACTACTTATTTGATAAAATACTATGATGATTTTGACAAGAAGGCTACATACTACTTGAGAGACAAGACTCTAGCAAACCTTAAGATGGCCTTTAATATGGCCATCCAAAATGAGAATAATTTTAAAACTATGGGAAAGACTATGAATAATAGGGCTGATGTGAAATTGGTCAATCCTAAAAATCCATAGTCCACCAAGGCTACCAATATAGAATAAACTATCAAGACTTTGGCCTCTATTGTTAAAGAGATGTCATACAAGTTGGCTAGGGAAGAAAAGGGCATTATACATGTATCTTCTAGCCATGATAGGGCCCTAAATCCATATCAGTCTCAGAGAGGTCCTCTATTCCATAATTGAGAGGTTGACAAAGGAAAGAGGTCTACACATGAAGACTGACCAAAAAGGAACCATGGTAGGGGTGTTGGGAAGGAAATACTAGATCCCTTAGATGCCAAGGTAAATGTTATGAGCTTTGATATAAACATTTATTGGTGTGATAGATGCTTCCTACCCTACCCACCTTATGATGTTATTAAGGTAGTGGATCAATAACCAGATTAACCAGAGGATGAACCATCTAATTATGAATTTTTCATGTTTGATTTCTATAATACTTTGACTGAAGTAGTGACTCTCATAGACATGCCTACTAACACCATGACTAGTGAACTTTGGGGTGTTATTGAGTTAGAATGTGTCCCTATATTTTATTTTGCATGTGATGTCAATGTATCACAAGAATATGAGTTGACTATGCATGATTTTGATCATCTACGCTCTATGATGATCAAGAAATATATGGAAGGCAATCCATTTGAGTAGGATCAAAGACTCTTGATTAATGCAGTAGTTGCCTAGATAAGCGATATTAACTTGAGAAGTAGGTAGGTAGGTTTTATCCCTCAAGGTGATACTCATACTAACCTAAAGGTGAGGGATACAGGTAAAGAGGTAGAGAAATTTGTTGCTATTATAGAAGATTCCAAGAAGGCATCTATTGCTCAAGTTGCTAGACCTAGAGAAGTTTTTGCTAAGAATAATAAGATGCCTATGTTGTCTAATGTCCCCAGGGGTACTAATGAAACTAAGTAAAACCCACCACTAAAATATCTCATAAAGAATAATAATCCCCTATAGCCTAATCCAATTCATCTGTTATCTAAGAATGTCCATACTGTGAATGTCACCAACCTTCCACTAGACATGCCCCTCCCTTAGTATAGTGTATGTGATATGGCCCAGCTAATGAGTCAAATAAAGATCACTATTCCACTTGTTGAGTTGTTACAAATACCTAAACATAGGAAGAGAGATTTTGAATATTTGGAGTTTGGAAAATGATCAACTACCAATGAGTTTGAAATGTCCCAGCTTTTATTAGAAGATCAAGAGTTAAGAGATGTTTATGAGCCTTCTCCTAAAGTCTATCTAGGAACTACATTAGTGGAGAGTCAATTGGATGTGGAGCCATTTTATACAACATTGATGATCCATGGTATGATTTTCCATAATTGTATGTTTGATTCCAGTGCATCTTGTAATGTTATGCCTTTATGTGTCTTGAATGAACTCGGTGTAAAAATAACATCTACCTTTGACAAGTGTTATGTTATGGATTCATGAGAGGTGTCAGTTGTTGGGTAGGTCAAAGGGATAGTTGTGCAATTAGTAGTTCACCCAAGAGAGTTTTCGAATATGGATGTGGTAGTTGTAGATTTACCCCCAAAATGGGGAATGCTACTATCATGAAAGTGGGCTTCCAGTATGGGGGGAAGAGTGAAAATGGACCTCTTTTATGCTACCATCTCCATATAAGGTAAAATGGTTAAACTTCATAAGGATCCTAAGATGTTGCATATAATTGAAGACCCAAATCATGCTCTAAATTAAGTAATGTACATAAATGTTGAATTGGGTGTTTCTGTTAGTACTATTGATGTGGATTAATATTCTATTATCATTGATGCACATCCTAGTATATAAGATGTTGTTTGGGAATTGTTCTTAAATGGGGCCTGCTCTAGTGTTAGAAATAGTGCTAGAGTGATTATAAATGATCCTAATGGTGGGTACTTTTTCCTTCCACCTTGCTTTCAATTTCACTAACAATGTTGATGAGTAAGAAGTTCTTTTACTTGGTTTGAGGATTACATGTAAGCATGGGATTAAGTGTCTCTCTATTAAAGGAGACTCATAATTAGTGGTGAAATAGATCTGTAATTTATATGCCACAAAGTGTAAAATATTTAAAAAGTATCAAAATTTTGTATGGGATTTGATTGAAGGCTTTGATGCATTCAAAATCTCTTATCATGATAGGCAATTCAACAAAGAAGCTAACAACTTTGCTAAGGAAGGGGCTCAATTTGATATTTCAAGCATGAGCCCATATTATTAGTACTAAGTGGAGGTGCTTTCTCAACCCTTAATACTAGATAAAATTTATCACTGATAGGTGTTCGAGGATGATGACCAAATCAAAAGTTCTTGACTTGTGAAGTGGAATATCATGGTCAACTTATGGACTTGGAATCTATCGTTCAAACCTGTGATGAAAAAGACACTGTGTTTGGTAAAGAGGTCAATCAACTCAAAATGAACACTATCCCTAGGGGATTGGTCAACTTAGGGGCATATTTTGATGGAATAGATAAAGTGAGGTCAAGAGAAACATTTGTCTCAAGGGATGTCATTTAATATGATTTGGTTTCCCTCAAGAATCTAAGAAAAATATGGCTAGGTACTTGTCTCAACACTAAAGAGAAAAGAGATTATGTACAGCTATTGAGGAAATATTAGGACTTCTTGGCATGGTCTTATTTAGAGCTTAAAAAGTATAAAGAGGACTTGTTCCAACATGCCATCCCACTAAAGCTAGATAGTAAGCCATTTAGGTAGAAGTAGAGGCCTACCAATCCCATCTTGGCCACCAAGATGTGTGATGAATTGAAGAAGTTAAGAGATGGTGGTATTATTCAGCCTATTTGGTACTTATCTTGGGTGGCTAATTTGGTCCCTGTGTGTAATAAGAATGGTGATATCTTCCTTTATGTGGATTTATACAATTTGAATAAAGCTTCCCTAAAAGATAAATATCCCTTACCCAACATGGATAATTTATTGCAAGATATTACCAAGTCCAAAATGTTGTCAACTCTAGATGGTTTCTATGGCTATAACCAAGTTGTGGTCAAGGAATTTGAGAGGTCTAAAACTACATTCACCACAACATGGGGCACCATTGTGTATATGTGAATGCCTTTTGGGCTAATAAATTTTGGTACAACATTTAAATGTGTCATGGATGTTTCTTTTACAAGAATTATTGGTCAATTTATTATTGTATATCAAGGTGATGTTACTGTGTTCTCCAAAAGAAGGGATGAACACTTGAGACACTTGAAAAAGGTATTAATTAAATGTTAAGAATTCAGTATTTCCCTCAATCTTAAGAAGTGTTATTTTGGAGTTAAAAAGGATAAATTAATGTGACCTATAGTGTCTAAGGAGGTTGTTATGATTGACCCTAAAAGAGTTAAGGCCATTGACAAAGTGCTCATCCCATAGTCCAAGAAAGGAATTCAATCTTTATTCAGATAAATTAATTTTCTAAGAGAGTTTGTGTCTAACTTTGCTGAAATCACCTTGCCTATTAATTTTATGTTGAGGAAGGATCAAGTTATTAAATGGGATGAAAGGGATATGTAAGCATTCAATGATGTTAAAGGAGATTTTAAGTCTACTCCTATTTTAGCTAGTCTTGATTACACAAATCCATTTCAAAATTTCTCCTTTGTGTCACCCCATAGCATTGCTACTATGTTATTAAAAAAATGATGATGATCACAAGTAACCCATAACTTTATTTAGTAAAGCTATGCAAGGATGTAATTTTAATTACACCCTTATGGAAAAGCAATCCTTTAATTTGCTGAAAATGGTTAAAACATTTATATTTTATATATTGAATTTGAAGATTATTTCTTATACCCCTCACACCATGGTGAAGGATATCTTGACTTAGACTGACATCTCTAGTAAAAGGTGTAGATGGATAAATAAGTTATAAGAATATGATATGGATATCCAAACCACAAAATTGGTGTTAGGAATGGGCTTGGCCAGGCTTATGGCTGAGATGAATTTGTAAGTAGTTAAAGTGAAAAATATTGTTGTCGGCACTAATAGCATGTTGGATTAGTTTAGTGCATCCTAGTGGTATAAGGACATTGTTTATTATCTACAGAGTATGTGTTGTCCTCCCAAATTGGATAAAAATTAGATAAGGACTCTCAAATTAATCTCCTAGAAGTACCTCTTGACTGATAGTGGATTACCATGGAGAAACCCTGATGGGCTCCTTCTGAGGTGTGTGTTAGAAGACCAAGTTGATGGCTTGATCAAAGATTTTCACAATGGAGTGTGTGGTGGCCATTTTGTGCCTAAAGTTACTACTCACAAAATTATTAGAGCTGGTTATTGGTGGCCATCTCTATTCCATGATATTGCTCAGCTATTTAGGTGATGTGAAAAGTGTCAATGCTTTATAGGTAGATCAAAGGCATCTAGTTCTCTCCCTTTACAACCAGTTACTGTTGAAGCTCCATTCAGGCAATGGGGCATGGATTCATTGGTGAGATTAGTGATGCTTCAAGTGTTCGGCATAAATTGATATTACTTATAATTTATTATTTCATCAAGTGGGCAGAATCAATCCCCACTAGGAAGGTAACACACCAAGTTGTGATGGACTTCCTATTGAATCAAATTATCTATATTTTTAGTGTGCTAGTCAAGATCATTACTGACAATGTAATGAGTTTCAAAGCCAAGCCTTTGGATTTGATGTGCAAATATTATGGGATTTAGCTCACTTATGCTTCTAATTACAATCCTCAAGGGAATGGGAAAGTAGAATCAAGTAACAAAAACTTTCTCAAGATTATCAGAAGAACATTAGAAGTCAACAAGAAGAGGTGGGGTGAACATTTGAAATTTGCCTTGTGTTCTGAAAGGACTAATCCTAAAAGATCCACATGAAGGATTAATTTTTATCTTGTCTATGGAACTCAAGAGGTTTTGCCCATCAATCTACAACTTCCTACCTATAGTTTGATGTATCAACTTAGGGAGGATGAATACACTGACCACTATGAATAAATAATAAACCAAATTTTGGAATTGGATGAGTCACATAGGTTATCCCATGAGAAGCACCTCAAGTTCAAGGAGAGGTTAAAGCAAATATTTTATAGGAAAGTCACTCCTATAACTTTTTAAATAGGTGATTTGGTTCTGCTTTGGGATAGCAGACATGAAGAGAAAGTTAAGCATGATAAGTTTGATTCTTTGTGGATGGGCCCTTAATCAATTATAGTATTGGGAAGCACACTTTTTTATTAAGAGATATGGATGGAGAAATATTGGAGTTTCCTATCAATGGTAGGCATCTAAAACATTTCCTAGATTGAGTCTGTCTATAATCATGTACCATGTTTTATTGCTTTGTTTTCTTGTTGTTTTGTTTCCCCTTTGTCTAGACCTTGTCTGTGTAGTTATTCTCATTTTGTTTTTGTCATGTGTTCTATTCTAGTTCCTCTTGTTCCTATGTTATTTTAGGGGTGCCATGTTTTATTTAGCCTTCTTATTTGATGGAAGTTGTTTTTTCTTAACTCTGAGGCCTAATGCATTGGCACCTAGTCTTATTTTTGTGGTTCTTTGCACACCCATGGGGGGTATACATCCTTGAGTGAGAGCCTATATTAGTGACCAAGATTTAATTGAGGTAATTGGGTCTTTATCAATGGATAGTTCCTAAATTTTAGACCACATTGAGTATTGAAGTCCATTTCTAAGTCTTTTTATCCTCATGTTTTCCTTGGGAAGTCATGTTCTTCATAAAAATTGGTTAAGTCCATTGTGTGTTATCTTTGTGTGTTGTATTTCATGTCAATGAACTCTTGTAAATAAATGAAGTCTCCTCAGAGTATGTAAGAATGTTTCACCCCTCCTAGGGTTGATTAGTGGTACAAAGGTAAAAAATAGCTAAAGGCCTAAGTGAGCGTTTATGATGGACATGTGGTAGCATCCTGAAATGCTTTTGGTTTTGATTATTTTTTTAAGGTTGTCACCCTTATGTTTTTACTAATAAATGTGTAAGTATTTTTTAAGGTCTAAACCCCTCAAATCATGCCACATGGTTTTCTCTCAGGGGTCTTAGTTTTTGGGCCCTTTTGGAGGAATGCCTTGTCTTAAAAAGTGGAAGTGTAATGAGTCCCTGAGGACTAAGACATTAGGGTAGTCAAGAAGGATTGTGACATGTGTCATTTTTATGAGATCATAGAGTATATTTCACTTAGACACCAAGGAAAAGGAAGGGTGAGACATTTCAAATGTCCCTGGCACCCTGAATGCTTTGATTTTTGACAAGTGTCAAGTTTGTTCTCTTCAAAGGAAAATTTGGGGCATGGACATCTCCTCACTAGATAATATGAGGGATGAGAAAGTGAAAAGGATCCTAAGGACCCAATGGGTGCCAAAGGTGGACTTTCACTCTTTTTATGCCATGTGTCATAGGGATGATTGTTTAGCTAGAAGAGGAAGCACCATCAAGTTTCCCTCCTTTTTTTTTGAATAATACTTGAAGATATTCATATGATAGTTGAGTACTAGTTGTTTTGTATCAAGGCTTAATTTATAACCCTATTTTAAAATGTGGTCATTATAAATAAGTATTTTCCTTCATTTTAATCCACCATTAATAGTTAAAGTTCACACTTATTTTCTTAGGTGATTTTCAAACTAGAGCAATGTGAGATGAGAGTAACAACTGTTGTCCTATTTTTTAAGCATTTTCTTTCTTAGGTTGCATGTTTTTTAGTGTGGTTATAAGTAAGTATTCTCTAAGTTTTTAATTCAATGTTTTGAAGGTTAGTTTTGGAGGATTTATGGATTTAACTACCAAGGGAGGGTATTTCTTTTCAATTTAAGAGATGGTGTCACATCGATCTTAGAAAATGGCATCTTCTTATTTTTTCCCTCTGAAAAGTAACATTACTTAAATTCTTGATGGGATTAGGGACACTGATGTCCAATTTTTAAATTTTAATACCCTATCAGATCTTTTGAAAAAACCTAATCCCATTAAGGTGGTAGATAATTTGGGTATGAGTTATATGGTTCCAATAGTAGCTTTTCCACTAGTAGTGTCATACACAGAGCTAGTCATAGCATGTGTGAAGGTGTATCATGAGGATACAAGAACTACACTTGATGGGATATAATTAGTTATTTTCTCGTTCACCCCTCAAGCTCTTAGTGTCATGCTTGGGATATTACCACAAATTGAGGGAATTGTTTTGACTATAGAAGAATGCTAGGCATACATTGATGAGAATGATAGCTTCATTTGGGAAATTGTAAACACTTGTAAGCTCACTAAGAAGAGAACTAAGGTTTCCATATTGAATAGGAACCTTAAGTTAAAAAAGTTAAAGGAGCTACCATGGTATGTCATCACCATGGTTGTTAGGGTTTACAAGATACCCATGACAAAGAAGTTTGAGCCATGGATGTTTTTTATCCTTATTTACGTGATAGAGGGTAAGAAGCAGCTAGACTAGGCCTCAATTCTGAGTAAAAACCTACACAACCAAATAATATAGTTTTGGGTGGCAATCTCTTCTAGAGAAGTATTTATTGGTACATTTTACATGACTTCCTACCTCATGTATAGTTTAGTACATAATAGAGATTTCCCTGGACTCACTAGGAATCCCTCTAGTCTCAAAATTTATGAGTTGTATCCTAAAATGACTATAATTATTTTTAAATACCATGATAAGTGTCTTATACCCTCTAAGGATCTTAAATATAATGACCAAGGTGACTAGGGAGGTGATTGATAGGTTTGGCACAATGTACATTCAATTTTGCACTTTTACATACATCTGGGTGAGTGGTTATTCAAGGGTACCTTGAAAGCTACCTAGGTATGTTGATGACAAGGTATCACTCATGGAATTGTGTAGGTAAATGGTTCCCCCACATGAGATGATTGTGTAAAATAAGATTAACAACCCCTTCAAGTTCCTTATGCAGATAGGATATTACACATGTCCTACTCTAGCTAGAGCAAAGGGGTTGGAACAAGAAATGGGTTATTTTCAAATAGACAAGATGCGTCCTCAACCCAATTATGACATAAAGTGATTGACTAACACTAATATAGGTGTATTTATGCACCAAGTACATTACAAGGACATCTAGTTAGAATGCACAATAGAGGAGCAAGGAAAATTGACTACCCAAGGATCACCATTTAGGATATTGTTGCATATGGTATCATCCCCATCCTGAAAGACTTGGTGGATGACAAGGCTACAATTTCATTGAATTACATTGAGGATAATATAAATATGTATCCTATAGCTCAAGTGGACTTCATAGTCCCAAAGAAGGATTCAATTATGTGGAGGGTGTGTCATATTATGAAAAGAACATTTGGTTAGCTAAAGTCCTAAGGTGTGGACCTCAATCCATGTGATACCCCTACCCTCTGGGAGCTTAGAGATGTATAAGAGCTCAAGGAAATTTGTCCCCCCTATAATAGACATTTAGCAGGCCCTCATGTGGAGGCCAAAGGTAAAGGGAAGAAGTTAGAAAGTGATATTATTTTTACCAAGTTGGTCAATGTTGATGAGATAATGACAACATAGCCCAAGTCTAAACTATATTTCACAAAATTGACCAACCTTGATAACATTTGGACTCAAATTTCCATGGGGTAAGTACATGTTACAAGTGTTTCTCCCATTTTGATCATTATTGATGGATCTCCTACCACTTTAGATAGACCAACCATTACACCAGGCCCTCATCCCATGTAATCACTAGATTCCATTCCACCCACAAAATGTACACAAAAAAAAGAGGAGGGGAGGATCAAGTATATTAGAAGATGAATAAAAGGAAGAAGAAGGTGTTATAACCTCTACCTATAACCCATAGGAAAAAGAAAGAGGTCATACATCCAGATGTACCCTCTCAGCATGAAGCCATATGATCCCAAGGAAGAAAGTTCTCATATGCCTAAAGATTAAGGGATATGAGTGATGAAGAAGAATCAAATGATGATAGGCCTATTGTAAAATTATTAAATAATCTAGAGTCATTCACTCCTTCCCTAATGAGGAATACCCAAAGAACTCCAAGGGAAAAGCCACAGACTCCTGCCAAGGTTCTAAAAATGGGATTTTTTATACCAAAACCACCCTTAGGAGATGAAGAAAAAGGTAATAAGGAGACTTTTTTGGCCTCAAATAACCACTTTTCCTTCAAATATGTGACATAAGTAGGTGTCGAGGTGGCCATGTAGGACCAAGATCCAACCCAGAAAGAAATTGTCCTCTCAAACATAGAAGTATTTATCTAGGCTATAATTAGCCAACCATATGGAGAAGAGGTGGAGGGTGAGACAAAATGTATTCAAGGATCTAGGGAAAAAATTGAAAATGAGCTAAGGCCAGAAGAATAATCCCCCACCAGTAGTTAAATGGTAGAGGCTCAAGGAAAATGGCAATTGAATGTTATGGTAGCTATGGAGATAGCACCACAAGACCATCCCTCTCTAGTACACATAGGTTCAATACAAGAAGGAGAGGCTGCACCTAAGGGAGATAAGGTATCAAGATTGAAAGTGGGTACCCCTATGACTTCAAGTATAAATAAGGACCAAGGTGATGAAGTTGTAAGGGAAGGACCTCCCACTATAATTACTTCTATTAAAGTACCACGAGGGCTCCTTCCCTAAATAAAGGTCCATGCTCCTATCGAGCATAAGAGTTTTAAGGCCATGATTGGAGATGAGCTACCTAATGGAAATAAAGAATACACCATAACTTCTTCCTATCTTTCCCAACCAATTACACAATTTGAGTTAGAAGAAAGACCACCTCCTCAACCCATAGGACAAGAGGTTGCCATTGATAGACTATAGTTGGGGTCCCAAAAGCAATCTAAAGTAGTTGTTAATGTCCCAAACTAGGTTGACCTAGGAAAAAAGGGAAAGCAAGAAGTTGGAAAGAAAAAGGTAGATTGGGAAAGTGATGAGGATAAAATGCAGATAATAATAGGCTCACACCCAACCCCTATCACTCTCCCTATGAATACTATTCTGGCCACAACACTATTCAGTGCATCCAAGCTAGCCTCAAGGTCCACAACTCTAATGATTTTTTTAGATTAGGCCCCTCTTATGGGTTAAATAATAGGTTAAGGATAAATGAGACATTGAAATTAAATTATAATACATAGATTTAGTAAATATTGCCCAATCATACAGGGCAAAACCTCCCAAGAAAGCCAAATCACTCTCTTGGACTACTTTCACTAATATTGGCAACAAAACATAGGAGATAGTTGTTCCCCCATAGGGTATTACAAATAAGGATGCTCCCCTTGAGAGCTATGCAGTATACATATATGATATAGGAGAGCCTTCAATAAATGAGATCAAGCATAGATCATAGGCTATGGAAAGAATGGTGGCTCATCAGATGGACAAAGACAAGGAATCAATGGAGGAATGCAAGATGCAAAACTAGGAAATGATCCAGTACTTGTAAAAGTTATTGAGTGAGCCTAAAGCAATTATTACAACTACTAGTATAGCCCTAAGTCCCTCTATTTCCTCCTAGGATAGACTTAATTTTGTACTAGGTGAATATTTAAAGACCAAAATATGGGTGATAAAAGAGTGGTAGAAAGACTTGATAGTCCAAGGCAAGGAGGTCATCTACGCAACATTAGGATGTCTTGATGATACAATAAATAAAAAAGAGGAATATAAATCCTTGGCATTGGTTTATGAACTAGATATCAGGAGATGGGAGGAAATTGGACTCAAGGTAGATGAGTTGTGCATTATGAGCAAGGATACCTTGATTGAACAAAAGGTCATCAACTCAGATGATCCTAAAATACCTAGAGACTTCCAACTAGCCATAAAACATAGGTTAAAAATGTTTAGGGATGGTGCCTTCAACATAAAAAATGAAGAAAAATCTCTCAAGGCTACTAAGATAGAAATCAAGGGTACCTTAAGGGGAATGGTGAATCTTGATGCTATGGTCGACATGACAAAGGAGTTTATAGAAGGTGCCTTAAAGAGTTTTGTTGATGTATCTCATAAAAGCTTTGATGGCCAAAAAATAAGGGATTTGGTGTAAATTGAAAAATCCTATGATTAATTGAATGCATTATTAAAAAATAAATAAAAAATACTCTAGGGAAATACCAAGTGGTTGGAGGATTATGAGGTCATATTCAAATACCAGGTGGGCCCAGATAAGAGAATCCTTATTGCCTTGATCAAGAAGTTAGTTGCTTATAAGAACAAGATAGCACAAGGCTCAATCATCAACTTTGATTCCATGACATGACCAAATCATTTCTATTTCTCCTCAATTGATGTAAATATTATTCTCTCCTCTTTTTTCCTCTTCTCTTTTTTTCCTTTGGTATTTGTATTATGACCATTACTGGCATGTCTCTTATAGGAATATTCTTTTGAGAAAGGGATGTTCTGGTTGGTTACGCAAGTGGACAAAGGTTATTTTATCCCTTGTTGGGGTCTACTTTATGTGGCATATGGAGAGCGTCCCATCAAGATGAGATATCAATCATGTTGCTTTCATTGAAGGATGTGCATTATCTTAAGAATCCTTTTTGTTATAACTAATGAGCTTCGAGCATGCGAACGATTTCTCTAGCTAGATCATCTCATTGGGATATGAAACATATTGGTTTAAAAATTTTATAAGTAAAGGATGTTTATTCCTTTACAAAGGTCAATCAATCAAAAGAAATTGAGAAAAGAGTTGTCACTCTAGAGAAGTTCTTACTATGTAAACTCTTTGGTGTCAAATTGGTTTCTTGTGTAAAATCATTGACAAGGTTTGAGATCATATTGAGATGTTCCCATGTTATAAAGATGACATGCATAGTATACATGTAAAATTTCCACCACATATTATATGTATCTAAATTTTAGATGGATAATGGAATATGCTTGTGTTTTGTTGCTTTGTCTCATTGTTGAAATCTAATGTGTTATTCTGAGTTTTTAATATATTGGTATTCTCACTCTTTCCTTTTGTGGTAGTCATCTGGGAAATGTGGTGAGATTATAAAATCCTTTAGTTATATAATTTAGAGTGAATTATTAATAGCCTTTTTTATGGGTAGTCCCAGGCTCATGGATTCAGTGTTACTTGCATTGCAAATGCATGAGATCAACCCACCTTGTCTTACCCTACTTTCAACACACTAGTTGTTTATCATAAGTGTTACTTTCATCGTAAATACATGAGATCTTGCATGTTTGGAATGTATTTGCATTTTTGTGCTTAACATATTAAGAGATATAATTTCCTATATAGTTTATGTTGTTGAGTATTTTATAAAATTAATATTGTATCCACCCTTTCATCTATCTATAGTAGCTTGTCTGCAACTTAAAACATTTGTGCATTTCATGTGATAACCCTTGTGGGTGAAGTATGCAAACTTGGTTATGATTTGGTCATTTTTACTTTATGTGCAAATAATCCTCATGGAGATTGAAGTATAAAACCCTTATGTGTGAGTAAGCTAACCCATAGGTTATGTCACCTTGGTTTAGGCAAATCCAAAAGTAACATGGAATTAACCATACCCTTTTTAGGTGTCTCTCAATCATTATCTATGATTAGTTATTTGTTTGATGCTAAAACCTTCCCTAGAGATAATGACATATTAATGGGTTTTTCATCCTTGTTTTCCATTTTATGTAATTGTTCAAAGCTAAAAATATGATGTGTATAACTTGGAACCAACATAATCAACTACCCAAGAGGGATGCTCACATTAGTGGCACTCATATATTTCAAAATAGATATTGTCTCTCTCTTGATTTTTAAATTATTGTACCATATTTTACAACTCTTGATGCCACTCAAGCAAGCTATCTCTTTCAACAATGATGTAGTTATGACCCATGTAGCCTTCGGTGTTATTAAATTCAAATAGACATATTCCTTTTTGCATCCTGACTTAGAAAATAATGCTTTCCATTTACATCCTTTATTTTATTAAATAATTATTATACATCCATTTACTTAGGTTGGGATGTAGCTTTTTCCAACCTTATTAAATGAATTATGTCATAGGTTTCTTATTTTCCCCTTGCACATTATCTATAATATCTTTTGGAGCTTGAATAGTGTTCCTTTCTTGTGACCTCTGAATATATTTGTAATAGATTTTAAACATTTGTTTTAGTATTCCCCTAGTGGTGTCCATAAGACTATAAGTTTCCTCCATGTATCTATATAGGTCTAAGGGATTTAATTTTATACTCTTTTTTATAAATAATATGTTTTCTCTCTACTCTAACTTAACCTATTATCTTCCTGTAAGCACAATATTAATTTAAAATTCACTAAGGTATTAGTTTACCTATCAAATTATAACTTGAATTTGGGTTGTTTAGCTATTACTAAGTCTTGCCTTCTTAATTAATGTTGTTTTAGTCACTTAATCCATGAAGTGATTTTCAATCCAAATTGATGATCTTCTTTCTCTATAGAAATAGAAGAAGGAGATTGACCTATAGGATGCATTGTTGTAGAAGAAGATGTACCTAATGTAGGAAAAGGATGTATATCTTCCTCCATCTAGTGACTTGATTTTATACTAGTATGCCATTGAAGTATTTAGTCTTCCTAAATACCGTATGCACTGGAACTATAAGTGAATTTTTGTGATTAGTTTGGATAATGGGAATTCCCAGTTGTGTATACAACCTAGGGGGTGTATCTTATGAAAAAAATAGAGGTGAACACTAGGATTTAAAAATGTACTCCCACTAATGTCTTAGAGGACTCTGGATTGGTTCCAATAAAAATGAATAATTAATTAGGATAATAAGTATATTTTTCAAGTGGGTGGGGGTGTTAGCTTAGTTGGTTTCATGGATTGAGGGTCTTCAGATCATGCACCGTAGGTCAAGTGTTCAAGTCCCCCTGCCCCATGGTATCGAAGGATGCATTGACCCGCCTGCATCACCGGTCACACTAAAAAGTTTACCGGGTTGGGCACCTAGGGGGTTTGTAGGCTCTGTACACCTAAGGTGGTAGGGCTGAGTTCCCCCTCGGTCAAAGTAAAAAAAAAGTATATTTTTCAAGTAATCTATGACTGATGCATATGAAACTCCAGCAGTAACATTAGTAGAAGGACCCATAGTAGACAACTGGGATATAGTTAGAAAATTTAACATTGTAACTACCTATGGCTTATTTGTTTATCTCAAATAATGTACATAATTAATATTATCTACCACACCAAATATAGAAACAATAATTGATGAAGTTATCAAAGAATGAGAGATTGGTGTACTTATTATCTAATAGGGGATAATTGTGGAAATGGTTATTACAATTGTCACCATTTTAGCCTAGGATGGAGAGAATGGAGGTATATTTGATGATGTATTTTGTATTGAGGTTTGAAATTTTGACTCTACATCCCATTCTACATCTCCTTATTTATCTAACAAAAACTAGGTGGCCACCAAACCAACATCTCATGATCAACCTCCTTAGATTCACCTAATATCTCAGTTCCTCTAAATTTATTACTTTCTTCATTCATCCATTCATCATCTTCATCTTTTTCATTTGTCTTATCAAATGACTATATTTCCTTAATGTCTATCTTTGACACCCATTCTTCTTTATTTACCCATATTTTGTCTTCTTCTTCATTGTCATAAAACTCAACAGGGTCAGATCTTTTTCGACCCTTTCTTCTATCCTCGCCTTCTTTGGGAAATTATACCTACTTCCCTTCTACTTTAACCTTATAAGGTGAGATATTAGGAGTCTTAATATTCCTTTGATATTTAATTATCAGGTTAGTATCAATAGGGGTTGGCCTTATATAAGGTGGTGTGGGAGATGAAGGGAATATAGAGGTAGTAGATGGTAATGAATTGGATGGATTAGCAACCATTGGAGGAATCATGCATGGTGAATATGGTTTTCCAAGAGGTTAAGGTACTACCATTGGTGTCATTGTGACAATAGGTAATTACTTAGGAGGAGAAACAATAGAAACATGGGACAAGAAATCATGGAGACTTACTTGTACTATGGTTAATGGAGGTAGATAAAACATGGACAATAGCCTAACTAACGTGTTGGGACTTGAAGCTCCTCTCACATTAATTATATGTTGAGGAGAAATAGTAAAAAATAAATGTGAATGAGATATTAGGGTAGTCTTAACTCTATGTTCAACATTTGATTCCCTATATGAATTGGGCTATTCATGAATATATGCTTCTATATGTGGAGGTGGTCCATGAATAGGTGTAGAAACCCATTGTTCATTCTCAATTCTCTTAGCATCCTCCTCAAAAATCATGGGATCATCTCAATGTTTACCCTATTCATTATTATAGCAAACTCGGTGTCATGTTATACATTCATGAAGACACTATCATGATTTTAGGATTTGTGCTCATAGTTGATTTTCACTTTCCTATCATGTCTCTCGATATGCTTCCAAACATTTTTCTTGTGGTCTGATCACCTAGATGGTTCCCATTTTAATCCATAATGTATCATTATTCTTCTAATAGACTGGAAGTGATCCCACCTTGTATATTGCATTTAAAAAATGTTAGGGGGGGTTAGGTGGTCAGATGCTTTCTTAGCCTTTTGTAACTCATCACCAAAATTGTTAGCTTATTAAGTAGAAATTTCTTACTCAACCAATTTATCATGCACAATTTAGGATAATTATAAAGGGTGTGCCTTGATACCCTATATCTTTATTATAGTGTGATCAGGATAGAACTAGTAGTCACCAATTTTTCATATATTATTTTTTATAGGATATAATAGGTTGGGCATGCTCTTCTCATATATGGCCTGATATAACATAGGGTAAAAAATATCTATCCCCATTTTCATTTATTTTATAAAAATGTGCACATGGAGGACATTGATTCCATCACAAAACCTATTATTTGGGTATTCTATCAATGTTTTATAGGGGTTGTTTATATGTTGAATGCATAGTTTTAGTCATAATATCTACCACATAGGAAATCATGTAAAGTTACCGTCTAGTAAGCTTCATGGATTTGTGTTTCATAGAGTCAAATTGGAGCTAATTATCTCCCCTAAATATATGATTTTGTTATAGTCTAGGATAATATACAACAATGGGACTCATATCTCATTGACATAAGAAATGGTTGAGAAACCATATATTTTATTTAGCATGGCCATAGTAACTGTTACCCTAGTCTAAAGATGATGATGGGAACAATAGAAGTAAGGCCATAGATCAAAATTTGGCTCGGGTAACCATATCATTCCTAAAATTTATTATGTATGTTGTTGGTAAGGAGACTTGAATTTACCATATCCTACCTATAGATTATTTATGGCATAAGGACCTTGTAGTATCTTTCAAAAGAATTCACACTTATGTATGGCATTGGAGTCTTGCTAAGTTTGAAATGTAATATTTTGTAAAAGATTTTCAAATTTAAAAATAAATCAAATAATAGGTCAATGTAGGTCATTACCTCTATTTTTGATTCAATGTTAAGTAGATGAACTACTTTTATTGTTAATGGGTCATCCTTATACCTCTATGTGAAAATTGAAAGCTATTCCTTAGCCTTGTATGGATCAACTACTTTGGCCTCATCTAAAATAGTTGAGTAATGTTTCAAATCATGGTTTAGAGATACCAAATCAAATGTTGTATTAGTGTACTCAGGGTGTCTTATAATTAAAAATGTAGAGGGGGGGGGGGTGGAGTTCAAGATGAGGAAGCCATATCAACTCTAGTTGAAAATGCATATTCTATGAAATAACTTTAACCTCTTGGTCATAATAGAAATATGAATTAACATTTTATACTTGGTAGATAAAAGGAAATGTGATTAGAATAAATATGATAATTTTAACTATATTGATTTAGATGTGATGGCCTTAAAAATTGATTGTATTAATTTACCAATTTATGTGAACTAATGGTAGAAACAAATTTCACTCCATTCCATATCTATTCTTTTCATTTACATTTCATAGCACTAATTTTCACATATTTTATTACAATGTGGATTATTTTACTTGCTCCCAAGTGCCTAGTCAACATAATGTGACAAACGTCTCTTTTTCACTCTTTTGGGCTTGACATTCGTGTCTTTGTTGTTTTTTATGTGGTTAAGGGACATGCATATGTGTATCACTATGATGCTCATAGTTAAGTTATGGCCTGTTATACTTTATTATTTTGGTCACATGTGAGGAAGATGATATGTGGATGTATCTCATTATTTCACTTACTTAAGATAATACATATAAATAACTCTATTGATGTTGCCTTTAGGTGTGTTATAATATGTATTTCATGTATTTTTCACATTTGTTAGTGTATAATATAGTTATTTCATCTTTTAGTGAGTTTGTCCTATGTGAGGATTTATCCCACATTGGCCAGTTAGGTTAGTTATATGTTTTCCCTTGCCTATTTATGGACGATCTTTCCTATTGTACTAGAATGCCCTAGTCTGAATAATACATTATTTGCCTTGTTTTTGAATATCATATATGCAACTTTCTTGTGTAATGTTTTGTTTCTAGCACTTCAGATTCTTAGGTTGGAATGCCTTTATTATTCCTAATAGGTACTAGAGCTATGAAGAGTTACTCCCATCTAAATCCTTATAAATTTCATTCTTAAATTTCCCTTAACTGTTGCTTCTTCCCTTTTCAAAAATCCTCAAACCTTTTTTTCTTTCCCTCTTATGGATCTAGCACTTTCATTGACAATTTAAAGAAAGTGTGTGGTATTTATTCTAGGATGGAAGATAGAGAGGAAGCATAGAAGAGAGGTGTATGAGGAGATATTGGTGCCCTTTTTCAAGACTTTTTTAATATTTTACTTCTTCTTTATCCAAAGCTTTAATTTTTTTTGCTTTTTCTTGTTAAATATAGACACTTATCTTAGATCTTATTATCTAAATCTGATAGATATCTAAGGCATTAGAAAGGAGGAGACAATCATATTCAAGTTTGGCATTGCATTCTCACATTGACGTCACCTTTCCATGCATTGTCTCTATGTTTATTTTAGATCTACTACTAGGTGTCATCTTTTTTGGTGTTGTATTTTTCTCAACTTGGTGCTTTGTTTCTAGGCATTGGATTTTCACTTTGGAAAAGTAAGGCATTAGAAAATCTAATGGAAGAATAGAGGCATTAGAACTTTCAGACCTATGTTTAATCCCTTGGAATCATCTATCTACATACCAAGGCATTGATTAATAAAGAGACATCTAAGGAGAAAGGAAGCATCCTTTTTATGCTTTGTCATCCTTTTCTACCTATTTGAGATTTGTTATGATCTAAGGAGAGAAAGAATAAATCTTGGAAGGTGGTGCTAGAATTTTTTTGTTGTAGTAAACTTTCTTGGCTGGGCATTGAAACTTCTTTTCTGTTGTATTTTTCACTTTGTTTGGGTATTGCATCTACTCACAGGCATATTTTTGAGAGTTGGGCATTGAGATATACTAAGGTAGGCTCTTTTATGAGAAAATGGATCTAATTTTACATATTCTTAAAAGGATATAGAGCTAAATACAACCTTATTTTGTTCTCTCACTAAAACAATCTCTTTATTAATTTTTTTCTTTTACAATGCTGATTTTTTGCCTCATGAGGAAGCAAAGTATGCTTATGCATGCATACTAAGGTAACTAGGAATATCTTTTATAAAATTAGTTGGTGTTTGTAAGTACATGATTCAATTCTAGTTCTAACAAGTCATTGGATGACTTTTTTCTTTTTTTATTTGGTCACAAATTTCATTTTGTAGTCTTTTTTTAATGTTTTCACCCATTTTATGGGAAATCATAATGTCTATAACTTTTGAACCCTAACTCATATTTTTGTTCTATTTTTTTTAAGTGTATGATTTTCTATTATCTATCCATTAGTGTCATTCATTTTAAAAAACTTTATACTTTTATAAAATGCCAAATTGCGGGGGAGGGGGGGGGGGTCTTGTAATGCAATATTTGGGGATTATCTTGGTGCTAATTTTGTGCACCCTTTGCATTTTTTATAATATTTGGTAATTACTTAGCATAACTTCTACTTCTGGTGTTGACTATTTTGAGCCTTTTAGTACACATAATTACCATACATGGAGACTTGAATGGAAACAATCATAAAGCATAAATTATTATGACCCTTAATGAATGAAACTCGACCATAATTTGCATGTGAATTTGAAAATTTTTAGCACCAATGTAAATTTAAGAGTGTATGAGTTTGATTGTAGGTTATGATAATGATAGTCTTTTGTTTCATTTTTATGGGTGTGATTCTCCATTCAAAATGTGGATTAAGTTAAAGGGTTTTTTTGAGAAAGTAGATCACTTGAGAGTGATGCAACTTGAAGTAGAGCTTACTTAAATAAATATAGATGACTTTTCATCCATTATAAACTACGTCACTAAGTTTAACCATTTTTTTACATAGTTTAAGGGGAGTGGAAGAGATTAAAAGGATGAAGAGTGTATGTACTTGATATTGTCTAAGTTGAGTGGTCCATTCTAAATCTTTATTTCTACCTTTTTCTCTAGTTTGGATGCCTTAGTTGTCACATTCAAAATTCCATATATAGAGTTGTTTTGTGAGAGACTTACTAGGGAGGAATCCAAATTCTCTCACCTTGAGTCTTATACCTCTCAAAAATCATTAGTTTCATCACATCTTAAGACTAAGGGAAAAACTAAGGGTAAGAACAAGATCATTCCTCTTCCACCTCAAAATGCACCTAAGCCCAACACTAACACATCTAAACCCAAACCATCTTAGAAATCCAAGAATAAGTCTAACTTATCCTACACTTATTATGGTTGATTAGACATAAAGATTCTAGGTGTTTCAATAGAATGCAAGCCTTAGAGGATGCCATTAGGAAACAGAAGATTTATATCTCCACTCATACATCTCATGAGAATGGGAAAGTACTTAATGTTGTTAGGAAATCATAGTTACCTATTTTAGATAGTTGGGTTCTAGATTTTGGTGTATCACACCATATGACTTTGTATCTCTTAGTCTGAGTTCTACTTCCAGCATTGAGGTTGGATATTCTTCCTACAATTTTGCTACGGGGAAGGGTCACATACAACTATATAGAGGCCACATCAATGATGCATTATATGTTCCAAACATCAACACCAATCTACTTTTAGTTTATCATATTCTCCATTTTGGTCAAGGTGGGACATTAAATTTCATACCATATGGTGTTAACGTTAAAACTTTGTTAGAAACACACACACTTATTACACAGGGTGTTGTTGATCACAGTTATGGACTCTACTATTTTGAGGGTTTTGATGATACTCCTCCTTTGGGGACATGTTTAGTTTTTCATGTATATTCTAACAATTGGCATTGATACGAGATATTTGAAAATATAAACTAGAAATAATTGAAAGATTTGATCACTCATAGTATGGTAGAGCACATTCCTACAATTTCATGTCTTTATGGAGTTTTCCCTAGTTGTGCATTTGGAAAATAACACTAGGATCCATTTCCTAAGGGCATTTCCATAAGAGACTCTTCACTAGTTGAACTTGTATATAATGATTTGATGGTATTTCCTACTCCTTTTAATAGAGATAAGTATGCACTTACATTCATTGATAATTTATCAAGGCATACTTGGGTTTATTTCCTCAAGTACAAGAGTGATGTATTTGTTCACTTTAAATTCTATAAGGCTTTGGTCAAGAAGTAGTCTTTGAGTTGCATCAAGAAGCTTCATAAAAATAATGGGGGGAGTACTCCAATCAAGATTTCTCTAATGTTTTGGTAGTTCATGGTATTATTCACCATCATTTTGTTACACATAATCCAAATTAGAATGGTTTAGTAGAAAGGAAGAACTGAAATCTAAAAGAGATGGCTAATTACATGATGTATTCAAAGGATTTACCTCCTATATATCAGGTAGACGTAATTAATTATGTGAATTACATTCATAACTACAAACCAAATCAAGCACTTGAGCATATAAATTAGGAGGAGGCTTAGTCTAGAACCAATCTTTATGTCTAATTTTTTTGAGTCTTCAGGAGCCTTGATTGGGAATTTGAACCAAAGAATAAAAGGAAAGAATTAGATAATAAGATCAAACCTTTAATTTTTGTAGGGTATTATGAGGATATGAGAGCTTTTCATCTTATAGATATTGATACTCATGATGTTCATTTGCAAACACATGTACAATTTGATGAGAATTTCACACCTCATAACTCTTCATCTGATTTCATGCCTTCTTTTTTTATGATTGACCTCCTCTCGAGTATTCATTCTTTAAGGAGCCATTTTAGGATATTCTTGAGGAAGTTATAGAGGATGATGATATTGTTCACATTGATGTTGACACTATGCCTAGATGGGCTCATAATATAGTTTATAAGGTAGGACCTTTCATACAAGATGGTCTACTTACTTGACATCATCATGCACATTTTTTGGGTATCAGACTTTTGTGTTAGGAATTATCTAGGTATCCATAATATTTTTCATAGGCTCATGGGATATAAGATTAGGATGATGTGATGATAAATGAGTATTATTCATTAATGAATAACCAAACTTGGGATTTGGTCACTCTTCCTAGAGGAAGAATGTTGGTTAGGTACAAGTGGATTTATCTCACCAAGTATGTAGTTGATGGGTTCATTGAAAATTTTAAGGCACATCTTATTGTAAAGGGATTCTCACAGGTTGAAGTTATTAACTACACTGAGACTTTTGTGCCCATTTATAAGATGGATTTTGTTTGCCTTGTAATGTTTCTTACTGCATCATAGGGTTGAAAAATATATCAGATGGATGTTAAGAGTGATTTATTTCATTTATACTTGCATGAACAAATCTATATGGAGCAGCCTAATGGGTTTATTTATGATTCTTCTCTTGTTTGTTGACTTAGGAAGTCTATTTATGGTCTCAAATAGGCCCCTCCAATTTGGTATGAGAAGATGGATTCATTTATTCTCTCCATTGTCTTTTTTCACTATTACTCTGATCCCATAATGTATGTTCAATGTATTGGGGAGTATATTTTTATATTTCTCTTGTATGTTGATGATACTCTTCTTACAAGCACCTCCTCATCTCAAATTTAGACTATTTAGTAAACACTTTTAGCATAGTTTGACATGATATATATTGGCCTTCTATATTTATTCCTTGGTTTACATCTTTCACATTCTGATACAAGGATTTATATTAGTCAACATAAGTATACCATTGATATTCTTCATTATTTTTTCATGGTTAATTTCAAACCAAGTCCTTCTCCTTTTCAATCTAGGGTGACTCTCATTGCCTATCATACTATTCCACTTTATTATCCTACATTTTATAGGTAGATGGTTAAGATTCTTATGTATTTGACCCATACTCGACTTGACATTTCATTTTCAATTGGGATTATATCTAGGTTTACACATGACCCTCATGATATTCACTAGCAAGATGATAAGAAGATTTTATGATATCTATGAGGCACTACTCATTTTGGATTACACTACCCTAGGGATTCTACTCAATTGATTGAATATAATGATTCATATTGGGAAGGTTCTCTTCATGATATAATTTTTAATTTTTGATACATAACTTGTCTTGGTTCTTCACATATTTCTTGGTTATGCAAGAAGTAGTAAGATATTACACTTTAATCTACAGAGGTTGAGTATAGAGAAACAATGAAATTGAGTCAGTAGTTTCTTTGGCTTCATCAGTTATTGATAGAGTTTGGCTTCATGTAGGATTCACCCACTATACTTTTGTGTGACAACTAAAATTAAATTCACATGTCTCATAGCTATTTGAGCATCAATGAAGCAAGCAAGTTGAGGTACATATGAACTTCATTCATCACCACATAAAATATGGAATCCTTAGGTTAAAATACATTCTAACTCAATAGTAGGTTACAAACATCTTCAGAAATCATTTTGCATCACCTCATTTCCTTGAGTTGTGTGACATGCTTAGGGTTTTAGAAGTTTTCCTTAGGGGGTGTTCATGAGGACATATTTCTTAATTTCATGGGTACATATTTTACATGAGTACCTTATTAGGCCTAGTTATTGGGACTCATTCTATGGATATGCCACTATTTATTTTTGGATTTTATTATCCTCTAGCTCTACTCGAGGGGGGTATTAGATTATGTATTTCATGCATTTATTATGTTTACTAGTGTATTAGCTAGCTATTTCATATTTTAGTGATTTTTTCCTATGTGAATATTTATCCCACATTATCTAGTTAAGCTAGTTCTATGTTTTACCTTACCTATTTATTCATGATATTTCCTATTTTACTAGCTTTCTTCATTTTGAATAATATATGATTTTATTTTATTTTTCATATAAGATCTATAGCTTCCTTGTATGAAGTTTTTTTGCTAACACATTAGAGTCTTGGGTTGGAATGCCTTTACCATTCCTAATAGGGTGAGATAGATGATAACACATGGATGGTTCTCATTGCTTCACCTACCCAAAATTATCTATACAAATAACTCTACTAGCATCACCTTCAAGTGAGTAAGATGATGTCATATGGATTTTCTCACTATTTCACTTGTCAACATAATATATACAAGGAACTATGCTAACATTACCTCTAGTTTAGTAGGGTTATGACATGAGGACAACTCTCATTTATTCACTTACTTAGCATAATTCATATACATAATTCTACTAACATCACCTCTAGGTGACTTAGATAATGACACGTTGATGGATCTCAATATTATACTTTCCCATAATAATTCATACAAGGAACTCTATTAACATCGACTACAGGTGAGTGGAATTATGACATGTTGACGACTCTCATTATTGCACTTGCCCATGATAATTAGTATATATAACTTTATTAATATGGCTTGTAAGTGAATAAAGTGATGACGTGACGTGTGTATGACTCTCATTGTTTCATTTACTCAAGATAATTAATACAAATAATTTATTGACTTCACTTTTGGGTGAGCAAGATGGTTGTATATGGATAGATCTTACTCCTATAATAGAACTAATATCTTGTTCTCTTCATATAGGCTCCAGGTGAGTGAAAAGTTATTGCATGGAAAGATTATATGGCATATAGGATGTCCCAAGAAACACTTAGCCATAGAATATCCTATTCAAGAAACAACATAGGATATTAACTAACTAAAAATGACATGACACATTAGCTTAATTATCTATTAAATCATAAATTACACATGTACTTAAGCATTGATTTAAATTAAAATCAAAGGTGAAAATTAAATTGTATAATATGGATTATACATAGTTTTGATTCTTTTATAACTTTGAAACATAATAAAAACTTCAACATAACCTTAAGTTTAAGCTTTTCAAATTTCATGTTATATACTTCTATTTCACAATATCTTGAATAAGGATATTCAATCAATAGTGGGTACCTATTTTAATTTTTAAAATGGTATGTGTGTGTTAGGTCACAATAAATGATGACTCAAAGGGTAAATTATAATTTTGGTAATTCATCATAAAAACTATTCAGCCCTACCAAGAAAATAAAAAATAAACTAGACCCTGAAAAAGACTCCTACTTTCTTATGAAACATACTAACCCTTTCCATTCCATGGATTTAAGTATGTGATTTTATGAAATTAATTACCTCTGGTTATGAAAGTTTTAACAAAGGCCTAAATAATTATTGTATGTTTCATTTTGACTTCATATTTTGTAACCAAATAGTAAGGAAAGCTTGGGCTTTACTCTAATGTTAGTCAAGCATCCATATTCCTAATAGAGATACCTATGAATCCACTCCAATATTTCATCTACTACCATCTAGGTGCTCATAGCCTTGGTAGAGATTACTTGAATCAACCATCTTCTATTAGTTTGTATGATTTTTTTTTAAATAGATAGAAGAAGGGTTGTAAATCACCATTGGCTAGGTGTATGCATATGAATACTTATTTTAGTCAATGTGTCCCACCAATGTGTCTCCATTTCTATGTTTATTATCTCTCACATAAGTTTTAGCATGCAATAGTTAATTTAATCTTTGGAAATGGAAAGTCTTTTTAAAATTTATATGATTATATCAGATTAAATCTTAGAGGTTTAGTAAACTCATTTAATCTAAGTAGAACCTAATTTATTCATAACAAATACCTTAATACCATAAAGTCTATCACTACAAAATAAAATTGTAGTGAATGAAAATTATGCATCCTTTTAAATCATCCCCTTGTTTTGGCTAGTATTTTGTAACTTCAACATAAAAAATAAATTATTTTATTCTTTAATTTTAGAAAACTATTCTAGAAATCATAACAACTAATCTACTGAGAGAAAAATGAATAAAACAAGAAAGATTAATCCTAGAAAGTAGGAAATCTAATTCTAAAAAGTAAGAAATCTAACTTAGAAATCAAGAAATGTAACCTAGTCTTAAATCTACATCTCCACTTATAGTCAATCAAAAGCATATATAGTTGGAGTAGCCATGAATAATGATTTAAAAACTATACCTTGACTAGAAAGACAAGGTCCTTACCCTTGAGTTATTTCAATTGGAAAGAATTATTACCTCAAATTTTTGATATTTGATATGGCCCAATCCATAAAGGAGTGAAATTATCATGATGTCATTTCTTTTCATGTGTTTTATCCCATAGACACTAGGTTTGAAATCGTAAAGGCCTTAATTTTAAACCTTTTTTCAAACCATCTTTTGACAATGTCATGATGTTTTTTTAAGCTATGTAGTATTTTAGTTCTTGCATATTCTATCTAAATTATATTAAGTAGTATAGAATATATTATTTTATCTTCTCCAATGTAATCTTGAATAAAATCTTATATTTATATTTTAAGAGTAATGGGAAGACTGGTTATTATCTATACACTAGCATAAATGGTGAAGTATTAAGAGCTTGCTTATGTCTGGTCCAGTTTTCCCATAGTGCATACTTCAATAGGAGATGTCATTCTATCATTTTATCTTGTGCTAACTCCTTAATGGAACCCATTAGATTTTTATTTGTAAATTCAATCAACCCATTCCATTGTGGGTATTAGTTCAAGGAGAACTTGATGGTGAGTTGGTTGTTGTAGGCCCACTCAATAGATTGAAATGTTAAACTATTATCACAAACTAGATAAATTAGAGTACCAAACCTGGTCAATATGTTTTCTTCTATAAACTTGATGATATCAATCCCTATAGAATTGTCAGTAGTCACAACTTCTATCCATCTAGTACAATATTTAGTAGTTTTTAGGATGAATTTGTTCCCCTTTGAATAATTTAGGTTTGCTACCCTAATGAAGTCAAGACCCCATTGAGAAAAAGGGCATCCTTTAATTAATAGTTGTAAAGTTATTACAACATTCACTTTTATTTTCCAAAATACCTAGCACTCATGGAAGGTCCTTACATAAATTTTCACATCCTTGCATATTGTAGGCTATCAAAATCTCATCCTCAAAATTTTGTGAGTTATTGTGTTTCCTAAGGGGTGTTCACTACCAATATTTTGATGTAGATTATCTAAGATGTCTGTAACTTCTTATTTTCATACACATCCTAAGTAGATTCCATCATAGTTATTTATATATAAAACTCATTTCTTGATCATATAATGAGTTGATTTAAGCCTAAGGGCTCATCCCTACTATTTGTTTAACATAGAGGGGTTTTTGACTGTAATAAAATAGTGGATGATTTGAGTGTATCATTCACCACCATCTATCTGAGTATCATTAATTTTTTCAATAATAATGCATAGATTAGTCTCAGACATCAACTAGATGATTCCCTAGCCACTCACCATCTTTACTAGTATGATTTCAACATTAAAATCTTATAACTTTTCCATTCATTTGACTCTTATTTCACCCAAATCATTTTTTCCATGCATGAGATTGATATTTGCATTTGGGATGATGGCATATGTTTGTTTCTCATAATTTAATGCTTGAAATTTTCATATATGTTATTAGGGAATATATCTACTTGTCTATCATTGATTATTTTAGCTTATAGTCCTTTAGCTTGATGTTTATGAAGTCAATGGGATGTTCATTTTCTTCCATATTTTGTGCAACTACAACAACTACATTATGATTTAAATAAAATGAATAAATATATAAATAAATTTTGAAGTCTAGACTGATTAGAACTGGAGCTTGAGCAATAGAAGTTTTGATGTCCTGAAAATATATCTTAGCCTTAGTTGTCCACTCTATCTTGGAATATTTATTCAATATGGAATTCAATGGTTTGAAAATATATTCCAATCTAGAAATAAATTTCCTTATAATTTTTTTCTTACAAAATAAAGACTTTAAATCCTTCTTGTTTGCATGAGGTGCTGTCTTAATATGGCCTAGATTCTTTTTGGATGAATGCTCTTATGATTGCATGGCCTAACAACTTCCATTCAATAAATCCAAATATGTTCTTCTTTGGATTGAGTGACACTCCATATCTTCTACATATATCAAAAACTCTCTATATATGACCCACATGATTGGTTCTATCTTTTGAGAAAACTATGAGGTCAACCATGTAGATGGTGATATATTTTCCAACTAGTCCTTGGAAGGCAAAGTCCATAGCTCTCTATAAATTTTCTTTTGTATTGATTAGGTTGAAGGGAATTATTTTGTATTAAAACATTCCCCACTTAGTGGTAAAGGTATTTTTCTTTATATCTTCTACTTATAATATTACTTGATTGTAACTTGAGAATCCATCCAAGAAATACATCATGTCAGATAAACTGATCATCTAAATTACCGCATCCAATGAGTGAAAGGAATAATTATCTTTCTATTATTCTCTATTCAAGTTTATAAAATCAATAGAGAGTTTGATTTCTCCATTATTTTTCTAACTTGTAATATAATTTATACCTAGGTCAAATACATGATTGGGAAGACAATCTTGGCATCCAATAGCTTATGTGATTTTATTTGGATGAGAGGTTCCATAATTGGATTTATTTGACTTTGTCTCTACCTGAAATGCTTCTATTTTATATTCAACAAGATGTTACATGAGATGACCCCATGGTCAAAGAATTTTATCTCCTCATATGTATAGGTAATGATGTTTTGGTATTTTACCAATAGACCTTTGAACTTTTCTTTCTCAATTTTAGTGCAGTATAGGCCCATATTCACATACTAGGGATGCTATTTACTATCCAGATTCTTGATAAATTCAAACTTAGTTGATTTAAGTTTATTATGATTTTGAGATTTTGGATCTACATCAAAATTTTGTTCTATGGATATTATTCCTAGAGTAATGTGGTTTTATTTTAGCTATAAGACACCATCTTCTTTGATATCTTCAATATGCATTGGTGCAACATATTTTTCATCTATCAACTAAGATTAAAAGGTCCCAGAACTAGTCATAAATTATACAATCTATTTATCATCCTTAAACACCTATAAGTTTTCCACATAGTCTAGGACTATATCCATACAAAATTTTTACATCTTGGATTCTTAGAGTGATGCCAAATTAGTATTTAAAGCATCCATAAAATCTACAGTCTATTTTTATTATCTTGGGATGGCACTGATATTGAATACTTTTATATATTCAATTAGGTCCCATGATCAGTGCTTATAATTATTAAAATAAGTAAGTTTGAATTAATACATGTTTCTAATTTGGTTAAACACCAACTCATAATCACTCAAATTCTACAAATACTTAACATCAAGATTTAGTGAAAACTATATATTGAGGATTAGATCTTCATACTTAACTTTATTATTGGTGCAAAAAAAGTTCAACCTATATGCAGCTAGTTATTCTTTCAATATGGGTATTTTAAATCTATGCCAACACCAAAACCTTTCTTTTATCTTACTACATAAAAATGGATAGTCCATAATTGAGAGGGATCTTCAAATTCTAGTTCATACAATGCTTATTATTTTCTAGTAGTGAACGTATATAAAACTACATGCAAAGATATGAAGTCATCCTTTTCATTATTGTATTTTTAATATGTGATTAGATGCTTCATCTTTGGATCATAATCATCTCATATTTGATTGTCTACTCCTTTCCAAGGTAACCATATGTGTGAGAAATCTATGGTAATGTATTCGTTCAATGTCCTAGACCAATCTCAGCTTAGTAACAAGCCATAAGCTTTTGAAATGTTAATGAACAAGATATTTATGTGCTAATATACACATGGATATGATGCAAGTTGGATATTCACATTTTTTAGTTATCAAACACATGCAATAAAATACTTATCTAATTATAGGACCACTCTTTTTGACTTGTCTAGTGTCAAACCCATTTTCTTAAAAATAGTTGTATGCATAACATTAGCTAAGGCAATTGAGTCAACTAAGAAATTGTGCATATTATTTATGAACATCTTGATAGTCAACATAAAAGGTGGTAATTTAGGCTTTTCCTTATATACCATCACATTTCCATGCATAACTTCTTACTTGCAAGTAGATGACATTCCAACTAAGGATTCAAGCAACAAATCTCTTTGTTTGGTTATTTGGGATAGCTCATGAAGAATAATATTATCTTTTATATTATTCATGTCCTAAAAAACATTATACCCTCCTCTGTTGTGTGGCTCTATAGTATACTACTCATATCTCTTAAAAGGAGGTGGATTATTGTTAGCTTTGGAGTCTAGAGGAATGATAACATTATTATTTTAAGTCACTACAATAGTAATAAGGTGATTTCCCCTCATATTGTAATCATTGCTTTCTTGGTGATACTTATGGAAACCATGGATCTCATCTGTATTGTCCTCTAGTTAATTCTCACCCTCCTCTAGAAATGAAGAGTCATATGTCTTAGAGACCATTGATATAATATAATGTTCTAAAGTAGTATACTAATATGGTTTTGTTTATATGGAAAAACATTCATGTATGTCCATATCCTTTGAAATATTTTAAAAGTAGCATAGAAATCTATGCACTCTAGCTTACCATGTTGTGTTATATTGTGAACATAACACCAATTAGGAAGGGTTACTTCCATGATGTTGATCTCTATCATCTTGTTATATGGTTGGTACTCTAGATTATTTTTAGACATGTTGAAAGTCCTATTGTACCTATAGAATCAAAAAATCTAATTGGTATTTTATCCATTAGTGTTTCCCATGTGCTTCTAAATATTTAAAAACTCATTGCATAAGTTTTGTACCATCCATTGAATAACTTATAGTTCTGTCTTTGTGGAATTAGAATTAGTACCCTATATAGTAGTGGTATTAATTGATATCAAGGATTGATTCTATATTTTATGGTTATATGTAGGTAAATAATTATTTATAAAGTTAAGATGTTGATTGAGTATATCATAGGATAGAGGAAAATGCATGTATACTTGCTTTTGGTTTTAAGACACAATATTATAATTTGAATTTAGAATTGGGTAGAAGGTTATAAAGATAAGACCAAGACTTAGTGGGGCCAATGAGTATAGATGAGGGTTTAATTTTTTATTAATGTTAATAGCTTCAATGTAATCCAAAGGTAGTGTATCAACTATAATAAATCTATGTATGAAAACAATAGTCATAGGGTTGACAGTGTTCTTGTAAATTTTGAAGGATAATGCCTTAATAGGTTTTTAGTAATTTCAAGTTTTTTTTTTTACATATTTTGGAATCTTGCATTAAAATATTAAATTGGATCATTTTTATCATACTTGAAAAACATTGATAAATAATGCTTGCACTAGTGACTTACTCAAATTGTGACAAAAAGGTGTTTTATAATTCTTCCAAAGATGTAATTTAACCTTTTGGGACATTAATAAACCATTCATAGGTAACATATTATAATGTAAATGGAAAGAGTCTACATGTTACGCCTTAATAGGTTATATTCAATATCCTTAGAGTAGTCTTGAAGGCCTTTATGTGGTTTTTAGTAGTCCTACCTCTTGAGGAAGAAAATGAAGGAATATATTTATTAGGGATTATAACTAAATAATGCATGTCTCAAATGATGTTGATAGTAGAAATGGTTGGCTAGGTTAGAGCTTGGGCCATTGGATATAATAGAAGTTAGGTTTCTATGCTTGGAGGGAATTATTGAGCCTGGGGTCTCATCCTAACACCCTTATTAGACCTAAATTTTATATGGATTTCCAAAGGTGGGTGTATAAATTTAGTCTCTAAAGTGGACCTTGCTAATATTTTGAGTGCCTCTCTTGCAACTCAAGTGATCTTTTCAAATAAATAGAGGCAGGGGTGTAAGGCCCTCCTTCTAGCACAAGATAAATTCTTATTTATGTGTGTTTTATGTATGCCATATAAACTTAAAATGTACCTCTAAAATTTAGGATTGGTGAAATATATTCACTCTAAGGCATGATTTATAGGTATTCAATTTTGTAAACAATTTGTTGGTAGACTAACAATGAGTGAATTAATTTTTTTACCACATATGGGTTAACTATGGATGAGTTGAAATCTACTTGAGATGGGTGGATAGATGATGGTTCTAACCTAAGGTGGTTATGACCAAAATAAACTCAAGAAATAGGGAAAGACAAGGTAGAAAATAAGTATTTTGGATCAAATAAGATGAAACATTTATAGGCTACCACTTAAACTAAAGGGTTAGATAAGATATCTGGAACCAATGTCTGATGCAAGTTATTGTAGGCACATCAAAAATCAAACATAGTTAAGAGACAAAGAAATAGGAATATAGTAAACTAAGCATATATAATAAAATTTAGTCACATTTGTAAGATTTATTATTGACATAAATTCTTACAAAATACACAAGTTTGGATAATAATCAAGATTTGTACATCAATAATAATCATATAAAAAAATTTAGAATTTCTTATTAATCTTAAAAACTGAATTATCCTCCTTTTGGGATAGAGAAGATATATATATCTGTGTGTGTGTGTGTGTGTGTGTGTGTGTGTGTGTGTGTGTGTGTGTGTGTGTGTGTGTGTGTGTGTGTGTGTACACACACACACACACACATATGAATGTATGTATGTATGTATGTATGTATATGTGTGTGTGTGTATGTATGTATATATGTGTATGTATGTATATATATGTATATGTATGTATGTGTATATATATAGACACAAACACACACACACAAACACACATATGTATGTATGTATGTATATGTGTGTGTGGGTCTAGATGTGTTTGTGTCTATATATATATATACACACACACACACACACACACACACACATACATACATATGTATGTATGTATGTATGTATGTATATATATATATATATATATATATATATACATACATACATACATATGTATGTATGTATGTATATACACACACACACATATGTATGTATGTATGTATGTGTATGTACATACACACACACACACACACAAAATAAATCTTGGGGAAGGGTAAGGTATCATCATCCAAGCAAAGTCTATATTTACATATCAAAAAAATTTAACTACATGTCAATCATCATGCAAAGCATGTATGTAAAAGGGTGCCTACCTAGAATAGAATTCCTTGACTAAAATATAATACATAGATGAAAAATAAATAGGAACCAATGTTTCAGCTTAATTAAAACATTCAAACACATATTAATATTTAAATGGGTGACTTTGTTGCACTAATATAATAAGAAAATGATTGTATACCATTTGTAGAAACTAAACTAGATAAAATTGTTGTTGTAACTTGAGTTACAAGTGGAATAGACACTATCACAATAGATACACTAAAATTTATTGTCAATGTAGTTCTAGTAGTGAGTGTAATAAGTGGCACATATGGTGTCTAAGTATTCATTCTCACTAGTGTATATCTCAGAGACTGAGTACCCTAACGAGGTGCCATTGGTGCCCCTACTACTAGATTCTATTGCTTTGTTTCTTCCATTTTTAAATATAATGCATGGCTCAACTAGAAGTCAATATTTATAGTTTAAAAATCAATCAAATGCCTCTTGAACATTTGTGGAAGCTTATCCATCAAATTCTTATGTGTGACTAATGCAGATTTGACCTCCATGTGAAGTGTTTTAGTTCATGTAATTTTATCTCTAGAGAAACTCACTAGTTGCATTATTTCCTCATTGGTTCTATAGACTATGCTTGTAATTTTATCTCAAAAGCTATCAACTACAGCTCAAGGTAATTTATCAAAAAATGGGATTGGGAACCAACTACCTAAGAGGGATGCTCACATCAATAACCCTCATGTATTTCAAAAAAAAATACTATCTCTTTTTTTATTTTCAAAATTTTACACCATAGTTCACATATTTTGATGTCACTCAAGAAAGCTATATCTTTTGGTAGCCACATAATTTTGATCCCATGTAGCTACTAATGTTGTTATTAAGTTTAAATGGGTATATACATTTTTATTGTAGCATGGATTAAGAAGTGAATCTTACCATATAAATCCTTTATATTATTAAATAATTACAATACATCTCCCTACTTAGGCTAGGATGTAGCTTTTGCTGACCTTTATTAAATTAATAGTGTCATATAGATTCTTAGCTGCCCCTTAAACATTATCTACAATATTTTTTGGATCCTGAATAGTGATCCTTTATTATTACTTCTGAATATATTAGTCATAACTTTTAATTTTTTTATTACTCCCCTAGTGGCATCCATAAAATTGTAAATATCCTTCTTATATCTATCTAGGTCTAAGGGATTTAATTTTATTCTTTATGTTAGAAAGAATGTGTCTTTTCTCTACTCTAACTTGACCTATTCTCCTTCTAAAACCATAGTATTTATTTTAATCTTCCTTAAGGTATTAGTTTGTGTTTGGAAATGGAACTTGACTATTGGTTTCTTATCTATTACTAGGTCTTGCCTTTCTACTTCTTGTTGTAGTTGCTTAATCCATAAAGGAATGGTCAATGCATCTTGATTATCTAATTTATATATAGGAATAGAAGAAAGAGATTACCCTAGAGGAAGAATTTTCATAGGGGAAGATGTCCCTAGTGAAATAAAATGAGATATAGCCTTCCTCTATCTAGTGACATGCTTTTATTCTAGTGTATCAATGATGTATTTAGTATTCCCAACTACCCTATGCACTAAAACTGTAGGTGAATTTTTTTGGAACACAACTATCTAATGAGAGGGGTGTGAATGAATAGATTGATCAAAATTAGTCCTTTAATACTTTTAATGAAAATTAAAAAGTATATGTAAAGATCACACACACACAAATATACACAACACTCAGTGTACATACAAAACCGAATATGGTAAAAACCAAAGTGAGAATAGATGTTAGAATCTACTATTCTAATCTAGCCTCAAAATGAAAACCTCACTAGTTACAATGTTTAATAACATGAACCCTGAGGTGACACCAATACCCTAATTTAATAGAACCTACTCTAAGGAATCACCTAATCCCTAATTAAGCACCAACTTAGTGCTTTTGATGGCACCTACCAATCAGATCATATTATGGAGTTACAACTCCAAATTATAAAATTGATTCATAAATGAATCAAGTTCTATGTTATATACCTGTTATTTAATAGTGCATACTTTGCACTTATTCTCTCTTCCTCTATACCTATCTACCCATTAATTTTACTTCATTCAACACTTAGTGTATATCATAGATCTCACACACACACAAACACACACACACACACACACACACACACACACACACACACACACACACACACACACACACACACACACACACACACACACACACACACACACACACACACACACACACAAAGATATAGGTCTCACATCTTTTCTATGTTCACACTTGGTCATTAACAAATCACACTCTATTATTGGAATTAATTCATGTTTATTTAATGATAGGTTTCTTGCTTCTTGAATTCACACACCACCACAATTCTCTATATTTTACTATATTTAACATACATCAGGCTCTAGTTCTGATGCATATGTCATATTACATAATTTTTATCGATCACAACAATCTATATCATTTTCTCCATTGCTTTACCATTAAGATGAAAAAATATTTAAATACTGACCATTGATATTTAAGTTTTGTGCCATGATATGATGATCATCTACTAGTTGAATCAACTTTATATTGTAATCATTAGATCAAACTCTAACAAGCTCTCATGCTCCATTAGATATTTGTGAGCTTTTGAAATTTAAAAATTTAAAACTTAAAATGCATCCATTGATCTTTTATTTTATCTCGCACATGTCATTATATATTCAAAATTATCATGGACTTTACCTATATTTATCGTTAAACATTGAGCTTTTGATCTCATCTCACTGATTCCTGATACTTTGGAACACATATGCACCATCGATCTCCTCAATTTAGATAAATCTTTAATTTTCTATACATTAGACACTTTGCCCTCTTTGAATCCATGCACTCCATTGATCTTCATTGCATGATCACATGCTCACCATTAGTTCCTCTGACAGATTAATACACTGATTAGATCTCTATTTAACAATCTCTTATGAATGTGACACGTGTCACTAACATGTTAACTCTTAGGTAACTTTGATATATTTACTTTGTTGCATGTCATTCGATCTACCTAATGAAAATTAAATGCTAACCATTGATCAATCTCAAACAAATTTTAAGTTGAGGACTTAGGAAATATTAAAATTTTTGATCATTGCTCTAAGCTAGTAATCACTAGGTCAAAGGGGCTGGTTACATAATGATGAGGAAGCCTTAAGTTATAACTTAACTGACCATTTCTCACCTATATCTAGTCAACATAAAAATATAAATGCCTATGAATGCCATGACTAAAAACCATAGGGTTTTACTGAGAAAACCTTGTAATGGATGAGAACTAAAATAAATCATTTATGGGCTCATTTTTTTTTAAATTTAAACCTGAAAACCATACATATGAGATCTGCTTGAAAAACCCATAACATATATTATATTTGTTTCTTTCACACACCTATAGAAATTATCTCTATAAAAGCATGATAACATTATATGTTAATATTTCAACTTATATTATGAAATTGTAAAACATGATCTTCTCTCCATTAATCTTACTTGTGACTGATCCTTTGACATTAATGACATCCATAGTGCCAACTATCTCTCTTTTGACATCAATGAAAATACTATTGACAACAATCTCCCCATTTTTCATTGATGGTAAAATAAATGCTTTGATCTTGTAATGCATGCTCTTCTCCTTTTGAATTAATTATACTTGCAGTGCTTGCATTGGATTCTAATGAACATGAGATGAAGCTATTCATACCAAAATTTCTCTCCCTTAGGAAATGGAACATTTTCTTAAACACAACTTGGATACTTTCCAAAAGACAACTTGAACATATGCTCTAGATAAACATAAAGCATTTTTCAAACTTTTATAGAGAGCAATTGCACTTTTTCTCGCCCTTTGACATCAATGACAAAGGGACTACATCTTTCTCAAATTTTGTCCAATTTTTTCTCCACCTTTATTTGATAAAGGAGTTTGTCCAAGAACCTGAAACCATCAACTCATTAGAAATTTGTAAAAATATGCATACCTAAGTTGCCTTTTCTCTCTTTTTCTATGGATTAACAAAGTTTTTGTGATCCTCCCCTAGATTCATGCCCTATTAATAGGATATATTGATGTGATTTATGAGCCATCACTCCTAATTTATATCTCAAATACTCAAATTATTCCTTGGAAAGAAGTTTGGTGAATATGTTTGCAATTTTATCCTGTGTTGGCACATATTCGATTGTTACTTATTGATATTCAACTATTTCTCTTAAGAAGTGACACTTGATTGATATGTGCTTAGTTATGGAATGCATCACTAGACTCTTTGATACATTAATATCACTTGAATTGTCATGAAGAATAGAGATAGGTGATTTTTATTATACCTTGATGTCTTTAAGTGTTTGATTCATCCACAAGACTTGAGTGCAACATGCCACTATTACAACATACTCTGCTTCAACTATAGAAAGAGTAACTGACTCTTATTTTTAGCTCAACCATGAAATAAGTTTGTTTCCAAGGAAACAATTTCCACTAGTAGTGCTTCTTCTATCATCCATAATTCCTACATAGTTAACATCTTCATATGTTGTCAAAGTGAAATATTAATCTTTAGGATACCATAGAAAATAGTCAATTTTAATCTTGATGTATCTAAAGATTATTTTTATTGCATTGACCTGTGATTCTTTAGAAGTAGCTTGAGATCTTACAATAATGCACACTACTTGCATGATATCTGGTCTTGATGTAGTTAGGTATAACAAGATATATATCATTTATTTATGAAAATTCTAATTTGCATCAAGGGACTCATCATTGTTTCTCGACTTACATCCAATTATCATGGGAGTAGATGCTAGTTGTTATCTTCCATTCCAAAATTCTTGAACATTTTATTAGCACACTTGGCTTGAGATATAAATATCTCTTCATCAGTTTGTGCTATCTATAGACTAAAGGAGAAATAAATTTATCCAAGCATAGACATCTCAAACTCATTTTTCATTTTAGTAGTAAATTATTTGTACATTTTATTGTTGATGCCACCACAAATTATATCAGCCACATATATAACAGTAGTTAACATATTCTCACCTTTTGATTTGAAATATAAATTATTATCTACACATCCTTTATTGAATCCTTTTTGTTGAAGGTAATAGTATAATATTAAATACCATGCTCTAGGTGCTTGTTTTAGATCATATAGAGTTTTTATTAGTCTAAAAACATAATCTTATTTTGCTGATAGTTGAAAACCTTCAAGTTATTCTATGTAGACTTCCTCTTCTAGTTTCCCATTTAAGAAAGTAGACATAACATCCATTTGATAGACTTTGAATTTATTATAAATAGATAATGCTAAAAACATTCTTATGGATTCCAATCTAGAAATTGGAGCAAAAGTTTTCTCAAAATCTATGCCTTCAACTTGTGTATATCATTTTCACACCAATCTAGACTTATTCCATATAAAAGTTCCATCATCATTGAGTTTATTTCTAAAGACCTACTTTGTACCTAGTACATTCTTTTTTGAAGGTCTTGGGACTAATTCCCAAGTTTTATTCCTATTAATTTGACTTAGTTATTCTTCCATGAATTTTAGCCAATTCTCATCCTTGCTAGCTTCAACATAGTTCTTAGGCTCAATTTCACATATTAGAGCAGAACTTACTTTCTCCTTATTCATTGTAACTCTTCTTTTTATCTAAACTCCTTCATTCTTACTGCCAATGATCTAATTTATATGATGATCCTTTTAAAAAAATATTATAGGTGGATTTTCATTTACTTCCTCAGGCTCTTCATTAGTTACTTCCTCATTAGACTTTGATTCTTCTTCACATATGTCTCTGTCAGGTTTAACATGTTTCAAGACTTCATCAACTTTGACATTGATACTCTCTAAAATCTTCTATAGCCTTTTGTTGTAACATATATAGGCTTTGATTTGGGTGGAATAACTAACAAATACTCCATCACATCTTGATTCAAATATTCCCAAGTTATCTTATTTTATCTTGATGTAGCATTTGCTACCAAATAATTTGAAATACTTAACAGAGCTAGGTTTTCCATACCATAGTTCATAGGGGTTTTATCAATGGTTACCCTCAGTTTAACTCTATCCAAGATATATATTATTGTTTTTATTGCTTCTCTCTAGTATCCATCAAGTAAATTAGCCTCTTCTAACATTGTTCTGGACATCTCCTTGACTGTTCTATTATTTCTATCAACAAATCCATTATGCTATAGAGTTATTGATAGAGATTAATGCCATTTGATTCCATGCTTCTCATAGTATTCTATGAACTCATTTGAGGTGAATTAACCATCTCTATTAGATCTTAATAATTTTATTTTTTGTCCAATCTCATTCTCTACCATAGCCTTAAAGATCTTGAATCTTTCAATGCCTGAGACTTATCCTTTATAAAGGTTACCCATGTCATTCTTGATAAATCATCTATTAGCAGCATGAAGTATATTTCTCCTTTGGATCCTCTTGTCTTTGTAGGACCACAAATATTGATATGAAATAATTCTAAAGTCTTTATAGTTACATACTCCTTTGTTTGAAATATGACCGTTGTTTGCTTGCCTTGCTGACATTCCTTACAAGTAGTGTCTGTAGGTCTAGTTATCTTAGGCATATGTATAATACACTTATTTGATCTTGATTTTACTATTTTATCAAAGTTGGCATGACCCATTATTCTATGCCATAAATAAATCTCATCAAAATTTCCTATGAGGAAACTATTACCATTCACTTTACTTAGATTATAAATATTGATTTCAATTTTTTTCCCTTCTAAATCTTATCTTTCATATCTCCTTATCTTACAAATTTTTGCATTAAATGTGACTGTATATCTATTATCACACATTTGGATGACACTTGGTAGATTTTTTTTCAATAATTTAACATAAAGGACATCATGTGTAGGTAATTCTCCATCTATATTCAAGGTTCCTTTACCATGGATCTTTATTGTAGTATTTTCTCCAAAGGTAACATATCCTTCCTTAAATTTACTTAGTTTGATGAACTTACTTTTGTCACCAGTCATGTGTTTTAAAAAACCACTATCTATTACCCACAAATTTTGTTCCTTGACATGGAATGCAATTTGAGGAATCATAAATTGTGAAAATTTATGATCTTTTACTTTGCACACATCCTTAGGTTTCTTGTTTGGTTTATTTTTCTCTTTTTAAAAGACTTGTGAACTTTATTCACACTGGGAGGCATGCCTTTCTTTTTAATTTGTATTTTTTTGTCTTACAAAGTTTGTTCTACATTGTTTAGCTATGTAACCAAAATTATTATAGTTATAGCATATTACATTTGTATCTAACAAGGGGGAAAATGATTTTTTGCTTACAAAGTTTGTTGTCCTTTTAAGTATAACCCTACGTTCACTAGCACTATGACCAAAATGATTATAGGTATAAAAATAACCATAGAAAAATGAGGAATACCTGGTCATAACATTTCTTTGTGTAGGATGAGTAAATCTTCTTAACTCTAGATTCTTCAAGTCTTTCACCCTTATGTAACCATCATCTACCTTTGTCTTTTTCATCTTCCTTGAGTTTGTAGAGATTGACTCATTTCTCTTATTCTTTTATTTAGACTTCTTTTCTCCTTCAACTTTCTTCATGTCAACAATGCTTATGTTTATCTTTATATCTTTGGAGGCATTCATACAGTCTTTTTCTTTATTTCTTTCTGATTATACTACTAATTTGAAGTTATCAAATACATTTGTAGATGTACTAGTTATGGGACTCTTACCTTCTCTAAAACCAAGACCAAATTTCTCTTTTGATGGCTTTTAAGAGTTGATCAATTCATCAAGAATTTTTGAACCTCCTTTCAGCTTCAGATCTTTGTCTATTTGTTTTTTAACTTTTTCAAGTTCTTTTCTCAAAGCCACTATTTCTGCTTCTAAGTTCATGCATTCATCAAACTTAGAATATATTTTAAATTTGACTACATATTTTATTATTTTAGCCTCTTCAACTTGTGTCTTTAGGCTAACTAGCATCTAATCAAAAATTTCAAGAATTTGAATAGTTTTTCAATCTCTTTTTATGCCTACTTCTTCTACTTTGAGTTTTCTTTTATAAACCTTTCAATTTCATCTAGAGCAAAGATGAGTTCACCCTCTACATCCACATTTACTTCATCTTCTTCATCAAAGTCTTTAAATTATTCTTTTTCTTGATCCATAGAAGCTGATTTTAATGTCATGAACATGAATTCATTTCACTTAGCCATAAAGGCACAATCATGGTCATCATCTGAACTATTATTATCATCCAATGAATCACCATATTTTCTTGTGTATAGGCCCTTATTATTTTTAAATAATTTTTTTTCTTCTTGGAGTAGTGAGGTTTCATCTTCTTACTATCCTCTTCTTTCTCAAAATTATCCTTTTTTTTGTATAAGGGCATTTAATAGAAAAATGTCCTACCTTACTATAGTTAAGGCATTTAAATGGTAACTTACCTTTGTCTTTTCCATACCCTCTTCTTAATTTTCTGACAAGGTTGGCTTTTTATTCATCAATCTCCTTAGATATAGATGTAGGTGCTTTTGATTTTACTTATTTGGATGATTCTAGTGTAACTTCTCTCTTGAAAATATTTGCTTCTCCCATTCTCTTCTCATAGGCTATGAAGGTCCCATGCAACTCATCTACAATGATATTATCTAGATCTCTTGCTTCCTCTATTGTAGAGATTTTATAATCATACCTGGATGGTAGATATCTTAGGACCTTTTTGACAATGACCAAATCTTTCATCTCTTCTACAATGCATCTTATTTCATTGACTATTTCATACACTCTGAGGAGGTAGTCTACAATTTTCTCTTTTTCATTCATTTTAAGACTTTCAAACTTGCCTCTATATGTTTATAGCTTGGCTTGATTTACCTTATCATCACCTTAATATATGATCTTCAACTTATTCCATACATCATGTTTAGGTTGACAATGCATGACTTTAACAAACTTTGAGTTAGACAATCCATAAAGGATAACATTCATTACCTTGGCATTGTTATCATATGTTTTCTTGATAGCCTAATCAAAAGGAGTTGTATCAAACATTGTATATACATTTATAATAGACATCGATACAACAAACCCTAATGAAGATAAATATGCTTCCATTTTAATGCTCCAAAATAAATAGTTTAATCCATCAAATAGAGGTGATTTATTTGAGGAAGAGCCTTCTTGACTAACTATTTATGTTCACCATCTAAGATATACTTGAGTTGATTAAGCTTCTTTTAAAGAACCAGGGCTTTGATAACAAATATTGGAACACAAATATCTACTGAGAGGGGGGTGAATCAATAGATTGATTAAAATTATCCCTTTATTACTTATAATGCAAATTAAAAAGTATAAGTAGAGATCACACACATATAAATAGACACGACACTCAGTGTATGTGGAAAACCTATTAAGAATAAGTGATTAAAATTAATTAATTATGTAATAATATACAACATGGAAATCATTCCTCAAAGTCATAACAACAGAGACATATGGAAGAAAAATTCAGACCTAAGCAAAAATACACACATAAAACCAATATAACATGTTTCACCTAATGTGGGATAAATCCACCAAGAGGATCTCAATAATATTATAAACAAGAGTAAAAAAACTCTAAACAAGAAAACTCTCACAAAAATAACTTTCTCCAACTTGAATTTACACTAGAACTCTTAAGATGTTGAACCACACCTCAAACCCGATCGCAATGACCAAAGAAAGAATGCACAGCTCAACTCAATGTAAAATGTAATGAATAATGTGTTACCCCTCTCCCCTATTTATGATTTATAAAATAATTTTAAAAATGCACCATAAACATAAGGATAACCATAGCCCCATAAAATAAGGCACAAAATAAGGGAGGTTTCAACCACATAATCCCCCAATTCTCTTAACACTTTTAAATCATACCCACTTCCCAAAAATGTGCCATAACAAAGGGAAGTGGTTAAAATTTGTCCCACCAGTGTAAAAGATAAATATTTCATGTTAAAATTATCTTAATAATTTTATTTTTACTTTAGGGGTGTTCAAATGGACTCCACATTTAACAATCTCCCACTTGGGGTTTGTTTCCCCTTGAACAAAATTCAACACTTCACCATGATCTTGACATAGACCAAACAAAGCTAAACATAACCTCAAATTATCTAATGTGACTAACTTATTCATCATATCCACAAGATTTTGGTTCATATGTATCTTTTCTAGCTTCACCATGTTTTCCTCCAAAGCTATCCTGATGAAATGATACTACAACTATATATGCTTCATCCTCGAGTGGAAAGCAGAGTTCTTGGCTAAATGTATAACACTCTAAATATCACTATGTAGTCCCCCAACTTCTTTCTTATGCCCCAAATCATTGAGTAACTATTTCATATTTTTTCTAGCCTCTATAGTAGCAACATACTTAGCCTCTATGGTTGATAAAGCCACAACCTTTTGTATCTAAGAAGTCCAACTAACCATTGGATCCCTGATAGTAAATACATAACCTATCATACTCTTCATATTATCAACATCCCTAGCCATATCCATGTCCACATAACCACATAAAGTGTTGTTTGATCCACTAAAACATAATGTTATACCCATGGTTCCTTGAAAATATCCAAGAATCCATTTCACTACTTTTCAATGCTCATAACTTGGATTACTCATGTCCCTACTTACTGCTCCCACTACATGAGAAATATCTAGCCTAGTACAAACCATAGCATACATCAAGATACAAACCATTGATGAGTAAGGTACTTTGTATATCTTTAGCTTTTCTTCTTATGTATTGGGACACTACTCCTTTGATAATCTGAAATGGACTACTAAAGGAGTCCTAACTGGCTTAACATCCTAAATACTAAACCTCTCTAATAATTTTTTCATGTAGTCTTCTTTGGATAAGATCAGATTATTCTCCTTCTTATCTTGAGTTATCTTCATACCAAGGATTTTATTCACTAAACCCAAGTCCTTCATAGAAAAGGAATCACCAAGCTACTTCTTGAGTACTTGAATCTGTTGCATGTTCTTTCTTGTAACCAACATATCATCTACATACAAGCATAGGATAATATAATTACCATTCTCAAATTTATTGACATACACACAATGGTTAGAATGACACCTGGAGTAACCCTATTCCAACATAAAACTATCAAACTTTTTATACCATTGTCATAGAGCTTATTTCAGGTCATACAATCTCTTCTTTAGTTTTCACACCAATTTATCCTTTCCTTCGACCTCATAACCCTATGGTTGTTTCATATATAATTATTCCTCCAATTCACCATGAAGGAATGCAGTCTTCAAATCAAATTATTCTAAATGCAAATCCTCTACTACAACTATACCAAGCATAGTTCTAATACAAGTCATTTTAACAATAGGAGAAAAAAATCATCAAAATCAACACCTTTCTTTTGTGCAAACCCCTTGACCATCAACCAGGCCTTGTCCTTTTTAATTCCTCCATCCTCTTCTTTGATTTTGTATACCCACTTATTCTATAATGCTCTCTTTCCCTTAGGTATTTTCATGAAATCCCATGTTTTGTTCTCCATGAGAGAACTATGTTCTTCTTCTATGGCTTGCTCCCACTTGTTTCTAGCATTTGACTACATTGCTTCCTCATAACATTTTTATTCTCCACTATTAGTATGTAACAAATAAATAAAATATGTGTAAAAGTGTTTAAGATATTTTTTTACCCTAAGAAACCTTATTACTATAATAGTTTGGGGTTCTTGTGTAGGAGGTTCCTAAACTATCTCCTTGGACACTTTACAATTTGTAATATCATCCAACACTATGTATTCTTTTTGTTCATGTTCCTACAATTGATCCTTATACATGAATTTTTATTTAAAGATGAAATCTGTATACCATAATATTTTCTTCTCTCTGAGACTCCAAACTTGGAAACCAAAGTCATCCTCATCATAATTGATAAAGGTGTATCTCTTAGACTTAGCCTCTAACTTGGTCCTATTATTCTTTGGAACATGAACCAATGCCTCACATCTAATGAACTTAAGAAAAAAATAATTTTATTACTAAATCAAGCTTCCTTAGGTATGCCTCCATCCAAAGGAATTGAAGGTCCTCCATTAATAAAATATACCACTATGCTAATTTCTTCTACCCAAAACATTAGGGGCAGACCTACATGCAATGTCATGCTCTTAACATGCTCCATGATTGTCTTGTTCATCCTCTCTAACACTCCATTCTCTTGTCGTGTCCTTGGAACCATCCTTTGCCTATGAATTCCATTTTTTTAACAATAATCATCAAATTCTTTGCTAAAATACTCACCTCCATTATCTGTCCTAAGACATTTCAACTGGAGACTTGTTTCATTCTCAACTAAAGTTTTCCATCTCTTGAATGTTTCAAACACATCATATTTCTTTTGAATTCAATAAACCCAAAATTTCCTAGTTACATCATTAATAAATGTAACATAGTAATTTGAACCACCAATATAATATACCTTAGTTAACCCCCATACATCTAAGTGAACCAACTCCAACTTATTCTCTTTCTTTCTAGGTCCAACCCTCAGGAACTTAACTTTCTTCTGCTTCCCATACACACAATCATCATAGAAGTCCAAATCAACTTGTTTTAACATGAGAAACTTGTCTTTCAAGATCTGCATGCCCTTTTTGCTCATATGACTGATTCTTTAGTGCCACAAAAATGCATCTCCATCTGTAGAAACTAAATTATAGTGATCAACACTATTAGTTAAATGGAAAGTGCCAATTTTCTTACCTCTCAAAACCATAAGAGCACCCTTGGTAGCTTTACAAGAGTCTACTAAAAACATCACTGAACAATCCTCAATGTCTAATTACCCTACTAAAATTAAATTCCACCTTAACTGTGTGACATGTCTAACATCCTTTAGTAGACATGTGTTCCCATCCTACATCTTCACCTGAACACAACCTTTCCCTATTATACTGCATGGTTCATCATCCCCAAGATAAAAATTTCCAAAATATACTTAAACATAATCCATAAAATGATGCCTATGTGGGGTGGCATGAAAATAAGCCCTTGAATCTAATACCCAAGATTCAAAAACATTATCCAAGAAAAGAATTAAACCATCTTGAATAACATTACCTATTGTCATATTTACCTCCTTGGTCCCCTCATGTTTGGTCATCTTGTCCTGATGTTCCCAACATTCCTTATTTGTGTGTCCAATTTTCCCATAGTACCATCACACCATCTTGGTTCTAGATTTAGATCTTCCCTGACCCTTTTAGTTTCCATGGTTTCTTTTTCTTATATTCTTTTGTCTCACTCTAGTCTTCACCATCAAATAATTCCCTAAATATGATTCCCTAATGCTCTTCCTTTGCATTTTCTCACTAAGAATCACACCTATACCATCCTCAAACTTTAAACTTCCCTTAGCAGGGATGTCATTACTCACATCCATAACTAAGTTATCCAAACTATCCAACAAGGAGAACAAAATCAATAAAGCCTTAACTGCATCTTTAAATTTTAATACCAATATAAGTTAGCATACTCAACCATATTAAAATTATTCAAATGATCAGCTAAAAAACCATTTTTAGACATTTTCATATTAAATAACCTTTTCATCAAAAATATTTTATTAGAGGTAGAGGGTTATTCATATAGCTCCTCTAATTTCTTTATCAGACCAAATGTATTCATCTCCTCTAAAATATTGAAGGCAATCAAAGATGCAAGGCACAACCGTATGCCTCCAAGTGATTTCCTATTGAGAAAATTCCAATATTCTTGATCCATACCTGAAGGTTGTCCTATTTTCCCCATTAAAGGGAGATGAAGATCCTTTTGAAACAAGTAATCTTCCATTTATATCTTCCGCAATCCAAAATTCTTCCCTTTGAATTTTTCAACTCCATATTTTTCATTATCTGCCATAGCTCCCACTCAATTTAATATCTTTCCCTATAATTCACCAATTTAACAAAACCATTAAAGCTAGCTCTGATACTAGTTATTAAGAATAAGTGATTAAAATTAATTAATTGTGCAATATTATTCAACATAGAAATCATTCCTCAAAAGCACAGTAGTAGAGACAAATGGAAGAAAAATTTAGATCTAAGAAAAATTACACACATAACACTGATATATTGTGGTTCATCCATTGTGGGATATGTCCACTAAGAGGATCTTATTAATATTATAAACAAGATTAAAAATAACTCTAAACAAGAAACCACTTAAAAAGATAACTTTTTCTAAATTGAATTCACACTAGAACTCTAGAGATACTGAACCACACCTCAAACCCGATCACACTGATCAAATAAAAAATGTAGAGCTCAAAAATCAATGAAAAACATAATGAATAATGTGTTACCCCTCTCCCTATTTATACTTTTTAAAATCCCTTGAAAAATGTGCCATAACCATAAGGATAACCATAAGATCAAAGTAAAAAATTACATAGTTTTTTATGCATGAAATAAGTTTTTGCATAAGTTTCAAATAACATTTATAGTTGGCATCTACATATAGTTACAATCATAAATTTATCAATGGGGGCATGATAGAGATTCATGCAAAATATGCTATTTAATTTTTTTTCAAAATACTATTTTATAAGCTATATGCATGGTAGGAGCATGGATGTTCTCTGTTATCATTTGATCATGCATTAAAGAACACTTTTTCAATTGAATATACAATCCATGTACAATGTTTGATTTAGTTTAAGTGCATAATGTATAACTTAGAGGTTTATTTCCCTCCAACATTTTGCCTACAAAACCATTTTGGATTTTAACCCATTTCATGTCATGGGATTACAAATACTAGATGAGTTAAATTGAGGTTTATACTTACCTTAATTCATGTTATTTATCTTATAAATTAAAATTTATATTTTGAGCTTGATCATCCTCAAATGTATCCTTTTGATCATCTAAAGAACTAATATTATCCAAGTGATTCATGGGAAGCACCAATTATCCAATGCTTCGAGGAATCATCATATCCAAGAAATTTCATGAAGGAAACTTTGCATTTCACACATATAGGGTTTTTAACACCTTGCTCTCATTTAAAACTCAAGCATTTTCAAATTTCAAAGTTCATAAAACTTTAAAATTCAAACAGTTTCAAATTTTAAAATGATACTTTTTAAAATTTATGTTTTCAAAAGGATAAATTAATTAGTTCATGTGTTTTTAAAGTTTAACAAAGACTATGGTGCCTTGTATTATTGGAGTACTATCTAAAATACAAAGTGTATATTACATACTAAGGTATATATTTTATTTAATATAGAAACTTCATTTATATACTAAAGGGATGGAAAATGTAGTAACCTAAATACATGAATATTTTATGATGTTATTTTTTCACCCATTTTATCATCAATTAGCCTACGCACCTAATCAAAACCTATTTTTACACTTAAACATATCCCAAACACACATGAGGACCTATTTATTTCCCAAATTATTAATTATCACCTAAAAAAACGTTTTGATTATTATAAATACTCTAAAGCATATGTATTCTCAAACCTAGATCCAAAACTTCACATGATTCCTTAAGGGAAAACTACATCTAATATGGATAATAGTGGGAGGCATACCTGTCCCTATGGGGATTTTTTAATTTAACCCTATAATAATAAATTTTTTAAATGAAACCCTCCCTTACTTTATCTTTTATGTTTTTAGGCTTCCTAGGATGTGGTTTGTTACTTTGAATTGTTATAAAGGCACAATCAAGTCATCTATTATACCACTTGTCAATTTCAATATAGAGGCATATTTACACTATTACACACTTATAAAAATTTCCTTATTCTTCCTACTTTTGATTCTAATAATTTCAAATATCCTTTATCCAAGTCAAAAATCTATTTTATCCATCCCTAATTAAAGCATAATCAAATATTCAAGCTATCTCTAGATACATTCATATAGTCAAAAAACACATTTTCATAAATCACTCTAAGTGGGATAACTAATTGGGATTGATTCCCTCCTTAGAGTATTGGATATATATGTAGTATTTAGTCATTATGGGATTGGTTTGGGTTAGGTAAACCCAATTACACTCAACTTTTTATATTTTTAGTTTTATAACAATTTCTAGACCTATTAGGATTTCAATCTTTCAAAATCTATTTGCAAGTCTTCCACAAATTTAAAAAGGTCAAAATTGCACATATAGACCTAATTCAAACTATCACAAAATATATTTCCCTAATTTATTATTTTTTATAAAAATATAGGAATTACCAAGTAGGATATTAATGGGATTCAATCATATCCTACATTTACCAATCATATCCTTATTCAGTCATAGTTCCCACTTCTAAGCACTTGCAATGTTTGTCCATGTTCTCCTATTTTTGCCTTATTTTAGTTAGCATAGTCATCAATCAAATAGAAATAACTATGTTTGTCATTTGTTTTCATAATTAGTTTGCGTTAAATCATTTCTACCTTGTTTAATTCAAATATTTAATTTCATTCAGCCTTTTTGAAGTTTATTTACACACTTTGATTTATTCTATTATTCTAATTAAGGTTAATTCATATTTTAATATAAATTTAGATAAAACACCTAGATTTGATAAAATTTTCCATACATAGACATAAACATAATTATTGAACCACATACATTGAATGGATTCTTTGGTCTATTTTCGATAGTCATAATATAGTCATAGTTAGATGGCCACCTATAAAATCTAAGTACTAATTCAGTTTTTATACATATTATATTTAGCATATACCACTTTTTAAATCATTTCAATCAGATTTAGTAATTTACATCTATATGTATGCTTTAATTCCATATTTATTAATCTAAATAATTATACTCGTTTTATAAAACCAAACTAGGGTAAATAGTTATATGTTTTCACTATACCTAATTCATGTAATTCATGCTTGTAAGACACCATTGGAAGACAATTCATGTTAAAACACTAGTTCAAATATGTTTTATTGGAAAATTTAGTATGGAGATGATACAAACATACTCAAAATTTTGAAGTCAACAACTTTCAACTCTTGAAAATGAGGTGCTTATCATAGATGACAAAAATATTGGTATTTTCAAGTGGTGGTTAAGTAACCTCCCTAGTATTTGTGTAACATTTGTTGTTATAAGTGACACTTGTGAAACCACCTTGGGAATTACATAAATATAGGTATGCATACACTAGAAAGTTTGATAAAATACATAAATATAAGAATGGAAATGGTTACAAAAGTTTCCACTTCCCTTTGAAGGATCTTTTGAGTTATTTGGAAATACTAAAGATGATAGTGCATAAATAAAATCAATGTTAAAGGATGATGACATAAGAAAAAAATTAAGTCTTAAAGTTGGATTCAAGTTACAAGTTGAAGTCATTATTCTTGTTATATGACTATTTATCATATATAATGGTTATTTTAGATGTGTTATTTCTTTGTGAAGTGTTTGATAAATGGAGAGAAATAATATTTACAAATATTTAATAGGATAATATTAAAAATTATGTCCTTAAATTCCATGTTTGGAATTACCTTGAAATTGTTTTGAGTCACATATTTGAATGGGATAGTAATTACCTCACCCATTAGAGGTTTTCCCACATTGTGTTTATCTAGGTTAATTATTTTATTATTATAATGCTTTGTCTCCTTGTCATATTTTTTATACATGTTTAGTATGATTTAAATTTATTTTCCAACACTTATTATGTTATCAATTTTTTGATCAATAAAATTTTAATCTTAATTACACAGACTAATGTGTAGACTCTGAATGTAATAAATATATCATCAGTCATACAAAACAATTTGGAACTTGTTAAATATATAAAAATTATAAAAGGGGGAAGGAACAAAGAATAATAACTTATATGGAAATCATATATGTAATACTGTAACTGTGACTATGAAACTAACAATAAGACTATAATGTGTCACCACGAATTAGGAATAGGGATTCTCATCTACCTAGGACAAGGATATGATATTTGGACAAGGAAAACATCCATTGGTGTCTTTAAGGCATGTTGAAATATTATAGGATATTATATTTTTGTGTATAAATAGTTCAATGCACCTTTACATATAGGTATTATGTGCATGATCAGGTATGTGTGATTCACTATGGAAGCCATTATTTCTTAGAACCCTAGCTCAATAGTTCATGAGGAATAAATAGAGTAAATGGTAAAAATAATTTAGTGGTTAAATTTGTTCTTGACCTTAACACACCCTTTGTTGAGCGTTTCCTAAATACCAATAATCTAAAGAGGGATACAACTTAATGTAGTTCTCACATGCTATAATGGTGTGTATGAAATATTAGTGTAATATTATATCCTGATGAAATCCTATTTTAATTAGATGCTTAAAAAATTAATTATGAATGTGGAGGTGAATTTAAACTTTGCTCAAAGATATTTAGGTTGTGTGGACATTGAATTTACAAGAATAGGTGGTTTCCTCTCAATGTGTAGTTAGATATTCTAGTTCTTTTCAATCATATGAGCCTTTAGTGAATAAATGGTTATAAAATTTGTATTTATAGTTATAATTTTTTAATTCCTTTAGATGAGTGTTTATAAATGTAAAATATTACAAGTTATGTGAATTTTAATTTTATCAACTAGATGTTATTTTGTGAGATGATGAAACTAAAGGATTCAGACACTACTAGAAAGTTTTACTATCCTAAAGGCCCAACCTTATTTGAGGAGAAAATATAGATAAAATATAAGTGAATATTAGTCTAGGTATGATATTAGGCTATTTGTAATGAGGAATAAAAAAAATTTAGTGATTTTTTTTTTCTTGAGGCATAGGTCATATTCATAGAAGTGAAGGAATGACAGTAAAGAACTGTGGGATCGAGCATGAGCTAAGTGTGTATAAAAGTATGATGACAAGTGCATTTTATTTTATAGTAAATGTTAATTTATGTGTATAAATTTACCTCCTTTTATTTTATTAATTCATCAAAGTCAAATTAATAGAGTAAAAGGAAGAGAGTTATACATGAAATTTACCTATGAATAATATTCTTGAATGTAGGCCACATATTGAGCTATACTTCATGAAAACTTGTAATGAAACATGTATAAATCAATCCTTAACTAAGATTAAAATATTAAATAAAATAAAATAAAATAAACATATATAAAAAATAATAAGGAATGAATACACCTATTTGTGTATGTGAATTATTGTGTTTTATAGAGTAAAACTGGTGACTACAAAAGGTGGGATGCTTGAAGATTTCTTCTTCACTGAAATAATTAGATTGGATTTTTCATGCCACAATTATATTTGGAATGAGAGTGTGCTTAGGAAATAAAAGTATGATTTACTACATCATTGCATACCCAAGGTATTATAATATCATGAAATCCATATATGAATTCTAATAGATCATTTTGGTGTAAACTAGAGAGAACCTAGGCAAAAAAAGTGGTCATGTGTCGTGAACATGCCCAAAATATAATATTTGATTAAAAACATGTGTGAAAATATTTAACACTTATCACACATGATTTTTTCCATCAAAGACAAGTTTGACTATTCATCTGAAAGAAATCTTTATACCTATTGTAGACTACCATGTAATTAAATTTGATTATCTTAAATTATATAAATAACTATTTTTTTACTATTGGGATGATAACATGTTGTCATGTATATGGATAATATGTGCCCTTGTCTAAATGGATCATTATTTTTTGAAATCACTTTTTGAGTAAAATCTAGGTATGAACTATGATCGACTACGCAAATGTTGTATTTTTTTATCTGTACAATGTATTGTTGTATTTTAGTCCCTTAATACAAACCACTATGCATGCCCCCATTTTAACATGAATTTTTAAGCTTGTTCGATAAATTATCTCAAAATAAAAGTTTCATAAAATTTGTTATATATAATATTGAAATATGGAGTAATAATGATAACATTGGAGATCAAGGCATCATCATAGATAACACATGAAAAATAGTAATGTAATATGCATGTAGAAATAATAATACATAGTTTCATGTTGAATTGAGCAAATAGTTAATAATGATAATATTTTCAACTAATAGATAAAACTTAGATTGGATACACGATATCCATAATGGCATATAATGAACATAATTAAATACCAATTAAACTGATGTACACCAATATTTTGTGTACAACAAGACATACCTATTCCTAGTGGCATCCACTTGAATTTTTAATCTTGTTAATTCATTAATTATCAACCCATGGTGTGTAAGAGTGGAAATATTTTGGAACTGTATGTGTGACACTACTCACTTTAAAAATATGGGGTTCTAAACATTGCTTATATCAAAAGGATTTATGTGTATGAAAAATTATTTCATAAGATAAAATGTAGGGAAGTGAACCACACTTGTGGGAATTTAACTATAATACATTACATTGAATTTTATATAAAATAAATAACATACTTATAGGAAAGGTAAATGTTGGAATTAAAATAATAATCTAGGCTTGAAATATTCACAGAGAAAATTAAAAGTATGCACATGGAATTTAAAGATACACACTCAAATTTAAATTTCATATACATAATTAAATTTTTTGAGAATAAATAACACACACTGCACTAAAATTGTAGGAAATAAATAAATCACACAAAATAAAGGAAACTAATCTAACTAATGGGGATATTCACGACATCTCCTTGAGAGTGGACCTTGCCTCAGTTAGACTTGAGCTTAAATACCCTCCTAGATAAACATGAATTAATTTAAATAAAATATTTGAATTAATAATTATGTATAAATTTTAAACAAAAATATTTAAAATATTATAATATATATTCTAAATTTCATATTATTCCTCTTCTAAGTTTCTACCCCTTTATAATGTGCATCCTTTCTTATAAAATAGATAGGGCATCACTTATTTTAGTTTCCTAATAACTAGGTGATTAAAACCATAAATCTCAAACTATGGTTGAAATAAAACAAGTTATAACATTCAACCATACATGGGAGAGTTGCAACAAAATAACTAGAATAGTATATCTTCAAAATAGGAGAATATGTAGTTGCTCCCTCAAATCATGGATAGAGCTAGTATTTGAATATCATTCAGAAATATATTCATCTCCCACCAATGGTGGAGTATGAATTAAATAATAAAAATTATCCTAAAATAGTTATTCAACTCCCAACAATGAGGGAGTAATATAAATTCATGATCAACAATTTTATTGGGTTCTTTGTGAATGATCTAGTTGGGCTATAGGTTGGATAAAACCACTAAGACTGATAATATAGTTTAGATAAAACCATTACTATTGTTTCTACATGTTGTATATCAACTTGTTAGGGGTTTCATAGAAACTTGATATAGGATGAATAATCCTTACTATATGTTTCATTAGTTACTATAGGTTTCATAACATATGATATACTTTATAAAATAGATGTTACATGGTACACTAGATATGGTACAGGTTGCATCATAGATGTTATAGGTTATTAAACAAATGCTACAAGTTGTAGCCCAATTGATATAGCTAGTTTTTTTCTCAATAGTTCTCTTCCACTTTTATACATAAAGGCATCTTAGTAATTCTACATTCCAAAACTAGTATAACCATATATAAAAATCATTAAATCATACTTATTTATTTAAAAATTGGATACTTTATATTACAACATTAAATATATGCAACCTACATGGAGTTTACAATATTAATAATAGACAAGAGCTTATAATAATACACAAATGAATGGTGTTTATACACTAATAATATATAGGATGAGTTCCATTTCTTGGAATCATCACACCCCAAAAATTAACCTATTGTATGTCCTCAAGAATTCATACTAGAATCCTTTAGAATGAGTTTTAGGAAAGGGAATCCAAAGGTCAATATAATGAATAAAGCCTTCATCCTCTTTTAAATTTTTGTTTGACCCTTTCCATCTATACTACTAGTTCATACATATGATATTTCATTATCTAAATCTAAATTTATGCATGACTATTTCTTGTCTAAAAATAACGATTCACCTTCATTTATTTCCTCAATCTTCAATTTTATTTTATTTACTTTTTAATTTCTTGTGGAATGGAGGTTCTTTCATTTTCTATTTTATTTGCATATATTTAATAGAGTGTACCTTTAGGGAAATTTGAGATACATAAAACATTATTAACATTATTTTAATCAATCTCCTCCATTTTCTTGTATGATCCAAACTTGGTGTATGCGATGTATTTATAATAACCAAAAATGATATGTGAGATAAAACTAGAATGTCCTTTAACTATTAATAAAATTAAATATATTTTTTGAAATAGTATGGATACTTCATCCAACTAAAAAAATTATATTTATTTACCATTCCTCCCCCCAACATAGGTTTAACACTTGTCCTCAAGTGGGAAGAAACTCCTTCCAAGTTAAGATTAAAACTTGTCCTCAAGTGGATTGAGGTGAAGGCAAAATTGTATAACTTTGGATATGGGTTAATTTTGATAGAAAAGGGAATGATTGAATAGGGATTATAAATTTATAAAAAATAGATGCTATAACATGTAAAGTTGAAGCATGGATGGGTCTGAAAAGTTATAAATGATAGATGTATGAAGTAATGGAATGGGAAAGTCAAATACTATAAAATTGGTAAATGGACCATGATATCTACCTATGAAGAGAGGATAAAATAATAGTTTCATATTTAAATGTTAAGGTTAAAACATAATAAAATATAAATAAAAATTACAATCACATGAATTTTTATTTGTTTATCAATGAAAAAATAAATCTGAAGAATATTCTAGTAGCTAGTGTGTTGAATTATCATCATGTAGTCCTAGCGTACCCAAGTTATGAATTCATAAATCAACATATTGAATTATGAGTGACAATGAAGATGAATAAAAATTGAAGAGATGATTTTAGATTAAAAATATTACAAATACTTATAGTACTCTTGTGAATCATGTGGGAATGTTCAATAAGTGAATACCCAAAATGTGTAGTGACCAATTCTTGATGAGAACCAAAATCAATAAGATGGCCAAATAAATTATTATTCAAAAAAAATTAAATACTAAGTATGGAATATTAATATGCCAATCTTGCAAAAATAGGTATTCATCCCATAATAATGACTTCAAGACAAAACAAATCAAGGGTGGTTTCATAAGGAAAATAGGGTAGTAGTGGCTAAATGTACAAACATAGAACCTATAGCTAATACGGAAAGTAAGTGCATAACCACAAAAACATAAGAAGAGTATGGATTTATAATTTTAGGATGGATGGAAACATTATTGGAAAATATGTCAAAAAAAAAGATATCAATATCAAAAAGTAGTCTTTCCTAATATTTGGAGTGGTGGTGGTGTTATTCTAGTCCTATAGGATTTTATAGAAATAAAAGGTTGAACTTGTAGCCTTGGAAAGATAGAAGCACAAGACAATAAGGGCTTATGTATATAGATAATGTTCCAATAAAAATTTATAAAAACACATATAAATATAGAAAAATAACATGTGATTCCTCCTTATTCTCTATTTTACTTTTTTTTTTTTTCACTTGATTAGTTGGCAAGCTAGTTTTCCAATCAAGGCTCTTTAATTAGTACTTGGTCAGATAGTAAACTTGTTTTGTACCAAATATTGTCAACAAATCCTAATTGTTTTCATTGTTGATATTATTTATTTTTATTTTTTTAAAGTTTTTTAGAAATGATGACATAATGAAAAGTTAGGAAGGATATGTACCATAGCCTCTATAACTTCCAAATCAATCCTAGGCTTTAGGATACATATGAATTTATACATAGTTTGAGCTTGTTGACCAACATAAATCTTGATACATATTGATTTAAGTTAATTTGGTGTATGCAAAAGTATGAATAAATGCTTATTACACTAATGGAAATCTCATGTGAATTGAAAAAAATCATGCCATAATATTCTCAATTGTTGGTGTTCATGTAAAGCACCTCTAACAAATGAAGATCCCAAATCAAAAGATGAATTAATTTGTTTGAGAAAATGGTTGTTGAATGGCCTCAAAGTGATGGGAAGTTACATACTAAAGATCATCATTGTGTGTGGGTTTATTAAAATATCGATATTAAGCACAAATGTCAATGTACACTATTTTTTTACAACGTTATTAGCAACCCAAACACAAAGAGATGTGAATCATCCACCTATATATCAAACTCATCAAATGTTATTTTTAATAAAACTATCTATTTTAGGCTTATATAATATGGTAGTGTTGAATTATTTAAATAATAAAACAATATTATAGTGGAACCATTAATATTTAATTTATAAATTTGATATTATATGATTATATAGTCAACACACATGAAAACATAGAATCTAATAATGTAAAGAAGAACTAATTTAATAACATATATAACTTAAGTAATTCAAACAAATTTACCATACCTTTTATCTATATGCCATAAAGGTTTTCAATGATGTAGCATATGGCATAGTTCAATTTCCCATCCTTTTGGTCAAGGATAATCATGGTGATTTTTAAGCTATATAAGTGATGTTATGGAAAGTATTGTTTCAATATGATCCTTTAAAAAAATATGGTGACATGAGAGTTTATTACAGAACCTGAAAATATTCTTAACATGCATTATTTAAAATCAACATCATTATAAATAAAATAATAGTGTTACAATTTTGGTAATATTTGTCATTGAATACAAGCATGCTCAAATAAAATCTTAACATTATTTTTTTTATAAGTTATGAATAAATTTATAACCATATTTACCTCATGTGAGTCTATTTACAGTCTTGTGTATGATGTTAATTATTGATCTTATTTAGGATCCATATAAATTGCCTTTGAAGGATGGAAATAAACTTGGTTATTGCAGAAATGGATTGATTTTTTATTAATAAAATTCAAGGAAATATTTATGTGGATAAAAATGATTAAGAATAATAACATCCCCAACAAGATTGAAGGTTCCTTCACATGGGATGATATTATAATTATGAAAATAAACATGTTGGATAAATGATAAAAATGGATTGATTTGATGTGTTTGTGTTATATACATAATATCATATGAATTTTGATAACCTAATAATGTTCTCAATGCCTTATGTGTCAAAAGTACCAATGTGTGATAGAAACACCATATCACCACATGTGTATAATATATCTTTGAAGGGGTGGATGTTAATTAAGCTGATCCACACTTATGTTTAGAGAAGGGGGCATAATTGCTTTAAAGTGTCATCTGTGGGCTTCCTAAACTCCATTTGCATTTTCCAAATTTGCTCCATCCAGAACCTCCCTCCTAATTACCTTGGCTCTATAGACACCAATTTGATGGGATGCCCTAGGGAAAGGTTGGAACCTGTCTCTTACAATGAAGTTAGCATCTATAAAAACTTTTTGAAGAATTTCAAATGTAGGGGCCTCATCTTGTTCATGGAGAGAGTCATGGAGCATAATGCAGAAGTGGCCTACAACTTTGTTATGGCTTGGAACAAATGTAAGGTGACCATTTATGGAATATGAATCACTATTTTAGAGGAATACATTAAGGAAGTGATTGGTATGTCTTGTGAAGTCACCAAGTCATTTAAAGACCAAACGAAGAGATAGGAGCTGCTACAATGATTCTTATGGATGAATGACTTTATGAGGACTAAAAAGAAAGGCTTCACATGGGTAGAACTCCCTCGCTACTGGCCTGATATTTGTATTCAAGTCACGTGCTATATGATTATTAAAGGTAAATACACTCTTATATTTTCCCACCAATTTCCACTATTAAATCACTTTATTATCTATAAAATTAGTTTGCCTTTCTTTCTTCTTAAGTCCCTCAATAAAATTGTTTTATTGCATCAAGTGAATGACACTAACCCTATCCTCCACTAAGGGTTGATCCTTCTCCTTGTCAAGCATGACCAAGACCTCCATGGTTGGGATGTCCCTCGAGAGGGTTCTTCCTTGATAAAGGACTCCCTTATGGAGGAGGCCACCTCAAGATCCCATGAACCCTCTGAGTGCACCCCCTAACCATCCCTTCTAAATCCCCTCTTGATGACCTCCCCCAAAAGCTATTCATTCCTAAACCTAAGCTGATCTCCCTCAATGTGGGTACCCCTATGGAGACAACCCAAAAAGGGAAAGCCATTCTATAAAATGAGATGGAAAGGAAAAAATTATAGCTAGAGAAATTCAACTCTAAGGTTAAACAAGTAGGGATTGCCCTTACCAAGATCATTCAGGACTAGAATATTTTGCATAGATAGGCCAAGTACATGGTAAATTATTTTATTTAGACTATCCAACCTACCCAGATCCTTATCATTTAATCACCTAAGATCTTAAAATACTCCCTTCAAGGTTCCCCCAAGTGGATTCCCCCCAAGAAATCTCCTTTGCAGGTTAAAGGACAAAAGAGACACCGTAGGATCTTTCCTGGTGAAGTTACTAAAGGACACAAGAACTATACATGGGCCAAGATTTAAAAGGTTAAAAAAGACATCCTTGTGAAGGATCATAAATATATTGAAGATCCATTGAAGGGGCTTCCCTCCTAAGCTTTGTTTTTGGTTTTCTAGTTTCCTTAATTTCAATATAGTATAGTGTCATTTTGATGTTTTGGTTATTCAACCTTCAATTGGTCTATTTATACTTTTTATACTGCACTTTGGTGGTTCTATGATCCCTATAGAACCTAATTTTTACCCTATCAAATAAAAATATATATCATATGAATTTTCCTACATTATGTTCTCATAATTTTAATAATTGGTTAATGGTGGGAATTATTTATAATATAATACTGGTCATTTCCTATGATTTATAGTCATGGAGGTGGTTTTATCTCCAATGGGTAGGTACAACATTACATTCTAATTTTTGTTTTTGTCTTGAAATGACTAAGTTACACATTTATACAACTGATTTATGCATTATTTTTTGTGTTTCATTTTTTTGGCATCACCTTATTTTAATTGTATCAACTTCTCAAAAAAAATTGTAGCAAGCTACCAAAGTTGTTGTATGCAATATGTATGCTATAGAACATGCTAAAATAAAGTCTATGTTTGATACAAGTTAACAAATTTATGCATATCAATGAAATAAAAAAAGTAATACTAAATGACCAAAACCTTAAATTCATCATATAGATAATGTATATACAAAATGTTAAGATAAATACATATACAAATTTATGAATGAACACATAATATATTAGTTACATAATTTTTGTGAAATGACTATCTAGATGGTAAGTTGGTGGAAAGTTTTAGGTATCCAAAATATTAGCTGTTGCATCATTAAGTGGGTTTTGATCTATAAAAAGCTAAAATTTATTCCCATAAATCCATTGTTGTTATAAAAGTTTTTACAACCCCTTCAAGTTTGATAATTTGACTACTCCAACATTTATAATTTAGAAGGGATGTGTTTAATGTATTTGATCCTTTTTTATTACATTTTTTTCCAGTTATGTGTTATATTAAGGATGTTCTTGATACATAGACCAAATAAATGTATATCCTAAATATAGATGAATGGTTAGAGTGCTTGAGAGAAACCATAAGTAAAATATCAACAAGTTGTCCAAGTATTTGGACCATTTTAAAACTATTTGTCTTATGTGAAATTTTATTCAATTATTTATTGGATTACCTCTATACAAATGAATACATTCTTAATAACTCTAAAATAATAGAATATAGACACTATCATGTTGCAATCTATGTACAAATTAATATTTTTACTAAGGCCATGTCCTTGCATGATTCAAACATTTGTAAAAAAGAAAATGTTGAAAATGGTATAGCCTAAATTATGAGTGGATGTAGATCATGGATTGGATTATTATTGGTAAATGAATATTTATTGTGGGCTTTATAAACCTCCTTAGTAGGTTATATTATTATGGTAGGGTGGGTGGTCATAATACAATCCCTAAATGTGGATGGAACTTTAATGAGTTCAATGGGTGGGAATGCCATAAATTTATTATTATAATCTAGATGAGATGGTTTTTTAAAGGGTTTATTTATAGGTTTTGCATAAACTATTAGGTGTTATAGGAGAAGGTTCAGTTGCGTTATTAATATTTAGAAACACTAAAACCTATTTTGGCTGCATATGTTTGTTAAACCCAAACTAATGTAGTTATTCATGTTAAGGTGGTTGTCATTTCCATGACTGACCTTGATACCAAGGCCAATAGATAGGTTTTTTTTGGTGATGCTAACCAAATTTGAGATAGTGTTGTGATGTAAAAAACATAAAATATATATTAATAATGGGTAGTATGAAAATTAAAATAAAATGGAATTATAAATGGACAACAAGTAAACCTAAATTTATTATGTTGATGACCAAGGTTCTCTTTGAAATAAAAAATTGCATTCTTCCATCTTCATTTTCCTATATCTAATTTGCAGTTGATGACTCCTTGTGTATATTTTCCTTTTTTCCCAAGTATATTTTCATCAAAACTAATTTTTTTTTACATAAATCAATGCAATAAACAATAAATTTTTTATTTTTTAATTACCTTTAAATATTTATTACTTACTCAAAAAAACACGTTAATTATACTTTGAAACTCAACAAGAGGAATAATTTCAATAAGGAATTATAACATCATTTATATAAAACTAGTGATATTTAAATAACATTCATAAATAAGAGTCATAAAAAAATAGATTTTTTTGGCTATGAAAGCAAGGTTCCTCCATAATTTTCTTATTTATATTTTGAATATGAAAGCAAGGTTTTGGGGGAGGCAACCCCCAATGGGGTCAAGGGGCAACATTTTAGATGAAATAATAATTTCATTAATCTTTAGCCTTTGAATTTCTCATCCTTGAAGTAATTTATTTTTTAAATTGTTGTGTATCTAGCATCCCAAATACACACTATTTATGATTATTTTATATTAAATCTACAACCCATAACATCACACAATCATGTTTGATGCAATGAATCATTGCATGTTGATTTTCTAAACAACCCAACACAAGACAACTTATTTTAAATGTTAGTATAAAATAAAATATAGATTTATCCCCAAATTACATACAAGAGAAACTATGAAATGAAGCAATAAAAAATATAGAAAATAATCATAAAAATGCAAAAAATAGGAGACACTTGATTTAACGTGGTTCACCTAAGATGGGCTACACCCACCAAACTTGTCTAGTATATTCTTTCCAGTAATACAAGGGAGAAATAAATCCTGCAACAAAACCTTCACCTCCTCTCTATGTAAAATCCTACTCCTTTTCTCTCAGCAATATCTTAAATCACTTTTAGGGTGAAAAACACCTAAACATAACCTCTACTGTTAGATCTAGAAACCTATAATCAATGTCCTAGATTGATTAAGAAATTATAATTTTATAAGGCAATTTTAATAAAATTTTACCTTCAAGGTCATTGCAACCCCCATCATCATCACAGATACAAAGAGTGGGATCCAAAACATAGCTAAAAAAGACATCATAATTTTAACCTCTGACCCTAGAAGACAATCAGGCTCCACACCCAACATTAGATTATTTTTATTTAATAATTCCTAGATAAAAAACAAGCTAAAGATAAAACATAAAAATTATTACATGTTGGTCATTTCTAGCTCATACAAACACTATTGTAAAGGTGGTTTTTATATAATAGCTATTATCAACATATTTAATTTCAAAAAAAGTATAAACAACTACACTTTGATATTTTTCAACAAGTTCATAATTTATGATCACTACAAGTTGACTTCATTTACCAACCAATCCTGAGAATCCTAAAATCATAGTTGTATATTTTTATAAAATACCTCCCACTTCCAAAGGCATTTACATTAGCATGGGTGTAGGAAGTCTACGTTTATCAATATGTTCATTATTTTTTAGGAGCAATTACTATAGGCTCATGAATACATACAAGATTGACTATTATATATTTCCATTCCTTATCAATAGCTACATGTTCTATAATAGATGATATCTCCAAATATTGAATACTACTAACATATTCATGTTTTTTTATGTTGGAAACTATTATCTTTGGTATTTTATCATTGAAAGTTACAATAGAAGTTGTTGTATATTGATATCTACCAACATGTTCACATGTTCTTGTAAAAACATTTGTTACAAGATGGATTTTATGAACAAGTGGAAATAATCCTCGCTTCTTAAAACATGAAGTCAATGTTAAGGCATCATTTCCTCATCAATGTGTATAAAAATATCCACAAGATGAGTTGTTGTTTGCATCCAAATAGACATGAGTGGTTCAACATAGGTAATTAGTGTAGGTAGCCATTCCTCTTTGACATGGTCAACCATTTTTTGAGAATAATTAAATGCATAAAACCTTTATTGATTAATAAACATATGAATTTTGGTAGGATCAATTAATGCACTATGTATTTCCCCAATAGGTTCAAGGAAATGGTTATGATTTCATCAACCAATGCAACACCCACTTTAAATTTCTCTTATTTACTATAAAATGAAGATATATTTATAGTCAGATGTGCAAAGGTTGGTAAATGAACACTCTATCTAGTGTTAGAGCATGTATTTCTCATGTTTTCTAGTCTATTATCTAGTTATCTCATCCTTTTTATAATTTTTCATATGTGAGGATTTATCCCACATTGATTAGTTAGCCTAGTTCTTTATTTTATATTGCCTACTTATACAAGGGCTTCCTATTTTACTATAATATCATTTGAATAATCATTTGAATTTTTTTATTTTTCATCTCATTTGTTTGAATTTTCATGTGTGATGTTATTTTTTCTAACTCTTTAGATCTTGGCTTCTTGGAATATTTTTACCATTCCTAACATGGTACTACGTATTTGAGAGTTACAACCATCTGCATTGCTAAAAAAAATTAGATATTTTAATTCTACTTCCCCTTGTTGTAAATCCACATATATTTATTCCTCTTATGGATCTACAAATGGGTCTCTCATTGAAAGTTTGAATAATCTATTTGAATATTTTTAGAGAGGTGTTGAAGCATTGAGAGGAGGATGGTGCTAGATTTTTTCTCTCTCTATTGGACTATGCACTTTATTGAGGCATTGCAAGTTCTTATTTTCCTTTGTGAGAGAGTCTTGAGGCATTTTTAAGGGAGGGAAGCTTGTATAAGATACCTTTATTCTATTCTAAGAGGCATGGGAGGAGGTGAATGACATTATAAGGATTTACTACTTCCAACCACTCCACTATAAAACCTTGGTGTTGAAAATTAAATTTTTTGACTACATTTTGTGTTATTTACAGGCTAGAATTTTATAAAAGAATTTAGTATACATTTGAGGATTTATACAAAGCATTGGTGTTTTACCTAAATTAGATGGAGAAGTCACTGGAAGTAGAAGTGGAATCAAGATCTGGTTGGACATAAGAAATATTGAAATTTCATATTGATGCCATGTAAATTATAAATAATTTCTGAGTGGAGTTCTTTTATCACTCCTAGATATGGTTTGGCATTAGCATTTTGTGGCATTCTCTTTACATAGGGTGGCATTTTTTATATTTTTCAAGTCTTTAATATGATTTATGCATTGGAAGATAGTTGGACATTGAATTTTGTGCAAACCTGTATTCTTTTTTGGTGGAGTGTAGTGTTTTTCTTATTTAGTTTGCATTTTTCTTGTTAGATCTTCACCTTGAAATTACCTAACATTATTTATGGAAACCTTATTTGGAGCCTAGGAATTGGAATTCAAATTATAAATATTATTTACTATGTGGAGGAGAAGATTGGACTTGGAGGAGATTATGGACAAGTGTCTAAGTATTCCTTCAGCTCTATGCTCGTGTTGACACTTGAAAACCATCTTTTTTTCCTCTTAAGCAATCATACATTTCATTCTTTTATTTTACAGGATGTATTTTTCTTAAAAGAGGAAGTTAAATTCACTTAAATGCACATTGAAGTAACTAGAAAAATAGTTATTTAGTTTGGTTGGATTTTATAAATCCATGGTTGGATTCCATTTCTAACAAGTGGTTGGACACCTACCTTATTTTCTAATTTGGTCAAAAAAGTCTATTTCTAGTGTAATTTTTATAATTTTTAACTCATTTACATGAATTTGTAAAGCCTCTAAGTTTTAAAACTAACTCATATTTGAGTTATATTTTTTTCAAAAGTGTATGGTTTTTAATTCTCTATACATTGGTGTCATTACTTTGTAAAAACTCACTACTTTTATAAAGTGATAAATTAGGGGGTCCTTAATAAAATATTTTGGGGGTTGTCTTAGTGATGATTTGTGTACTATTTTTGTATTCTTTCTACTCTTTAGTGATTCACTAGAATGGAATATTCTTATGGCATTCACATTGTGAGCCTTTAAATACACAAAATTATCATACATAGATTAATTGAATGGAAACCATCATAAAATGCAAAGGATTATGGTCCTTAATGAATGAAACTCAACCACAGTTTACACAAGTGTTTACAAAATTTTAGCACCAATGTAAGTTTGAAGAATGTATGTGTTTGATAGGGACTTATGTGAGTGATAGTTTTTTGTTTCATCTGGATGGGTGTGATACACCATTCAAAATATGGGCTAAGACAAAGGGTTTATTTGGGAAAGTAGATCAATTGGGAACCATGCAACTTGAAGTGGAGCTTACTTCACTCAATTTGAATGACTTTGCCTCTATTGTAGACTACCTCATTAAGTTTAAGCATTTTGTTGACATATTTGAAGGGGAGTGGATGAGATAATAAATATGAAGAATATGTGCAGCTGATTATGTCTAATTTAAGTGGTTCAATCCAAATATTTGCTTATTCTTTTTTATCTAGAATGGATGCCTTAAGTACCACATTGAATATTCTAGATTTAGATTTACTTTGTGAGAGACTTACTAGGGAGGAATCCAAATTATCTCACCTTGAGTCTTCCACCTTTCAAAAATTATTAGAATCATCACATCCTAAGAACAAGGTAAAAATAAAGATTAAGAAGAATAACACTCCTCCTCCATCTCATAATGCACCTAATCCCAACACAAACACCAACACATCTAATCCCAAATCATCTTCCAAATACAAGAATAAGTCTAACTTATCTTTATTCTATTGTGGGGGGATTGGTCATGAAGATATATAGGTGTTTTAAGATAATTCAAGCCCTAAAGGATGTTTTCAAAAAACACAAGATTTCTATCTACACTCATTCTCCATCTCATGAGCATGGTAAATCACTTAATGTTATTGAGAGATCATAGTCACCTATTCCAAATAGTTATGTTCTAGATTTTGGTGCTTCACACCATATGAATTCTTCAAAGGAATCCTTTGTATATCTTGGTTTGATTTCTACTTCCAACATTGATGTTGGAGATTCTTCCTTTATTTATGTTAAAGGAAAGGGTGACATATAGATATATGGTGGCTACATCAGTGATGCATTATATGTTCTATACATCACCACCAATATAATTTTAGTTTATCATATTTTCTATTCTAGTTATAGAAAGATAATAGCTTTCACACCATACGGTGATAAAATTATAATCTTTGTTAGAGCCTCCCACACTTATTACATAGGGTGTTGTTTATCATAGTTATTGAATTTATTATTTAGAGGGTTTTGATGATACTCCTTTTCTAGGGAAGTGTTTGGTTTCTCATGAAGATTATGAGAGTAAGCTTTGACATGGGAGATATGGACATCTCAATTATATATATTTGAAGGGGTTGATCACTCATAGTATGGCAGAGGGTATTCTTATAGTTTAATGTATTAATGTATTTTTCCCTAGTTGTGCATTAGGGAAACAACACCAATATATATTTACTAAGGGTATTAAATGAGAGATTATTCATATTTTAAGCTTGTGCATATTTATTTGATCATCTTTTATACTCTTTATTTCAATGGAGCTAAGTATGCACTTACCTTTATTGATAATTTCTCAAGGCATACTTGGTTTTATTTTCTCAAGTACAAGAGTGATGTATTTGTTCATTTTAAAGTCCTTAATGATTTGGTCAACAAATAGTATTATATTTGCATCAAGAATCTTCATACAAATAATGGGAGGGAGTACTATAGTCGAGAGTTCTCTCATTTTTTAGCAGCTAATGGTATTATTCACTAGCATTATGTTACATATACTCCACAGTAAAATGAATTAGAAGAATAAAAGAACTAATATTTAAAGTAGATGGATAATTTCATGATGTATTCATAGGATTTACCTCCTATCTATTGGTTAGAGGTAGTTAATCATATGAATTAGATTCATAACTACACACCACATATAACGCTTGAGCATTTGACTCTAGAGGAGGCTTGGTTTAGAACCAAGACTAATGTCTCATTTTTTTGAGTTTTTGGGAGCCTTACTTGGGAATATATTCCAAATAAGAAAAATAAATCATTGGATAAGAAGATAAAACCTTTGATTTTTGTATGGTACTATGAGGATATGAGAGATTATCATCTTTTAGATCCTGATATTCATGATGTTTATTTTTGAGCACATGTACACTATTATGACCACTTCACATCTCATGACTAATATTATTTCATTCCTTATTATTATTTTTATGATTCATCACCTCCTCTTGAGTATTTGATGTAGGGGCATCTTAGGAATGCTCAAAGTGGTCTATGATGTGTCTTAGAGTCATGTTTATGTGTGCAAATTTGAGTTTGAGTTCAAAAATATTTTTCTCACCAAAAGGGATTTTAAAACTTTCGTAATGTATCACTTAGTATAAATGAGTGTTGATGATATTTAAATGATGAATAAAGTTGTAACAGACCTTTAAGGTCGTGCGATAGGGCATAAGTTATTGATGAGTCATATGTCTAGTTAAGGTGTGAGGTGGTAGTCCACCACCCTACATGGGTCTAAGAGTTGTTATAAGTTATTGATCAAGAAACATGTACAAGTTATGTTTTGAAGGATATAGAGTGTGGTGTGGTTTGAAGGAGGAGAAGGAATAGAGAACAAGGCAGCATGGTCAAGAAAATGGTGAGGAGTCTGCCATAACAAAGATGAAGGACTGAGTATAAGTCTAGATTATGTATAAAAGGAAATAAATAAGGAATATAATTTTGAATAATAATTAATTTTATCACTCTATATGCTTAGGTTTACAATCTATTTATATAACCTTAATGCAAGATATTCAATTTTGAGGTGATATCAATTTTATGTGTGTCATTAATTCTGCATGGTTGAACAAAACATATGTTGTGTTTAAATCATCAAGTGGTAAGTAGTTTTGATGAATGTTGGTTGATATTTTTATGATCATATTATATTATATATTTTGTATATAGGCAATGATAATGAAATAAAAAACTAGTCACTTTTGACAAGACTGTCAGGCCTTCTAAATAGGGTATACAATCATATAGTTTATTCCAAAAAAAAGTCTAAGTATTTGATCCTTTTATCCCTCAGTTATATGGAAGATTAGAAATAGAGCATGTAATAAGGGTTGAGAGAAATATTTTTGTAATGTAAAATGGATCAGAGTAAGTGAATTTCATCTTGATCACAGTTTTTGCTCTTTAGAAACCTATAATCCACACTAAAGTAGGACTTTGTACTCTATGTTATTTAGAATCAAATATTATTTTGATTCAAAACGTGATTGAGTAGAGTTTAATATGATTATAGAATGTGGTTGTAAACCTTAAATAGGTTATAGAGTATTTTGGCATTGAAAGGATAGTGAAACCCTACATACCCATGTTTTAGTTAATAGAATACAATCTAAAGAACTAAATTTTCCTTGTTTGTGAGTGATCTAAGGGTTATAAGACATTGACCATTGAATTAAAAAAACTTATGGTCATTACAAAGACCTATTATAAGTTTTAGTTTGTCTTGAAATTATCTATGGATCCATATATGCAATTTTATATAGTCTCAGCCTATATAGTGGCCTCAAACCCTGACTTCTAGGGTTTTTCTCATTGGGATAAAAATAACACTTCAAAATTCACAAAAATTTGTAATATAGTGTGTTTTACTGTGCCATAGATGAATAAGTAATTTCAAAGACTTGTACAACCTCTACGGTATGGATTTTAGGGTCTTGTGTTGTGTTTAAGGGCTTAAGGACCTAGTTGGGATAGGCTAAAGAAGCAAGTTGAAATTTTGTGAAGAGTTGAGGGAAAAAAATGGAGTAAAATGTAGGATTGGATAAAATGGTGGTCAATATTAGTTTTTTTAGTCAAAGAATTTATATAGTGGTCAAACCATAGAGCTTTGTCCATTTGGAGGGATAATTAGATAGTCAGGTAAGCTTACAAATACAAGATTTTACAATGGAACATAGCCTAAGTTTTTGTGTGAAGTAATGGCATGGAAAAGGGTTCTCAAAATCATATTTACTTTTCCTTGATGAGATTGTGTATGGAATAGAATAGGGGATTTGTATTGAAATAGGGCGAGAAGGCTTATAAGATAAGAAGTTGACTAGGGATTGAAATGCAAGGTGATGAGTGATAAAATTGGTTTGAGATGGATTGAAATAATGTGTTATAATGTTGTAAGTGTTTTGGAACTTTTGATAAATAGGGAATTGGGTTTTAGTCCATTTAGTCAAAATAGGCCTAGTGATGGTTAAGAAGATTTGACAAAGATTGTAAGCATAGTGTGAGGAAAGTGAAAGTGTGAATGATCTCTACATCATTTGGTATCAAATAAAAAGTATTCTGAGGTAAGGTATGATTTGTGATTTTGAATATGCTAGTTTTTTAATACATAGTGTTGAGTACATGTTGAGTGGTGTTTTGGAAGATGTTATTGTAAAGATGCTAATGAAGAATGTAGGGATAAAATGACATGGGTGAAGGTATGTGAGAGGAAAAAATAGTTGAAATAAAGTGAGAAGATAGGTGGCATATTTCTTAATCCAAGAAGGCTTGAAGAGAAAGAGAAGAGATATTGAGAAGTTCAAGAAAGAAGCTCATAGGTGAGCTTGAGAGAGTCTTATAGGTAAGACAAGATAGACCCAAGTGAGGTCATGTTGTGGAAAGTAAGAGAAGTCTTGTCAAAAAGGAGAATAGGTCCAAATGAGGCCTAATAATTGATAGGAATATTAGTTGATATGAGTGTTTCTCTCAATTTTAGTTTATTTTCTTGGAAAGAAGTAAGAAACTAGATACTGGTATGGTAGAAGAACCTATTTATTTGTGTGTGTGTGTGTGTGTGTGTGTGTGTGTGTGTGTGTGTGTGTGTGTGTGTGTGTGTGTGTGTGTGTGTGTGTGTGTGTGTGTGTGTGTGTGTGTGTGTGTGTGTGTGTGTGTGTGTGTGTGTGTGTGTGATCTAGATGATTGTGAAGAGCTCCTATTTGTCTTGAGAAGAATGAATTTTAGATTAAATAAATAAATAAAAAGGTTTTGTTATATGGAAAGTAAGGTGTATTGCCTAGCGTGAGTTAGATCTAAGAAGTGTAAGATTATTAGGAGGCTAGCAATCCACTCTCTTATAAAAATTAAGTTGAAGAAAATAAATATGAAGTACTTACATCAAACAATAAAGAAGAATGAAAGGAAATGTAAGAATAAATAAATGCTTGATAAAGGAAATAGACTAATTATAGCAATAAGTGGGTCCATACTAATGTTAAATAGGCTAGGTTGGATTCAAAAAATAGGTGAGGACTCTATGAACAAGTATAAAAATAGAAAGTGGATTTTGGTTGAGGGTATGAAGGTGGAAATATCTTGATATTATTTCCTATCATAATGAATGTCAATGGTTAGAGTGACCGTCGATGGTTAAGGTGACTATCGATGGTCAAGGTGACCATTAATGATTGTTGTGGGTTTTGAGAAGTGTTACAGAATGCTTGGGTTGATGAGGTTAGTGATTAGGTAGTAGATTGTTAAAGGTATGATTAGAGATGGGAGGTCAGAATATATGATATAGAAGGGTCTGGTTTAGAAAATAAATAATCATAACTGGAAAACCAAAAATATACTTAACTAGTTATTTGATAGTTGGTCACTGATATGAGAGTGATTTGGGTAAAGTAATGGTGCTTTTCTTGAAGATTAGTTTTGGTAGAGGTTGAGTCTCTATCATAATTGATGACTTGCTAGAGGGAATACCTACAAATAAGTTTTTGATGCTAGAATCTCTTGATGATTGTTGATTGATAGCTTGATTTCCTGATTGCTAAAACTCTTAGATTTCTTGATCCCTTTTAACCTCTTGTTCCTTTCTTTTTATAGGCAAAAGAGATGGAGGTGTAGGTTCTAAAAGGGGTGAAAATTGTTATAAAAATTTAATCATTGATGTGTTAGCTCACTACATGAATTTAATTGTGATGTGTTTGGGTTCACACACAGACTGAGTTTGAGTGTTTAAGTGGTCGAGACTTGACCGTCGATGATCAAGGTGATCATCAGTGGTCAAAGGTCGAAGGTCAAGTGGGGTGAAAAGGTAGGTTAGTGGGTTCATTTAGCTAGTTAGATAACCTGACTTAGGGTCATGGTAAAAGGTTGGGTAATGGTCTGATCCAAGGGTGTTTTGACATATAGAACCATTGTGTGTAGTTTTTTAGTGGCTACATTTTTCCCCTTTTTGTTATGTAATTTATGTCAACAAGCTGTAAAACAAAAATAGATTATAGGTCAAATTTTGGTTGCCTTGCACATTAGACGAGGTGTTCCCCCTAAAGTTGGGAGTGAATGAGGTAAAACAAAATCAAGTGTGTGTTTGAAAAGTGATATATGGTGAGTCATGAGGTTGGTAATAATGGTGATTGGGAATTTGAAGTGCAAACATGCACATAAAATGTGACTAAGTATGATAGTAAATATTGTGCATAGACTAAGTTACCATAGTTAGTAAAAAAGGTCAGCTCTAGAAGGACTGGTGATGGGGTGACCAAGCCACAACATTAAGCAAAGTTGATTGGGTTATTTATATCAAGTATTATAAACAAGGTTAGTATTTTCATAGGTATCTATAGTAGGAATTGATCCTAGAAAAAAAAAATGGTCTAGTGTGCACTAGGTGGTACAAATTCAAATGTTAAACATGGTAATGTTGGTTGATGTAGACAAAAAAGACCAAGCAATGTCATCAAAAATGTGTGATAGTTAGGGCCAAAATGGCCAACATTGAGGTGGACATGGTTGGTAGGGTAGGCAGAGAAGATAATATCCAAAGGTGGGTAATAAAGTTAGTGTGCCAAAATTCTAAAAAAATTGACATCCTAACCGTTGATGGTTAGGGGTCTCAAAAGTGACCATTGGTAATCACCTTGACCATTAATGATCAGGGGATAAAAAAACCCTAAAAGTGTAGAGGTTAAAAAGTGAAAAATAGTTTTCATTTTCAATTTTTTACTTTTGACTCTAAACTCTGAATACTTTCATCCCTAGAATTTTGTGATGAGGAAGTTGTTGAGTGGTTGACTATGTAGAGTTGATTATTGAGTTGACCTAGATTTGAACTGAGGATGTAGGGTGGATAGGGATGCAAACAGGTAGTGAGACCTAGGATTCCTCCTTGATGATAGTTAAGGAATGAGGTAGGGGTTGTATTGAATTATTATAATAGTTTGATTTTAGCATTTTTGGTTGTATTTTATTTGTTTATTGGGGGGTGTGGGTATTGAGTTAAGTATTATGGTAGGGGTGGGTTAATTTTTGAATTTGTGGGGAAAGTGGTTTTTGAAAGGTAGTTTAGGTTGATGGAGGTTAAGGTAGGTATTAGGTATTTTAGTTTGAGTTAAAGAATTTTGGGTGGTTTTGTGGGTAGGTAGGGCTAGGTATTTTCTATCCATAGTTACACATAATGACTGTCAGTGATCATACCCAACCATTAATACTCATAGAATACCATCGATAGTCAAAGACCAAAGGTAAAAGTGTCACTTGACCATCGATGGTAATAGAGACCATTGATAATCAACCATTTGGGACAAAAAGGTTGAGTTTAGGTGAGTTGGAATGTTTAGAATTTTAATGGTAGTATTTGGGTGGGGGGTTTTAAGGTTAGTATTATCAAGACTAGTGTAGGTGTGAATGATTTTGGTTAGGGTATAGGTAATGCATGGTAATATTTGTAGGATAAACAAATAGGGTGAGTTATGTGGTAGGATCTTAAGTTTATGGGAAAAAATAGTAAAGAAAACTAAGTGTGTCTTCTAACAAACTTTACAAGCATGAGATTAGATCTAGATGTGGGATGAGGTTCTTTGGATCTTTATAGAGATCCATCAAGGGATGATAGAGGAGGACTAGGCTCACATAGAGGAGGTCAACCTCAAAGTGATGATGCACTACCATAACATGTTATGAGATGTGGTGATGGTCATGGCCCTTATCAAGAGATGGGATCCAGCCATGAACACCTTTTTCCTACTGACTAGTGAGATGACTCTCTTGCTAGAGGATATACATAGAATCACATGGCTATTTGTTTGGGGTGATTTGATATAACACATTAAGAGAGATGAGTTAATGGAGCAGCTATATGGTGATGATTATGAGTTAATTAGGTAGCATGCTAGTGGGTTGAGCTACACACCTTTATATCAAAGGGCTAGAGATGATAGGAGGTTGATGACCATGATGATGGCAATATCATGTTTTGTAGTTCTAGATTTGAGCAATGGGAGGTTTTCATATCTATTTTTAGGTGTATTAGTGGAGATGTTTCTAAGTCACATAGTGTTTGGCTGGGAACCCATGCTATTAGTTTAGATATACAGGGAGTTTTGGGGGTTCAAAGCTCATAGTAGGTATGGGATCATTTTGGGGTTCATGTTAAACTGCAGGGCCTATAAGCACATCTAGTTTTTTAGGCCAATGGGGCTACCTTGGGAGGGATATGCCCAAATAGACTTCAAGGTGGATTATATGTAGTGAAAGAGTGATTATGTGTTCATAGGACCTAGAGGTGTATGAGATATTAATAGGCTCAGAGAGACATTGGATGCCCTAGTGGTTGGAGAAGTGGTTTCAAGGTTGTATGTTAAATTTTTGAGGTGGGCCCATTATACTCAGTACATTTTATCATTGTAGAGCTACATGTGGATATTTGGGAGGAGAGAAGGTGAGATTAAGCTCATCACTTTTGACAGGGTTTGTAGGTAGTTTGGCTTGATATAGGGGATTTTAGATCCATTCCTAAGGTATAGGTGGGATGATGTTATGTTTTTGCTTCTAGAGCCACAATAGATGGAGATGGTTCTTGATCATGAGGAGCTTCCTACTTGAGCAGAGATTGATGATGTAAGTTTTGTTAATGGCTACTTAGTGTGGTATTAGGCCCTCTTTATCATGGTATATTTTAGATGGGATGTTGGGGGTAGGTAGTCTATAGATGTGGACCCAAATAGTAGGGGTCTATAGGTATAATTACATGGAGTTGGCCCTAATGTATATGTAGTGGTTGTAGTAGAGAGAGATTAGGCTTGATTAAGCAACATTAGACATGGCATAGGCCATAATAGCTACTTGATAGGGTCAAATAGTAATAGCATAGGGTTAGGTGGTAGTTGTGATAGGTGAGAAAGACCAATCAAGAGCTACACTAGCCTTGGTGACCCAAGAGAGGGACTCATTGAGATAGGTTGGAGGAGGAACTACAACACTAGTAAGACCACCAAGTAGCATCCATATGGTATGTTACTTGGCCATCATTGAGGAGTTACATTATTATGAGGTCATATTATTGACATGTTGTCTTGATAAGCCTTAACAAGGTGAGTATAGAGCCAATTTGGCAAGCGGTACAAGTATAACAACTCTATGTTAATGAGCTACCTCTATGGGTGGATAGGGAGGCACCTCAGGGGGTAGGCACCAAGTGAAAATGGTGCCCTAGGGGTATAGGTTATGATATGATATGTATAGGTGTATATGATTTTGATATTGACCTCTGAGCTGATGTAGTGAGATGTATATGTTTTGAGAGAGAGATGTACATTATTAAATGTACTATTTCATTTTGATGAGACATGATATATATGATGTGATGATGATATATAGATGTGATTTTATGTTTCATGATTCATGGTTTAAATGTTCATATTCATTATTAGAAGAAGTGGACAGGCTATTTTTTTTAGTCTCTTGATAACAAGGAGACGTTTAAGGTTGAAAACCTGATTGCATAACACTTTGGTATTATATTTTGATCAAAATTTATTTTTTGATCTTAGTTAAAATTTTTAAAGGAGTTATAATTAATGGAAAAGTTAATTTTTGGTGTAATAAGAGTTTAATTATTTTTTTATGTCCCATAATCCTTGTAATCAGAAGTTATTTTGAGCATAAAGGCAAAACCTCAATAGCATTCCATTTTCTAACTTGATTGTATTTTTTTTACATCATGGATATAATTATCAGTATCATTTCTAAAAATGGTAAATTGTCACATAAAAACTACAAATAATGGATTAGAAATATGGAGAACATAATCATATTTAATAATTTATGGTAAATCACTGAGAAAGAGACAAGGAATTTAAAATTGGTGCATGGAAATCATTTAAATCATTAAAATATTTTATGAAAAAAACATGCATATAAAAATATTGACCTTCTTATGTATCTTTTGAATAATAAACTCATATATAATGAAGACATCTTTGGATATCTTTCTCGCATGAAAACATTGAAACAAAAATACGACACAATTGGTGGTAAAATTGATGATGACATATTAATTTACATCACATTGAATGGTATTAATTATACATACAATTTTTCTTTGAAATGTTATAGCTTAGTGATAATATTAATGGTACCACATTTGACACCATCTATGAGTTATTAACTCAACATGAGAGACAATATGCAAAGAAGGAAAGTATTCCTACTGAAAAGTGTCAATATGTAAATCATAGGTCCCAACATAGAGATCATTTCCATGTACAACAAAATTATCATAAGAATTCTCTAAAACACTCTAAACAACATTCTCCACATCATTCTCAACGATCTCCATAACATTCACATCAACACTCTCCAAGGTCTTCCAAATCCAAACATCATCATAAGCATTCTTCTCATTCCTATAGTTCTTCTAGTGATTGAACATATTTTGGATCTTGTAGACATAGGAAAAATCCCACATGTTTCAAATGTTATGGAATTGTATATATTGAAGATGTATTTATTTTACGATGTCCTCATTCTCCACATAAAAAGAAATCTAAAGTAAATTATGTGAATCATTTTAGTGGTAGATCTTATAATTACTCTAGTTATTATGGTTATTTTGACACTTCTATTTAGGAGGCATATTATATGGCTTAGGTCTATGGTCCTAATGGACTCAAAACCATATTTTGATTGCTTAGTGATTTACTCATCTTGTGTGAGGTACTAGGCTCAAGACTAGGATTTGTTGTATTAACAATTTTTGTATTGTGTTTTTATTTTCAGTTACATTTTTAGCTTTCCATACCTGATATTCATGTCATAAAGAAGACATGACTATTTTATTTTGTTTCTCTTGATACACAACCTCTCACCTCTCACCTGATAGGGGGAGAAGATATTACATTTGTTAGTCTTCAATCAGTCATCAATTACAATATGAGTTGATAGGAGTTTCTAACACCTTTAGTGTTAGCAAAGGTCATCAAAATTTTATTGGACAATAGGGAGATGTGCCATACATAATACATATTTGTCAGTTGGATGGGTTCCTTTATGGGACCTTATGCGGATTAATGTTGTTGGAAAAGTTTTATTATGTTTTATTGTAGTATAGTATGATGATCACTAAGGATCAGTAGACTTTGATTGTGTTCATTAGCCATTTTTACAACAACTCATAGAGGTAGGATTTTATATGGAGTAGCATCAATTTTTTGTCAGTGCTGGAGCTATAGTATGCCACTTATAGTTATGATAGAGTTCCTTTGATGACTTTAGAGTTATTTCTCCAAATAATTTATACCCCTTTGGATCATAGGGGAGTTTGTTGGATTATTTTATGATCCAAATATGTTTTTAATTAAGTTATGTTTTTGTTACAAGTTGGTTTCACCCATTGGTTGGTTTTGTAACCAACTTTCTCTTCTTGTAAGATTTAAATGCTTACCTTTGCAAAAAAATAAAACAAGTTTTGATATTTAATAAATAAATCATTTACTCCTCCATTAATTTTGAAGTCCATCACTTGTAATAATAGTATAAAAATTAGTTTTTTGTGTAATGACCCAACTATGGGTGAAGAGTTATATTATCTACTTGTTAAAACCTCTTTGATAAAATGAGATGTAACCAGATGGTGTATACTTTGAATGCATATCCTTTGAAAAAGTATTCATTATGTAAGGGAATCTCCTTAGGCCATATGAATTTACTAATAAAATGACAATGTGGTTCACTTATTTAAATATTTGATATGATCAACATATTGCATATGTATTATGTCTCTTCTTATATTCTATTGTGATTTATCTTGATGGACCAAGCCTATCCATATATGAGGGTAACAAAAATAAATAAATGTGTGATTGTTATTAAGAATAATAATATATCCTAATTATATAATCTGAATATTAATGTTAATTTGGTAAAGATATGTCTTTTGGAAGAGTTCCTTGAGTGAAGCATTGAGTGATCCATCTGTTATACACTTTTCTTATACCAAGACCATTTAATAATAAAAGAGAGTTATAATAGAGTTGGGATCCATTGTTATATAAATAATAAGGCATGTAACCTTTAGGTTTGACTAAGGTCACCCTTTCAACTATTATTTCATGTATGAATAATATTTTGAAGACCAACCCTTGATTTTATGTTTATAATTTTGATAAAGTTATTGTTGGTCTATTCTATATTACATAAAATAAGGGGTCTATGTGCTAATGTTATAAGTGTTATCTTATAATGAATAGATCAATCAGTTCACAGAATTGAGCAACTCTATAATAAATATGTTTCTAGATTGAGTTCACCTTTTGGTTAGTTCTAGTCAACTAAAGTAATGATAATATTTATTTAGAGTCATGATATCAATTTAGGCCTCAATGTCTTCTTATTTTAAACATTTCTTTCAAACATAGGATTCTTTTTCCTAGTTGAGTCTTTAGATGGATGCATGCTTAGCTTTGGACATGTTATTAGTAGCATTACACTAACAAGCATATTTATCCTTGTCTTATACTTTCCACTCATTAAGTCATTCTCTTAATTTACTTCAACTCGTGTATTAGTCGATTTGCTAAGTTGACTATTTTTGGTATTTTCTTCATGCCTTAGAAATTTTTGATTTGGATTTTAATTAGATCCTACCTTAGCTAAATTATTATTATTTTAGATGGATATTTGACTTAGTCAAATTTCCATGTTTACTAATTATTCTATTTATTTCTTGCCTTCATCATTTATTACTTTAGATTTTTTAGTCAGTTTTTGCCTTAGCCAATTTTAAATTTTTGAAATTTGGTCGAATGATGCCATGTGGCATCATTCTAATGGATCAAAGAGTTATAGGGCAAATTAACCCCCTAATGCCTCTAGGTCTTGAGAAGTTACCAAGTGGCAACATTTTATAGCTCCAAATCCCAGGATAATTAATCCATTAGGGTCTAATCCCCTAATGCCTCTAAGGTTATGAGGACCTAAGAGGTTACTAGATGATAAAATCCAAGAGCTTAGAATCCCATGAGGAATAAACCATTAAATTATAATCCCCCAATGCTTTCAAGACCTTATTGGCTTGATAATATGCCAAGTGGAAGTATTATAGAGCTTGCAAGCCCAAGAAACTCAATGGTTGAAATTGGGCCTAGTGGCCTATGTACGTGCTAAGTAGCATGACCATGATCCATGGTGAGTGAGGCAAGGAGAAAATTTGAAGGGGCCATGTAGTAATTGAATTCATCATCGATGCCTTAGACTAAATATGATGACCGTCTCACCATTTTATCATGATAGTCTTGGACTTGTGCTAGTGAGTGAATTCTTAGCATTCATTTCCAAACATTTTAGACTTTTCAACCTCTTGATTTGTGGTACTTAAATGGTAAATAAAATCTAATCAGTTAATAATAAAAATACACACACAATATATATATGTGTATGTGTAAATACATACATAATTCTACTTTTTAATATGGGTTTGGTTGCACTAAAATGATTATAGTCATGTTTGTTTCATGTTAAAAAAAAGGGGCATGACATTTTACATATTCATTACTATATGTAATCCTAATATTGACATTGTTCTCCCTTCAAATCATGACATGTTGACATATATACCTTTGTGTATCCATTCGTCAAACATAATGTGTTTAATAAAGAAAATAAAGTGGAGGTATTGAATGTTCTTATAGTGGGCATTGTTATTTTTGCAGTCCTTTTTTCATTGTATTTCCTAAAAATCACCATGAAATTAGATATCATGTGTCATTACATTGACTTGGATAGACTTTTATTCATCTTTCAAGGGCAGATAATAATTACCCATCTTGCATTGCACCTATCGAATGTAACAACATGGTATTGTGAAATCTTGGAATGTGGGTTGTGTTTGCTATTCTTGTCTTCAGGCTTAAGGGTTGAGGGGCATCCTTCACTTTTTGTCTCCATGATCTCCATGATGATGAAAACATGAGTGTCACCCAATAATCTCTTCATAGTTCAAGTGCATCATGCATTCAAATAAGGAAAAATAAAAGTTAGTTTGCATCATTGAAAAATATTATGGGTGATCATCAAGCCAAAATCATGGATTATGTTAATGATTCTAAATTTTTTAAGCAAGACTTAAATACAAAAATGAAGCCAATAATCATAATTGAGAAATGGATAATTTACTACAACAAGCTCTATATCATCATGGTATGGTAAAAATACAAATCTTCATTTTTAGACATAAAAAATTATAAACATCCATTCAAGATTTGTAAAAGTTTTAAGCTAAACCAAATTTTCTTAGATATAATTGACACATATCTTGATACTATTCATTATTGATATTCCATAATTTAACACACAATCAGATCAAAAGTCACAGAGAAATTTAGAAAAGGAACCAAAGTCAAATTAAAGCTTAAAAATGAACTTAGCCATCATTGTATGATAAGTGTTTTAGAGAAAATGACTATATTGAAATTAGGGAGAAAATGTACTATGAAAATAAATGTTTTGTAAGCCCTTGATATTAATTGAGAAGAGACCATGTCAATAATGTGGTGATCTCATAGGCTACATAACCATCCAAATTATTTTATCTTTTGTCACATTTATTTCATTTTTAATATTGGTAAAGACTTTTAAGGTGGAGCTATGAAATGGATATGAGTGTGTTGACATGTCTTACAATTTGAAAGGGATCCAAACATTTACAAACATAAAAAACATGGCCTACAAACCCAAAAATGGAAATAGCCCACATTAAAAATAGAATTACTTAGAAACAATAAATAAACATCACTACAATAGCATAAGTCATCAACCATAGACTATAAAATAGAGCTAAGTGAAAGTAATAAGGCTCAATGAATACCCACTCAATACAAAAATGCTCCCAATGAACACTGAAAACAAGCAAAGAACTTCCAAAGGCTCGATGAATACTCACTTCATGACAAGAAATATACTCTAAAGGAAAAAATGTCCAAAAGGCACCCTTAAAAACTAACCATAGGCTGCTACCAATCTTATTCCTCTCTAATAAGATCGTCCAAAGTTCATTGAGATACATCTCATACTAAGTTCTCTACTTCTGCTCTCAACAGTTCCACTTTAGACCTATGATCCCTCTTCTTCAAAGAAATGGCAATATTGGTAAGAATTTTAGAAAACTAAATCCTAAGAGGGGATGAAGCATCCACATGCCACCGAGGAAGGGTTAGGAAAGGAGTAAGGACTGAACAAACTTTGGTCAATATATGTCACATTTCTTTTGTTACTTAGTATAGGTACTTTTATTTTAATATTGTTGACTTGAAATAATCAAACACTTTCTTAACATAGTTGACTTGAAACAAATTAAGTGGTAACAATAAATATGAGATATTCAAGGTAAATAGAAATATCCAATAGTAATACTACCAATTGTATGAGTGAAGTGTAATTCAAAAATCAATAGAGTGAGAGAAATGAAGAACATTTCAATGAAGCAGTTCTCACAAGGATTGTATTCGTCATTTTTTTTAATTGTTTAAATTTGATGTATGCTCCATCTTGAATTATTTTATAATGGTCAAAAGATAACTAAGGTGAAATACAAATGTATTACAAGGACTGTAGTCTTGATATTGCAATCAAAGTTATTTATTGATGTTCAATAATTATGATTCATGTATTGTCAAATTTTATATTCAACACTTATTTTTTTGTCTTGGCTTAGCACATGTGTGCATGTATGGTATTAGAGTCTTTTAGTAGCTACCTTGTTGTTTCTATGTGTTTTTAGTAGTTAGTGGAGTATTGGCCACTTGTGCAATAAAAATGCAGCATGTCTATGAATTAATCCTAGATCAGATAAGATATATCACACCTACACCTATGATTAGGATACACTTGTTAAGCGGGAGCATGACCAACATGGGGATCCACTAAACATGATTAGGGTATCACTTGTATCACTTTTCATAACATATCATGCTAGGAAGGGTTACAAAGCCTAAAATCTAACACAATTACACAACAACCCTAATGGAGTCTTAATGTTTAAAATGTTCACTCTATTCTAATAAAAAAATCAAAATCTAATCTAGTGCTTACCAAAGCTTGTGGCATAAAGTAGGGGCTAGAAGCAATAAAATAAACAACTAAACTAAACATGTATGAGAAGACATATACTCACATCAATGTATATGGAATCCTAAATACATGGAGAGAATAATACAAATCCATTATCTATCTACTCTTACAAAGGAGAAATAAAGTTAGGAATACCTACCTTTGAAGATGAACCCATTGATTATCAGTCTCTCCCTTGGCCATGGTGCTTCGCAAGAGATTTTTTTGGTATGTAAGGAGAAAAAAGATAAATCATATCTAAGCTACACAACCTACCTAAACATCCAAAAAACTTATCCATAAGACAAGATCTGTATCTCTAAAGAATGTATGGAATCTTAAGCTTTATTCCTCAAGTAGAATGGTTAATAAGTAGATGTTCATTTGTACTTCTTCAATGATAATTCTTATTTTATGAAATGGTGGAAAATGACCTTATATATAGGTGAATCTTACCCTAAATACTTCTATGAATTTCAGTTATATGGGGTTGACCTAGTCGACCTAGTGTGTTTTTGGGGACAATTTACTAGGTTTGTGCTAGGTCAGTTGAAAGGCTAACAAACAAAAAAAGTAAACAATGCCCCTAAACTTTACTGGGTTGACCTAGTCAACCTAATACAATTGATAGTCAAAAAGGATGTTAAATCAAGAGAAAGAGGATGGAAAGAGGAAAAATATTGGAGGTAGGACTGAGAATAATAAGCTTAGGGTAAATGGTTTTAGCAGACAAGTGTGTAGATAGCAAATGGCAAAAGGAAAAATAATCTTATGAAGTATCGATGGTCTACCCACCACTTTCTCGATGCATCCCTTAAGGTATGCACTCAGAGAGATTGAGACTTGAGAGGTTTGTACAAGATAAAAAGTGTCAATAATCAATACAAGTTTTAAAATATTATGTGTATACATATGCCCCACTTGAAGCTCATCACATGTCATAGAAGTGCAACACAGGATGGTGCATTGAGAAAAGAACATGAGAACACACAACATTGATGCTACGTAAGGTGGAGTAAGTAGAAAATAGGATAAATGAAAGGAATGAATTTAAAAACATATACTTTTAACTTACTTTAGTGTCATAGATAAATACATGTACTATAAGAAATGTGAAGGTGTCCAATGTAAAGAACACTAGATGAACCTATAGAATTTAGTGCAAAAAATAGACAACAATTGAAATTTTTGAAAGATAGGCATATGATAGTGCAAAAGAATCTCTACATCATCATGAATCTAAAATATTTTATGACTTACAAAATAGATGAGTAGAAACAAAGATATAGGTAAAATAAGGAATCTGAAAGACAATAATTGAAAGTTTTGAATTTAGAAAAGTGTTTTTAAATAGGGAAAAAGATATTTCATTTGTTATTTTGACTTGTGAAGGAGAGAAAAGAGATCTATAGAGAGAAAATAAGATAGGATGGCGAGGATATAACATGCTAGGCAAGGAGGAGCTTCAAAGGTGGCAACAGGTGCACTACAAGTATACAACTAAGAATCTCAAAATAGTTTTTGAAATTTATGTTGAATTAAGTGTATTTTTAGTAATTTGTGATTTTAAGCATTTATAGATGTCAAAATGAGGCAAAATAAAATTCTAAGGTAAAAAATAGGAAGATAGGAAATGGGTTTGAAGGATTTAGGCAAAAAGAAAGAAAATTGCCCTTTTTTTTGAAAATGTAAGGGGTTGGCAAGCAAAAAGGACTGGGTCAACCCAATCAACCCAATAGACTGGAAAATAGGTAGAATCCATAGTGCTAACCTAGTAGGTATGGGTCAACCCTATATATTCTATAGGCTAAAAGTATAGTTTAGAGTTTTCAGGTGGTTTGAGAGGTCCAAAATGGAAATTCAGCACTAGGGAAAGGAAGATAAGGAGGTTGACTTAGATTTTTTAGTCAACCAAGCAAAAAATAGGAAAATTTTGATCAAACTAGTTTGACCAAAGAGATAAAAAGATATGAAAAAGCATGCAAAAGGCTGAAAGAGGGATATAATGGCCTAAAATGACCAATTAAGGTCAAGAAGGACCAAGAAGGCTAAAAATGAATAAAATAAGGTAATGTAGGCTTGCCTTTAAAAATTGTAAAAAAATTGACTATACATGACATGGAGGAACTAATACATCCTTTGTTGTTTCTTGGGTATAGGGATGATATATATTTTGGCAACTTATAGATATGGCATTGTTACCAAATTTTATAGATAGGTTATTAGATGGAGATAGGGCTAGACTAGGAGCCATAAGTCTAGGTGGGATAGCAGAAATGTGTTAGATCCCCCTCAATGCTGAATTTTTAGTCATGTTCTTTAGTTTCTATGAATGATTGCCTAACACCTTCAAATGGGAGGTGGATTGGGATGCAATAGAGGTGGATGTCATGCTAGAGGATGTCCATGCCATCTTGGGGCTACTTGTAGTAGGAGTACAGGTGACCATAGGGATACCAGATAGTCTAGAAGAGAGGAGATTCTTAGCCATGTGGGCTATAGGCTTAGAGATGATACTACCAAGTAAGAGGGTGAGTATGTTCTATGTCTATACATCATAGATTATGGATATCCAAAAGGATACGATAGGCCTTGTGACACAACAGGTGCTATGTCACAAGTCAGATGGTAAGGTACCACTATTTGTGGTAGCCTTGAGTAGGTTGATTTTAGAGGATTGAGTTCTATATGAAGGACCTAGGCTCAGTTATCTAGGTCTAGATATTACATGATATGTATGAGATGATAGTTAGAGGGTAGAGAAACATGGGGCTTATTATATTATTGACATCTTAGATATATGAGAGGTTTCCTATGTATCAGTTGACTGGGTTACCCCATATAGTTAATGATAAGTTACCTCGAGTGAGGTGATGGAGGGAGGACCAAGTATCATGATTTTTTCCCCATGTGCTATAACTATAGTCAATGAGACATGAAAACATCATGTGATAGCCATGCGAGTACATAATAGTTATATGGGAAATTTGGCACATGGTTACACCAATGATAGAGAGGATATAGGTGGTCAGGCATTACTTCTAGTAGAGAGAGCCACATAAAGCATAATAGGTGTCAAGATAAATTGGCCTATCACATCCAACAACAATGATACTAATGCCTAAGTAGTAGGATCAACATGTGAGGGACCCATGGGTGAGGAGAGGACTTAGACCAATATTAGTGAGGCTGACACTAAGGCCATACTAAGAGCAACCATGGATTGGTTGAGCATGACAAAGAGCTAAGAAGGAGGATAGGGATGCAGAGGTAGAGATACAAGGTGCACCACTACCAGATCTACACTGAGATGAGTAGTAGCCAGTGAAGACATGACATTAATAGAGGTAGGAGGAAGAGGAGAGAGTGGAGACTATTACCATCTCAAATGACCCCATAGGTGAGCTAGAGGAGATGATAAAGAGACCGATCAGACACAAGATGAAACTAACATGAACCATGAAAGATGGGTTTGAGCTAAAGAGGTAGCCTACAAAGGAAGTGATAAGAGGTCATGAAGATGGGGAGACTATGCTAGGCAGCCATATAAATGGTAAGACCATAGTAGTCAAGACACATACATGTAAAAAGATGATTAATTAATTTCTTAAGTTTTTGTTTGGAAGTAGAGATGGATAGATAGATATTATGAGATATGACAGTGATCTAATATCCAACTTGTGAGATTTTTTAGGTGTAGGTGATACGAGGAGGAGATATGGGGCTCCCTGGTGAGGGGAGCACTCCATGACATCCTAGATGAGACTCTACAACCATACGACCGCATGACACTAGAGGATTCAAGTGTACCATCTTCTCTAGCTTAGGCAAGTTGGTTTATATTAGATAGAGAGGCAATGAGGTAGATATGGGCACAAAAAGATAGGATGTATCCACCAATAGTGATGGGTTTTAAGGAGCTATGTGCAAAGTAGGCACTAGTAGATGAGAGAGATGTGCATCTGGCTATAGTAGCACAAACTATAAATATTTAAACCCAACTGGTAGAGTCACATATGTAGGTAGCACACCTACAGGGATAGGTAGAGGGATTGAGATCTTATAAAGTACCATTTAGAGGATTCAGATTGAGGCCTCAATAGGCATCATGGCTAGGCTACGAGATAGACATGATGGAGCCCAACCCTAGAGCTAGAGCATTGTATATGGTTACATATGTCATAATAAACTATATTGTTATTGGTTGTGTATGTTGTCATTATGGTTGATTTTATTTTTTCATTATGGTTGTGGATGCTTTGGATATATTTATTTCTAACACATGTATTTCTCTTTGTTGTATATGCTATAGGAAATACATGATAGGTGGTTTTTCTTCTAACATTATGAAAAAACATGTGCATGGTTAAAAAGAAACATGCAAAAGTACTTGAAAAAATATGATCAGTCAATAAAATGTACTACACACTATTTCAAGTTGCTAAATGTGTAATAACAAGAAATGACTAAGTATAAATAACCAAGAAATGGTAAAACAAGCTAGTAAACAAGAATTTGTTTTTAAACCAATATGAAAGATTTTGGCACCAAATTAAGACAAGTAAAATCATACTTAATATTACATTGGGAAGTATGAAAATAATGTAATAAAATGGAATGTATGTAAAAGGTCACAAATGGTAAAAAATTAATTAATTAAGTCAATCAATGATACTAAATTATGTTGGGAAGTATGAAATAAAAGAAATTGCAAAAGACTGGTCTAAAATTTGTCATACTAATTCAAGCTGGGAAGTATTAAAAATTCAAGAAATGGTTGAGATCTTACATGTACTTTGAAAATAAGAAGATAAAAAGCAAAATAAAAATTAAGTAATCATAAAAAATACTAAATCAAGATGGGAATCATTTCAATGACATGCGACTTATAATTTATCAAATCTTATTACAAATTTGACACATGTAATTTGGATGGTGACTTGGGTAATAGACAAAGAAAACACCAATGGGGTGGAATAAAAAGGAAAATCAGGTAATAAAAGGATGTGGGTAATAAGAAGGAAAAGATGGTAATTTGTGAGGATGATCGGGTCCTATCCACAGTTTTATAATGCAACTCACAAATGAAATCCCAAGGGGGGTGATCAGTACACCAAACAACAATCTCAAGAGGAAATATAAGAGATTGTAGACACCTAAAAAGTGTCTAACCCTTGGTCCTTTCTCCCTCCTAGTCCTCCTTGGTCCCTAACCCACCTAAGTCTTATTAATTGGAAATAAACATCTATTTTTAATTAAATAAGGCCCCTTTTTCCCTCTCCTTGCCACCTCGCCACCCTAGGATACCCTCCTTGGATCCCCTTTATTCCCCACATGGCCATTTAATGCCTTAGTCTCCCATTCCAACCTCTCCTCTCGTCCATTTAACCCCGTCGACCGTTTCATCCTGGCATTCATTTGACCCGGCCGTTGGGAAACGGATGAAAGGCTATTTTTAGCCTTTCTCCGGTCGGTCAGCCTTCGGCCGACGTCGGCGATATTGCCAGCGTCGGCACCCTTCTTAACGTTTTTCTTCACCGTTCTTTCTTCCTCTGGATCCTCTTCGCTTCTCTTCGCATCTCTGCGTTTTCTCTTTGGCATCCCGACTCCTGAACCTTCGTATCAGACCCTTATATCAGTCCTTCACTTGACCTCTCTGCCAATTAATCTCTCTCTCCCTCAGGTACACAGCAATCTTCTGCAAGTGAACAACAGGGAATCTTCATCAGCAACAGGTTTCACATCCGGCAACATCAGCAACAAGATCAACACTTTCTTCAGCAGGGCACAGGTATGTAGCACTCTATTTATTTTCTTTATGCTTTCTAGTTATCATGTTTTAAACTAGATTCAGCTCTTTTCCCCAACCCAGACTGCTAACCAAATCACCCAGACCCGGATTCCTATCTCCCTGATTGGCTTCCTCTATCCCTCTGTCCCTCTCTGTCCATTTGACTCTCCTGTATTCCTTCACAGACCTCTGACTACCTCAAATCAGACTTAGACCCGTCCACAGACCAGACCTCAGACCAAGCCCAGACTATCTACAGCACAGACCCTGACCAGACCCGTCTAGAGGCCATTGCCCCGACCGACGCCGGTCATTACCCCCACCGACGTCGGCAGACTAACCGACGTCGGCAGACCTGACAACCGACGCCGGTAGGACCACCGACGCCGGCGACTGTGACCAGTTTGACAGCTTCCTCCAGGTAAGCTTTTGCTCCCTTTTCTCTTTCAGTTTATTATCATTTCAGTCCTTTTCAGCATTCTGTCTTTTTATCAGTCACTTATCTTTATCAAAACAGTGGGTTGACCTCCCTTAAGGAAGTTCTCATACTTCTGGGAACAAGCCTTTGCTTGGCAACCCACCGCCTATCCATCTAACGTTTTTCTTGTCCAAGTTTCTTTCTTCTTTGCAGGTGTCATTCCTCCACAGCCAAAGAGGAGTGCCCACAAGCGTCTGGATTTACAGTGCGCAATCTTTAGTCCAGGTACTTCCCAAGCCTTGTCCATTACTTTCTTTTAGTTTCTTTCTTTTAAGTCTGAAAAGCAAATTTGAGGTAGAAACATCTCTGGCACGCCCGGTGGGACACTAGGTTCCTCCTGGGTTCCTTTTCTTTTTCATTCATTTAGGTGCATTTAGGCTCCTTTCTTCTTGTCTCTTTCTTCTATTCCAAATGACACTATAAGCGGGACTAAAACGAACCTTTCTTCCTTGCATTCTAGACTAGTCTAAATATCATACTCTCATCCCTTTCTCCATCTTGTCTTCATAACAATATCACATTTCGACTTGGGCATTAAAACATATTGCACTTTCATTTCTGCTTGTGCTTGCATTAGTCCACATCTAGTAACTTAGGCGCATATTGAATAAACCGTAGACACTTGATGTTACACTACCGAATCACATGCACTAAAACACACATAAAACATACCTGAGACAAGGCCCAACTGGGATTTCATCACCCAGCGGATACCTTACCCGTCCCGGTGACCCCACTTGGATTTCATCACCAAGGGGGAAGCCCACTCCGTTCTCTGGCGGAGTCTAAACTCTAGGCGAGGTATATCTTGGCTAAGCGAGACCAGCTAACCACTGGAATCGTGAAGTGAGGGGAGCTTGCTCCTTAGCACCAGGCCACGTACCAGACCCTAACACAGACTTTGAGCACCTAAAACAACACCTGAAACCATCTTTAGACCGCCTTCTTCTAGGACCCATTTTTCAGCCAATCTCCCTAAACATTCATCTAAGGCATAAGCCACAACTTCTAAGGTTAATTCCTAGGATTTATCGCTTAGGCTTGTCTGTCTTTCTCTGTTTTCCTCTTCTCATTTGTTTGTTTGAGTGTGTGAGGACGCTTTCTTCTTTGTTTTTCCAAGAATATTCAAATTCTTTTGGTTCTCTGGAAGACACAGTCACCGGCATCGGTTCTGTCACCGACATCGGCTTTACTCTGTTACCGGCATCGGTTATCTGACTGACGTCAGCTATATTTCTTACCGACATCGGTTTTTCAACCGACGTCGGTCTCTGTCACTGTCCTTTTTTTCCAAAACCAGCAGCCTAAAATCTGTCCATTCTCTGTCAAAACTCCATTCTGGTTTTTTGAGACTGCAAAAACACAGTTTCTGGAACCAGGACTCTCTTCTTAACCACTTTAGCCAACAACCGCTTCCGTCTACCTCGTCCCTAAACCAGTCCTATCATGGAGTTCCACTCGGAAACTGAAAGAACTCCTACAGGACCGACCCCGACCCCGACCCCGACTCAAATTCCCATCATCACTGAAGGGGACCAGGATTTTGCGAGATTCTTGGACCTCAACACCGCAGCCCTCCAAAACTATCTCGCGAGAAACCCAACGCGAGACCTTTCGGGTGATGTGGCGTCGACATCCACACCATTCACCACCCACCCCTTTTTGACTCAGCCTTTCGCCTCAACTATTAACCCAACCATGGCCAATACGCAAAGTTTGGCCTCCCCGTCTATTTTTAGACCGACCTTCATCGGGGTTCCTTTACCCCCTCAACCACCTGCACTTCAACCAAGTTCTACATCATATCAGAACTTGATTGTCTCGACCCCTCATACTCTTGCGCCCACAAATGTAGGCGTGCTAACCTATCTTTCTACCAGTGCCGCCATTCAACCACCTTTGGCGGTGCCCAGTCAACTTATACCTGCAACCTTCGTAACGCAACCACCTTTAGCCTCCACTTCTGCCCCTGCGACTAGTCATCCGTACGTTGTACAACCGACTATGTCGCACGCCTCCTCTAGCCTCTTCCAAGCGCCTTACAACCTAGGGGGCGCTCAACCTGCCAATCCGTCAGCAGATCTTATCAAGATGCTGATGGATAAAATGTCCAGTCTCGAAGCCTCTATTTCCGGTTCAAGCAATACTTTGTCATATGACCAAATTTGCAACGAGCCCATCCATCCTTCCGTCCCCATTCGACCATACCCTAACCATTGGGATCTTCCTAAATTCACTCGCTTTCAGAGTAAGGAAGACCCACAACAACATCTACGGGCATTTAGACATGCCTGTTATCTTATTTCCCATGACGATGCGTTGCTTTTGCGCATGTTCCCTATGTCCCTTTCCGGCCCATCCCTTGACTGGTATAGTTCTCTTGCCAGACACTCTATCTTTTCATTCATCCAACTCGCCCAACTATTCCTTGACCATTTCTCAATCAACATCACCAAACAAGTCTCAATCACAGACCTTTACTCCATCAGGCAATTTGACGACGAATCCATAGTCGATTTTGTCGCTCGTTGGAGAGGTCTGATCAACCAGCTCTCCTTCTCTTTGCCTCAACCTGAGCTCATCGAGCTCTTTTCTCGAGCATGTGCCAGACATATCTCTTCCACCTTGCGGATTCAGACATTTTGCACTTTTGACGAAGCTTTCATCATGGCTCGAAAGCTCGAACTCCGCGCCCTTGAAGAAGATAAGGTCAAATTGCGTCATACCAACGCTAAAACCAATGGCCATTCTTCTTCCAGACCTTTTTCTTCTGCCAATTCTGAATCTAAAGGAGTGGCCAACACTGTGGTCGTTAGATCACCATCATCGACGTCAACTAATTACTCTCAACCTTCAACATCTCCAAGCATCACCAAACTATTCCAACAACGGTACATTCAGCGTTCTTACACTCCACTTGGAGAACCATACGCTTCCGTTTTGGAAAAACTTCTCAAGCAGGGGGTCCTCAATCTCCCTCCAATCCGACCACCTCAATTCGACCCTTCAAAAGCCATCCCTACATGGTATAGGGAGGCTGACTTCTGTCCCTTTCATCGCGTCCAAGGCCATGACATTGACAACTGCCGAACCTTCAAAAACATCGTCCAAGACATGATTGACAAGGGGGATCTTATTTTAGATAACCCGAACGCCTCTCCTAACCAACATATCGACATCTTCAAACAACCATTCCCTAATCATCCGCCTGCTCAAAACAACGTCCAGACTTCGACCAATGACCCTCAAGACCATGACATTCACACGATTAGCACTATCTTGCCTCTTGTCCTTGACCAACCTCTTCCATTAAAAGATGAGGAACCTTCTTCTCCTACTAGTCCTCCATCTACCTCTCTTGTGTTGGAAGACGCCTTGACCACATCAACGCCATCAAGCCCACCTCCGTCCAAAGACCCTACCTTTCCTACTCCTCAACTACAAGTAGAAGGCACGATCATCCATGCCCTCTACCCACTTGAGGAGCCGCCCTCTCTTATTTCTTCTCTACCAAGAGAAGAACCAGTCTCTTCACCCATTTCAACCGAGGAAGACCCAGTCACGGTTTCCTCTTGCCCTTTGCGTGAGATTGCTATATTTCACTCACCTCCGTCCACATCCAAACCCAAACCCATATCTAACCTCGCCTCACACAACGGTGGCCCTCGACCCAAACCAACGAAGACCACTAGACCACATCGGAGGACTCCTCCTCCACCTTCGTCATTACCTTCAATCTTGGGCCCGCATCCGTCCACTTTAATAGGAGTGCTTCCCACTCCCATCCTTCATAGAGGCACATCACCTCCATTACTCCCTCATCCCATCAAACATACATCTCATCCAAACCCTCAACCTATACCTCTTTCACCTCTCAAACCAACGACACCAACCCTCACTGCAATAAAACATCCAGACCCGTTAGCAGGTTCATATGCCTTGCTCTTACGGCACTTGTTACAGTCATCTCGTATCAACCTCCCGCCTCTTGGACCATATCAATCTCTCAGACCTAAACCACCTTGGTTCGACCACACTCGCATTTGTGCGTATCATCGCACGCCTGGACACGACACAGAGCATTGTCATGCCCTCAAGGTCGCCATTCGCCAATGTTTGGAGAATGACACCTCTCTTCTCGACCACATCATCAATAAACCTTCAACACCGCCTCACCCATCACCTCTCGGATCAAGACCCTCTTGGTTCGACAACTCTAAATTCTGTCACTATCATCACACTCCGGGACATGACACTGAGCGTTGTTGCGCTCTCAAAGCTGTCATTCGTCAGCACCGAAAAAAGGACACCCTTCTCACCAAGGATCCTCTTGACCACCTTTTCGACAAAACATCAACCCCAACTCATGCCTCTCCAACCTCATCACCTAAATCGGGATCCCCACGCCAGACTATGGTCCCTTTGCCACCTTTGACCCCCTTATTCGACATTAATACCGTCCATCTGACCACTAAACCTCAACCTACCTTAACCAATCTTTCAAACATTCTCCCTACCCGCTGGGGGAACTCATCCTTCATTCAAACCTCGACCAACTTTTCAACCCAGTCTCTACCACATATCAATCACTCATTTAATCTTAAACCTCGACCCAGTGTCCATCGACCCAACCCCCGACCAATTATTCGACCAATCTCAACTAAACTTCAACCAAATATCAATCAACCAAACCTTTCAACCAAACTTCAACCAATATCAATCAACCTGACCTCTCAACCAAACATTCAACCTTTTTCAACCAACCAACGACAATGTCAACCAACTTCACATCCATCAATCAACACCTGACCAATCTATAAAGAGGCAAATTGGGGCAGGCTTGCTCCTAATCGACTCGGACCTTAACATACAAGCATGGCCCAGGGTCTTATTAGACCTTAAACCCCTTCTCATGTCTTGCATCTTTGACCATTCTTCTGTTAGTCGAGTACTCATCTACTTGACACGTAACTTGAGCTCGTCCCTTGAGCAATCCTCGTCCTCTTAATCCTCATCCCTTTCAACCCTATTCCCCTTTAACAAGTCCTCTACAACCCTTTTTAGGATGCAGTGATGCTTTGTCCTAATAAAAGGGGCGTCCTTGAACTTCTACAGTCTTGTCCGTGACTCTCATTTCTATCAATATATACAAATCAAGATGTCAAAACATATCCATGGTCACTAAATCAAGTCAAATCAAAAAGACAGACTGATCCCTCGAAGGACAACTGTACTATCATTGCTGTATCACTAGACTGATCCCTTGAAGGACAGCTAGGCCAACTTTTCAAACATTATCAAGCAAAATATAGACCACTCCCTCGAAGGATGGCTATGACTAATCTGGCAACAAACAACACTTTTATTAGAAGCTTCCCGCATCGATCAGCTTCGCAACATGACCATTACATCAAATGACATCTCTATGCAGGCTTCCCGCATCGATCAGTCTGCGCAAAAAAAAAAAAAAAAAATGAGTCACGGACATTGGCTTGTAGTTGTCTCAGGGTCTCCTATAAAAGGGGCAAGGTTATTCCTGCCCTTACACTGGGTTACCCTATCCTCCTCCTATCACCTGCTCAAGGGACTTCGAGCTCACTTTAATGTCAAAGTGATTCGATTACCGTTCTAACACCATACTGGTCAACGACGTAATGCATGAACGGGGCTTTTGTTCTAATAACCCCTATCTATGCTTCCTTTCTGGTCCTTGTCAATGAAAGAGCGATTTGCCTTTCACCTTTTCTCTACACTTTGGTCACGCTTTGGCCACGTCAATTGTCAACTATCTCAAACCCAGCCATTTTCATCATTTTCAACATGACATCAGGCATCATCCTTGTCCTTTTCGCATAGTTTCTATGGACACCAATACACATGGGAACTACCGACCAGACCCAATTTATGTTAAGCATAAACCAATACTTGCTGAAGCATAAATAGACCTTCATTCATTTTTAGCATACATCCATCATGACTATGGAAACTTGCTAGAGATGAAAGACTCTCGACCAATTCTACAGAATACACCATCTGTAGCATCCTTTTATCCTCATCTTACCCTCGTCATTTCGACGCTTGACCACATCCAATCATCAACCAATCTTCTCAATTCATCCGAACTACATTGGTCTGAGGCCCTATGACCAGGGCTATGTAGGCAGCACTCAGATACCGCATCTTCTGAGGTTAGCTCGACCACCCCCTTTTGTTCATCTCTATGATGGACAAACCTTCTCTTCTTTGACTCTTATCACACCCAACTTCATCAACTTTGACCAAGACCTTTTGACCAAGACCTTTGACCAAGACCAATCATCGACCTTTGACCAAGACCAATCATCGACCTTTGACCAAGACCAATCATCGACTTTGACCAAGACCAATCATTGACCTTTAACCAAGACCAATCATCGACCTTTGACCAAGACCAATCATCGACTTTGACCAAGACCAATCAATCCCTCTGACCCTTCCTCCCTTTTAGGGAGAACTACATCGGCCTGAGGCCCTATCACCAGGGGCTATGTAGGTAGCACTCAGTTGACATGGGGTCTTCTGGGGTTAGCTCGGCCGCATCCTTTCGTCCATCCATCCTCTTGACCAATGACCATTGGCGATCATGCGTATCTTCTTTGACCTTCTTCCAAGCCAATGTTACCTTGGTTGTTTTTGCGTGTATGCTATTCCACGGCTGGTTAGCAGAATTGTCCGCAGACTATTTTTGACCCTTCGCAAGTATAGGATCGCGAGCCAGTAGATCCCTACTACTTGTGGCTTTTTCGTGTTTCTGGGAGCACTTCTTGAGCCCTGGATACCTAGGACACGATGACCATTTGGAGCTTCAGCTTAGATTGAGTGACTCGATCAGTAGATGACTAAATGCTGGGGCCCGGTTACTTCAATTTTAGCACTCCTTGACCCTCGACATGCGACAATTTGACCTGAGCCTCTTGTGCAGTGGTATGCGTGCAATCACGACTTTTGCAGCGTTTTCACTCACTTTTCATCTTTCTCATCCACCTTTTGTCAAATCAGCACCCGACATCAGGTTCCTTCCACTCCTGCTTTGAGGGGGAATACCTCATCCTACCTCGGGGTAATCCACATCATCCTTCCCCTGGGGCAACCACTCCCTGTTTTTGTCTTGCAGTTCGTCTAGAACAACCAACAAGACAAAAAGGGGCAAATGTAGACACCTAAAAAGTGTCTAACCCTTGGTCCTTTCTCCCTCCTAGTCCTCCTTGGTCCCTAACCCACCTAAGTCTTATTAATTGGAAATAAACATCTATTTTTAATTAAATAAGGCCCCTTTTTCCCTCTCCTTGCCACCTCGCCACCCTAGGATACCCTCCTTGGATCCCCTTTATTCCCCACATGGCCATTTAATGCCTTAGTCTCCCATTTCAACCTCTCCTCTCGTCCATTTAACCCCGTCGACCGTTTCATCCTGGCATTCATTTGACCCGGCCGTTGGGAAACGGATGAAAGGCTATTTGTAGCCTTTCTCCGGCCTTTCAGCCACCGACGTCGGTCAGCCTTCGGCCGACGTCGGCGATATTGCCGGCGTCGGCACCCTTCTTAACGTTTTTCTTCACCGTTCTTTCTTCCTCTGGTTCCTCTTCCCTTCTCTTTGCATCTCTGCATTTTCTCTTTGGCATCCCGACTCCTAAACCTTCATATCAGACCCTTATATCAGTCCTTCACTTGACCTCTCTGCCAATTAATCTCTCTCTCCCTCAGGTACACAGTAATCTTCTGCAGGTGAACAACAGGGAATCTTCATCAGCAACAGGTTTCACATCCGGCAACATCAGCAACAAGATCAACACTTTCTTCAGCAGGGCACAGGTATGTAGCACTCTATTTATTTTCTTTATGCTTTCTAGTTATCATGTTTTAAACTAGATTCAGCTCTTTTCCCCAACCCAGACTGCTAACCAAATCACCCAGACCCAGATTCCTATCTCCCTGATTGGCTTCCTCTATCCCTCTGTCCCTCTCTGTCCATTTGACTCTCCTGTATTCCTTCACAGACCTCTGACTGCCTCAAATCAGACTTAGACCCGTCCACAGACCAGACCTCGGACCAAGCCCGGACTATCTACAGCACAGACCCTGACCAGACCTGTCTAGAGGCCATTGCCCCGACCGACGCCGGTCATTACCCCCACCGACGTCGGCAGACTAACCGACGTTGGTAGACCTGACAACCGACGCCGGTAGGACCACCGACGCCGGCGACTGTGACCAGTTTGACAGCTTCCTCCAGGTAAGCTTTTGCTCCCTTTTCTCTTTCAGTTTATTATCATTTCAGTCCTTTTCAGCATTCTGTCTTTTTATCAGTCACTTATCTTTATCAAAACAGTGGGTTGACCTCCCTTAAGGAAGTTCTCATACTTCTAGGAACAAGCCTTTGCTTGGCAACCCACCGCCTATCCATCTAACGTTTTTCTTGTCCAAGTTTCTTTCTTTTTTGCAGGTGTCATTCCTCCACAGCCAAAGAGGAGTGCCCACAAGCGTCTGGATTTACGGTGCGCAATCTTTAGTCCAGGTACTTCCCAAGCCTTGTCCATTACTTTCTTTTAGTTTCTTTCTTTTAAGTCTGAAAAGCAAATTTGAGGTAGAAACAGAGATATAAGGATTGAAAAAGGGATTGTAAAAAACAAGACTTAGGCATCTTATGATAAGACCTTAGGAGGCAAGAGGCATACTAAAGACATGAGAAGACACTAAATGACTAGTGTTCATCTATATACAAAGGAAATCTATTTGATATAGACAAAAATATTTGTAAGAAAATAAGAATGATACTAAGATTAACTCATGAAGATAGATTGGTATAAGGAAAAAAATGGACACCTTCCCATGACGTGTTCCCTACTCTTTAATACCCCTTACAGACCCATTGGTTTACTATGAAGATTGTGTACTTTGCATGAAAAAGTAGGTATCACTAGAAGATTTTTATATTTTCCTCTTAAAATATATTGTTCTACCATACCCCAAATGACTTAGGCTCTATGTGAATCCGACTATTGAGTTTTAGCTTTGAATCACTTCTTTTAATGTGATTAAAAAATTTAAGTATATTTTTGCCTTTTGATATCATTTCCTTTTATTTAAATGATTTGGATTTTAAATTTGTTTTTAAGGCTTTTGAATATTCCTCCCCCATATGGATTTGGAATGACCAATCACAAGAGAAATATTGATACACATGAATTATCTCTAGGCTAAGGCTAAAGGAAGCTAAGTAACCAAAGACTGACTAGGACACTTAGGCTTGATAATGAACTAGCATGTGATCTCAAGTCTCAACCATGTATATGCTTAGTTTACAATAAAGGGAAGAAGGAAAAAGGAGACCCAAAGTGGAACAATGAAAGGAGATAATAATGAGATAGATTGTTTTTTGATTGATCACATGGTAAAGGGAGATAAAAACCAAGTGTAACAGGGTTTGCATAACCAAATCACCATGATAAATTATTTTTTAAAAATAACGATAAGAAAGAAAAATGATCATAAATATAAAAGAAAGAGAGTTTTGAGAAAAAACTCTAAGGAAAAAGGAAAAATCAATGATAAATAAAATATAATCATATGCAAAAATAAATGATAAGATAAGCAAGATATAGTACAATAAGTACAATCATGATATAAAAGAAGAAGAAATTTGAGACATTGTCAAACAATATAATAGATAAAAATAATATCGGAGCACACATCCAATCCAAATATAAATGTGAAATCACCATAAAAATGTTCATAAATACTGGTAAATATATACACACACATTACCCAATACATAAGATAAGTCTCTATGAAGTTGTAATCTAACTACTGCTAAGGTTTCATCAATCTTTAATTAATATTGAGCAAATACTTCTTTGCTGATATCATCAATTAAAAAAGTAGGAATGCTCAAAAAATCATGCTGAGGAGGAAAATCAGGTAAAGGTTAGTCAAGAGAATGCATGGAAATAATATCTATAGGAGGAGAGGGAATCATCAGTGGAGAAGGATCCATAGGTGAAGGACTCATGGGTGTAGAAGGCTCCAAAGGTGAGGGAAGGTTCACATGTGAAGGAATCATAGGTGGAGGCATAAAAGGTGGTGAAGGGACCATAAGAGGGGATGGAACCATTGGAGGTGGAACCATGGGAGAAGAAGGAGAAGCCTTATTATGGGAATGACTTGTGGTGGGAATAAAATAAGGTCCAATAATGGTTATAATATGATCTTTGAGATGTTGTTATAAGATGCAACAATGATTGGTGTGATGGGTGACACATAGATTCCATAGACAATATACCTTACCATACTTGGAAAATATTGATGAATTACCTTTAGGGGAGGTATGGATTTTTTTAATGATGGGGGATAAATATGAAAGGTATCAATATATTGTCACAACTTATGACAATGGGTGGAAGAGTGGTTATCTATCCCATGGAAGTAATAGATACACTGTTGAGTGGTTTTAGGGGAAGCACTCAGGGAAAGAGGTAAAACAGGAGTGGAAGAGGAAAAAGAATACTCATCAAGTCATTTGGTGGGTAGAGGATCCATCTTAGTCAAGGGAAGCAAACCATAACCAATGGGAGGTGGTGATGAGGAAGGAATGGAACTAGGCTCAAGTGAAGGAGTGATAGTATTAAAAATAGGGGTAAGCTCAAAAATGGTAGGAGTGGAAACATGATCAAATATAAAAATTTTAATAAGAGGCTCAGATATATAAGGCTCTACTAAGGGAGGGGTTGGATATACATAAGGTCTAAGGAGTGTTGAACTAGCCTTAGGGCTAAACTAGGGAACCTAGAAAAGAGGTAAGGCCTAGTCATATTATGATCCATGAACATAGTATTATGTGTCTCTTCAAAAATAAGAGGTGTTAGTACCATATCTACCTAGTAATAAAGGGGTAAAATACAAAACTTAGGAACTATAAGTGAATGAAAATGATGAGATGCATGAAAAGAATCAAGTAAAGAAGAATGATATTGAACAATCTCAACATCATAGGCCTATACAAGACCACCTAACAATGTATCATATAATTAATAACCATCATTGTAATATAGGGTATGAATATCAATGACACATGTAAGGATAACCTTATCATCTGATAAATCATGGTGAGTAGAGTGCCTATTCTTGGTCAAGACTACGAAAATGTCATTGTAAGGATTCTTACAGGAACAAAGTTACAAGGAAGTAGGAAGCTATAAGATGAGATGAGGTGACAGATTGAAAGTTTTGATCTTTAGGATAATATCATCGGGCTCATCATCATCAAAATCTAAAAGGTTAGGAGGAATGTTACCAATGAGCTTAGGATTTTGACTATAACCTTGGGTTGAATTGGCAAAAAAGTTAAGATGTTGAGACACAAAATAGAACACTTGGAAAAGGCTCAAGAGTAGGAATATTGAAGACACCATGACCTTGGAATTATTCAAAATTCTAAGGGTTAGTGTCACCTTGAATCCTATAAATGGCTCCATTGTGAGGGAATTCAATGCATTAGCAGGTGAAAAAATCAATAGCTCTCATGCAGTGAGTCCATGGCGTACCAAAAAAGATTTTATACAAAAGGAGAAATTAAAGGTCATCATCACCTTCACATGAATGGTGATAGGTGAGATGGTAATGGAAAGCCACACACAACCTAAAGGAGGCATTTTCCTTCTATCATATCCTTGGCATGTGTTGTGTATAGACTTGAGATTACATTTAGATTACCCAAGGGTCTAATGAAACTGAGAGAAACAACACATGTTCTAGAATCCTTGTCAATCAAAGAACACTGAAATTAGATATCACCTATTTGGATGTTGATGAATAAAGGGGGATCATCTACATGAATTAGAATCTCATCAAGAATTATAAAAGCTATAGGAAAATTTATAGATAGAGAAGTGTCTAAGGTTTTGTTAATGTTAATAGGCATCTCTTCACATTGTAACAAATACTATCTTTGGAACTTGATAAAGTTGCCTCCCACCCTATGAGGGGAGGATGAGGGATATTCATCTTGAATAGGAGCTGAATGAGGTAGTTTCTATGATGTGGAGAAGTCCTCATAAGCTGAAGGAATGGAATTTGGGATGGGATATTAGTGAGATCCATAATGGGATCCTACTCATCATAGCCCATAAGAAGTTTGTTATATAAAGGTGCATAATGGTTAAAGAGGTCCTTAGAAGGATAAACCAAAAATAATTAAATTTTTTGTTGATATGAAGAAGGAGAATATTTATAATAAGGTGGTAAATAATGATGAGATGATGAAATAGTTGGTTCAAGTTGATTTTGAGAATTAGAATAAGAAGTGTTAGCAGAAGCTTCATTATCACTAGTATTGGAAGATGATGGAAGAGTGGTATAAATAGAATGGGATTTGTTATCCAAGGGAGAATCATAAATTGGATCATAAAAAGTGATAATATATTATTTCCCCAACTCATTTAGATGAGTTGGATAAGATTCCTACAAAACACTATATGTCTTATGGGAAGGAGTGTAGATAGGTTGAGAATGAATGAAAGCCGCCACCCTTCACATATTAGTCATGCTAACCACATTTTCTTTGGAAGTTGGTTCAACAAGGCATTCTACATTACTGGGGGGAGTGGGATTGTCTTGAGTATCTTGGATTGGTTGATGATTAGGTAAAGGATATCTATAAATAGCCAAATGAGCATTTGATTGATTCAAGGCTTGAGGTTTGTTATTTGATTTATAGTTTTTGAAAGCAATCTCATAGGCTTGTTGATGATTATGGATTTTTTAAATCATGATTTAAATTAGGTCAAAGAAAAAAATCTATAAACAAATTATGAATTTGTCTACAAGTCTCATGAGAATGACCCCAACTAGTGTGAAATAGAAAAAACTTGTTAGGATCATACCAAGATTTCATAAGACGAGAAGGGTCAAGTTCTCATGGAAGAGGGTTGGGTAGATGCTTGATAAATTTAGATAAGGACAAAGGTTTGTGATTGTTAGTGTTATTGGGTGAAGAGAAATAAGGATTAGTAAATTGTTGAGAAGGAGTTAGTTTTGAAGAAGTTTTAGGAACGACAACTTGAACATTATGAATGGTGTCATAAGAATTGATAAAATCATGATTGGTGATATTGTGGTTTTTATTATTTAGTAATAAATGAGGACCCAAAAAATGTTGGGGTGGTTCAGACTGATGCATTAGGAAATCTTGACATTTATCTTGGTCAATATCCTCCTTCAATGTACATGGAGAGAGTGTGTGGACTCGATATTGTAATTTAGGAAAGAGAGCATTTGTAAAGAGATGAAAAATATTGTCATCTACCATGTTATGTTCATATTTATTTAACAAAGTATTCCATCACTTAATAAAGGCTTGGGTAATTTCATTCTCATTTTATTTTTAATTAATGAAATGGGTCAAAGTATTTTTAGGAAGATCATTAGTGTGGAATTATTGCAATAAAGTGTTTACTAAGTCTTTTAAACTAGAAATGGAATGAGCTCTAAGTTTATTGTAGCAATCTAAGGCATCACCCGTGAGGAATTTGGATAGGTTTTTGGTAGCGACAAAGGTATTTAATTTGACCCAATACTTGTAAAGTTTTCCAAATGTTTTGAGGTGAAGGGTAAGATTGGTTGAGCCATTATAATAAATTGTAGGCATTAAACCTCCTATATCAATGTTGTCAATTTGAGTAGTAAGAGGTTCATTTTGTTGATGCTTGATGGTTCTATTGACTAAAGGAGGTTGAGGAATGATATTTCCTTGAGAATATAGAAGAGGATGAAGGGGAAATTTTTTGTTATGTATGCCCCAAACCATTGGTTACAGATGAGATTGAAGGTTAAGAAGGTGGTTTTTCATTCTCATTATTTGATTTATGTTATGCACTTGAAAGGTATTCATTTTATTGAGAGTTTGAAATAACAATTGATGTGTTTAATTAACATTATAAGAATTAGAATTGGTATTTATGCTCATATTAGTGGATTGGGTACCACTATTAGTGTTGATATGATCTTGAGAAGAGCTATGAGAATTTGAGGCACTAGTGGCAAAATTTTCTTGTGAAGTAAAAGATGAACTATTGAATGGTTGAGAAAAAGAAGCACTAGAAGCATGATTTCCTTAGGTAGCAATTGATGAACTAGTGGAAGGATTAAGGATAGTATATCTTATGAGAGTCCCACTAGATGTAGAACTTGTTGTGTCAGTTGGGATACTAGGCATGGGGGTAGAAGACATTAGAGAAGAAGTCATGGCAAAAGAATGAACCAAAATTAAGGAAAAAGGTTGAGAACCAAAGAAAGTGGTACCTCCAAATCTTATTAAAAATGAAGGAGTAGGTGATTGAGGATCTTTTTTTTGACCACTAATCATGATTTTATAAATGGTAGAAGGATCCTTTCCTCAATGTTGAGAAAATTTAGAAATAAAGAAAACCATTTTGTGAGTATAATCTAACTCAAGTTGATCCTCTAAGAAAAGAGGAGAATTATGATGTAATTAGGTATTAGGAGGGGTCTCATAGTTAATTGTGCAAGTGGTAATCTAAATGTTACTATCATCCAAAAGAGGATCCCTACTCTATCTATGGGAGACCCTATTCGGATTAGTTAAGCTCATCATGCCAATTGATTGTGACTCAGTGTCATCACCATACAAAAAGTCTATGGTGTAGGAGAAATAAGAGAGATGAGAAATCAAATGTCAAAAGAGGTGAATAAAAATAGTACAAGGTTGATTGGGTCAACCCAATATAAAAATAAGGACAGTAAGACTGTATAAGGTTGATTGGGTCGATCTAGTACAGTGTATATAAGGTATAAAAATAACTGGGTTGACTAGATTGATGTGATACATAAAATAGGGATCTTAAGAAGCCTAAAAATAGATTGAAAAAATGAAACAAACTAACTTTGTAAGTAATGAAAAGTAGTAATTACTAAAAAGAAACAAATAACCAATTGGATTAACACTAGCTAATCCAATTGAAACACCAAAAAAAAAATATTTTACCAATGCTAGTTAATGCAAGGTTTTGTACACAAAATTGATAAAAGAGAAAACAAACAACTTGAAAAGTAAATCCAACTAAATGGTAAACCTAATTGTTTATTAGATTATTAACAATGATTTTTGGTCTGATTGGAAGTTGTCTATTATTAGGGTACTAGATTGCAATCTAAGGATGGTTTCAGGTAGTTTGGGATGAAAGTGAATGTAGTGACATTTATATAGGCTTCACATTGGGGCATACCACCTCACTTCACACACCACAATGATAAGGGTGTCAAGTGCTTAGCTATAATATACTATTAAACACACTTTATATTTAACCAGAGCATCAAGTCAGCTTCCCCTTTGGTGATGAAATCCAAGTAGGTTGGCCTAAGGTAGATAAATGTTGAAGTGCTTATTTATGTTATGTTATTTAGCCATGTGTGCATAAAAAATAATAGTGAAACTAAGTGATTAATTGAAAATACCCTAATTAAACTATGTGAACTATTATAAGCATCCAAACAATAAGAAAAAAAGTGTGAGCTAATTACTAATAGATATGAGGTTAAATCTAACTTTGAAACAAGGTATATTGTTTACATTATATGCAAAGAATGTAGAATAGGGTTTCTAGGGTTGAACCTGTACTATAGAATCAAGGTTTTAAAATGAACTAGGTCAACAATGTCGATCGAGTTATTCCAAATAACACATAGAACTGGGTCGAGAGTATCGATCTAGTTGACTATGCAAGGGCAATTTTGAAGACTGAAAATTATGAAAGGAAAGACAATAAAAGATAAAAATATAAAAGTAAAAAGGAAACTTGGTAGATCATATATGCATTGAAGAATATGCACATGAAGTATGCTTGAGAAACCTACAAACTAGGTTGACAATATCGATCAAGATGTACATGAACCTATTGAAATTGTAAGGGGTCAACTAGGTTAGCTTAGTAGGTTAATATATATATCTAAAAGGCTAGAAACTTGTACTGGGTTAACTAGTTTGACCCATTTTCCTATACTTGTTAAGCGGGAGCATGACCAATATGGAGATCTGATAGACTCTATTAGGGGATCACTTGTATCACTTATCACAACATATCATGATAGGAAGGGTTAAAAAGCCTATATTCTAACATAATTATATAACAAACCTAATGGAGTCCTAAGGTTTAAAATTTTTGCTCTATTCTAATAATAAGAAAGCAAAACCTAATCTAGTGCTCACCAAAGATTATGGTAGAAAGTGGGGGTTAGAAGTAATAAAAAAAATAACTAAACTCAACATGTATTAAAAAACATATACTCCTGACAATGTATATAGAATCCTAAATACATGGAGAGAAGAATACAAATGCATTATCTATCTACTCTTACAAAGGATAAATAAAGATGGGAATACTTACCTTTGAAAATGAACCTATTGAGCTTCAATATCTCCTTTGTCCAAGGTGATTCACAAGAGATTATTGTGGTATTTAAGGATAACCAAGATAAATCAACTCTAAGCTACACAACCTACCTAATCATCTAAAAGACTTATCCACAAGACAAGATCCATATCTCCAAATAAAGTATGGAATCCTAATATTTATTACTCAAGTAGAATGGTCAATAATTAGATGTTCATTCGTAATTATTCACTAATAATTATTCTCTTATGAAATGGTGGGAAATGACCTTGTATATATAGGTAGATCATACCCTAAATCCTTTCATGAACATCAGTTTTACAGGGTCGACCTAGTTGACCCAATGTGTTTTTGGGGATACTTTACTAGGTGTGTTATGTCAGTCAAATGGCTAACAAACCAATAAAGTAAAGAATGCCCCTAAATTGTACTGGGTCAACCAAGTCGACCTAGTACAACAACTAGTCAAAAAGGATGTTAATGTATGATAAGGAGGATGTAAAGAGGAAAAATATTGAGGGAGGTAGGACTGAGAATAATAAGCTTAGAGTAAATGGTTTTATGAGATAAGTGTGTAGATATCAAGTGGAAAAAGGAACAAAAATATCACTAAGCACCAGTGGTCTACCCACCCCTTTCCTAGTGTACCCCTTAATGCATGAACTAAGAGAGATTGAGATTCAATAGGTTCCTGCAAGATAAAAAGTGTCATTAATAAAAAAAATTGAAAATATTATATGTATATAACTTATTTCAAAAAAATAGTGCAAAATAAGAAAGATAAAACCACTTAATTTTGAAGGAATCAAATCTACACACACCTATAGGGAGTAAAATATAATAGTTAATCTCCTATCAAAACAATGCATGGATCTAAAAAGTGTAATTGATGAAATTATAAGATAAACTTATTCTTCATAATGAATATCCCTATATAGTTAAAATGAAAATTTAATTTAAAAATTAACAAAAAAGAGATAACTTCACATAATATAAAAATGTCCTTCAAATCTATGAATACAACCTTGATAATGATGGATGATTTCAAGTTGCATTGCTATGATTCATTGTATGCCTACCATTAGGAATTTAGATCAAAATGTTTTATTGATGAAGGATACCTAAATTAGATTCTACAAATGAGACTCTACTAAGTTAAAAAAATGTATGCATGAACAAATGTGCCTATTCCCTTCTTTGAGGTTACATACCTAGGAGAGAGATACCATTAGTAGTGTTCCATAAATTTTCACCTACATGGAACCTATACCATGTCATGTCAACACTTAAAATTGGCATAGATGGATATCTTACAATGTTTACTATTTAATTCTATATTTTCAAGGTGTGATGTGCCAATATAATTCCAATGCAATGATTACTACACAAGGTGCCACTATAGAGCCTTTTTAAAATTCAAAATGATAGGTGATAAATAAATTCCAAAAAAAATGTATTAATGATAGATAAAAGTGGAACAATTAAAATTCAATAAATAGTTTTTGGTACATGTTACACATACACCCTATTTGAGGTGCCAAATCAATAACACCTTGTCATACTAGATTAAACAACCTATTATGGGCATTAAAGGAGTCCATGCCTACACTCAATCACACTTAACTAGTTTGGATTTCCAGATGCTAGTTTGTATTTTCATTGATTTTGAATTGGAAGAGTAGATGCAATGCATTTAAATTATTGTTGAAGGGGAAGATAAGATGCAAACTCATTGACATATAAGGAAGACAAAATATGTGTTAAGGGAATCACAAAGTTGAGTAATAAATCAACTCTTCACACTCCAAATGTGTACCTAGTAAAAGGACTCATTCTCATGACCTTCAACAAAAACTTTGCTTCCCACAGTCATTATAACTTTTGACAGAGTTGTAATGGAATGGTAGTTAGTAATGGTGTATCCTAGATTTTCTCACTAGATTACCACCATTGACACAAGCACACTAGACATGACCTTTTCAAACTCTATAGTTTTGGGCAATGGATTTTTCTACAATGGTGTGTCATCACTAATGAAGAAGGAAAACATCATAAAATACACATATCTCATTACAAATATTCATTTATTATACCATCGCTAAAATATCACCACTACAGAGATGCCAAACCCTTGCCTCATCTCTTTTTTTATTGCAATGATGATTCTAGTCTCGATATCCCCTTTAATGATTTGTCATAATGGGCTTGCTAAGTAAAATGTGTTATTTTATTTTATTTTACCTTAATTTCTTGGGCATATCTATTTTTTAGGTTTTGATGTTATATTTGGTTGTATTTATTCGATGCATGTTTGAAATAAACATATGACCATGATGGGTTTTTTAAAAAACATCCTTAAGGGAACCAAGTAGATTAAATTGGAAAATAAATATCACATAGCCTAGTGGAAAGTCAATCCTTTTGTTGTTAAGATCAAGAAATATATTATCAAGTATAGTGTTTCTAAAGGCCATAATTGGAATTCCCAAATTTATATTCATGTAACTAACTATATTTTCTTTCCTCTTTTAGTTTTCACTTAAATATGCCTAACCTCGTTCCTTATCTTATATTCTATAGGAATGGTTCAAATAATCACAAGAAGGATACAAGCAATCTAAGTTATCTAATCAATGTGATCACAAGTGTGTATCTCACATTTGGTTTTAATGTGTTATCATTGGGGCTTAGACCTAAACGAAGCAATTGAATCCATAATAAATCTGATTTTTTATATAAATCTTATTGATTTGGGCTATTATTTTCTAAATTCAATATTAAATATTTTAAAACATGTAAGAAGTAAGATGGTAAAATACATTGTGTTCATGGCCATTGAGTCACATGGTCATTTTACATTCTTACTTGCATCAATGTTTTTAAACATGCTTAATCCTTGGATTCTATTTGGTAATCCTTCATATTCATATGGATTATTCATTGGTATTCTTACCATCACCATTAACAAGAGATATAAAGGTGAAAATTTTTAAATCTTGCTCTGAAACCATGAGCCAAATTATCATGTGTTTTTTTTTTCATTTCCTGCCTTTAAGAAATCTTCATCCTTGGCTTGGAGTTAATTATTTCCATTTTGAAGTTAAGTATTTTATTTGATTAGGCATGCATAATATGTTAATGATAATCATTTTCTTTAATAAAATTCATGAAAATAGGCTTTTTATTTATTTGTATGAGTTACATTCATACAAATATCCCATTGTTATTGAAGATGACATTTCGGGCATGAAGGAGGCCATTTATTTACTCCATCACCTAAAAAATCTTTGGGCGAGGGGGAATCAAATCCATGTTTCAATTCACTTCAAACAGGGTTATGACAATGTCAATCATAAAAACATATTCATTCTAATTTTATAATAATAATCAATAATTTGATTGTAAAAATCATAGAAAAGTATTATTTCCATAACAAACATTTTACATATCATAAAATTAGATGTGACTAAATAACTAAGGTGAAAAATAAGGATTATATCTCAAAGTATCTCATTTTTTATAACAAAATCATTTGTCTAATAATAAAAAATCAAGATAAAAATGCATAATTATATATTATCAAATTGTTACTTATATAGACTTTCAAATGTGAAATATTCAAACCATGAGGGGGAAATATTTTAGAGTTTCCATCATTATATTGTGGTGTGTTTGCCCACACATTTCATTTAGCTTGATTCTTAAAATATTTTTTTGGGATGTTTTTGAATTTCATTGATGTTTTTATAGTGTTTATCATGCCATCTATTATTTATTTCAAATTCATATCTCACCCTTGTTTAAAACAACTTGTCAGTTTAAAATGATTAGTTCAAGCAGGTGAACCAACTAAATGATAATTCCTTGTCCTTGCATAGGAAGGATCATATATGCTAATAATTTCCAAAAATATTGGATGTTGTTTTTGAAAATTATAATCCATATTTTCTAATCTTATATGTCTCACCATATCTTTCATTATTTTATCAAGTCCCTCATCCTTTTATGACACTCCTCCTACTCTTTATCATGTTTTTACCTTAGCATTTGTTCTTCATTTTCTTTCCTTTTTAAACTTTTTTTCCTCCTACAAATCCCTATTATCTATGATTAACATTTTATTCTCTTATATTTGTTGTTTTTCCCTGGCCTTAATTTACTCTGTTTCCTTCTTTCATGTTTCTTAGTCATAAATCATTTCAAAAATGTCATCTGTAGTTAAAATTTGAGTCTGGTTACTCAATATCTCTACACCATTTTATAATTGATAGGAATTACATGTGAAAATGTGTATACTATAAGTTTAAGGATGCTACTTAACGTTAAGCTTGTTGGATCTTATTTACCTTGATTGCATTCAAGTTCTTGGTTGTTACTTGATATAATATCTTATATTTCCCCAAAATTAATTACATCGTCAAAATCATCAAAATCCCTATAAAATCATAGTAGTGTTCCACATATTAATTAGGTATAGCTTCATGATGGGATGGAATTTAAAGGCCTACATTTACATTGGAAAATTCTATATTTACATCTAGTTATGTTTCCCCTTCCTTGATCTAGTTTTGTTGCCTTATTTACAAAAAACTGGCTAAAACCCTCTCCATAACGTTTTTTCGAATGTTACATATGTGTTTACCTTGATACATTTATTCACCTTATTGAATAAACTCTTTCATAAAGGTTACATGTGTAACTTGGTTGATAGTAGGTAAAATTGGATCTATATTATCATGTTGAGTTGATCCCTCTCCTTCATTTGAAGATGAATAATTACATCTATCTCATCCTCTCCATATCTAACCAACTACATTATATTTTAAATTTTAATTGCATCATCTTAAAATTAAAATAAAAAATATATATTTGACTTGGTGTCATGTATTATTTAAGTGACTCTATATTAAGTGGCCATATATATGTCCTCTTAAAACTTGACTTTATATTTTCTGTAGAATAACATTCTTTAAAGTTTTGCTACCCAACTCAACCAACTCAAACCTACTGATCTCAAGTTTATGATTTATATCCATCCATGTTAACCTTTTATTTATGAAATAATTATTTAATGGTGATGATACACTCACTTACAATGGTTTTAGCTCTTAGGAAGTGTGTACTAGCAAAGTAACAAGGTCAATTCCTAAATTCCTAGCCTATTTAATAGTTGCCATTGATACATGAATCTTGGGACATCAAAAATTAGTAGTTTCCTATTGGTAATAAAAAATACACTTGATATTTATCTCTTTATATGGTGTATCCAATTTATAAATAGTTCATTGGCCATCTAAGTATTGGGTTGGGTTTCCATGCATGCTTCTGGTTTAGAGCTCACAATGTAGTTATTTAGTTTATTCTCCTCTTGAAAAGATAGAATATAATAATGTTTTAGAATAAAAAAAATTTAACATAAGAAATAATGGTGCTCCATTCATAAATCTTTAGAATTATGTGATTGATATTTCAATTTCATATTTTTTATAAAACCCACATACTAGAGTATCTACCAACTTATAGTCTAGTTTCATTATAGTTCCAAATTTTATAAGGTCCATAGTGGTTATCTTCATAGACCTTTTCCAAGTTATTGTAAAATGCATCTACAATGTAAGGCCTTATATGGAATGTGTAATATACCTAGGAAAGGGTAAAATAGTAGCATAAATAGTAGAATAGTGAATAGTAGTTTAATACCACATGCATAATAATGAGTCGTTGGGTAGATTAAAATATTATAAATATAGGGGCATAGGATATTGTAATGCATCCAAGAAGAATAATTATAATTGAGTCTTTCTCAAAGGAGGTATCCCCCTTGAAGTGGCCCACAATCAGATTTACTACTTCATTAAAAGGAATTATTTGTGTAATATATGATTTATCTAATATATAGTCACTTAGTGTTGTTATTCAGTTATTGTGTGAGTTAGGTTCTTAACATCTAGTATCAAATCTATTTTTAGGGCCATTTCCATGTATTAGATTTATTAATGTAGATATATGTTGGAGCTTCATGGAGAAAGTCTAAGTTCTCCATTACATCATGGAGGTTTTTAAAAGTTAGATCTACATCTTTTTATCTTGTCAAAGTTAGAATTTGTAGCCAAAATATACCATTTAGAAGTATATATTTTTATTTTTTAATCAACAAACATGATTTTCTGTTTGCATTCTTGTCTCACACTGTAATGAATCACATCAAACCATTTCTATGTTTTGTACACCTCATTACCTATTTTTTAGAAAAATATAATGTTTTGAATTTCATAAATATTGTAAACCTTATCATAGTTTTAGTAACTACTTTTATAAAATTAAAAAATAACCAACTATTCTTATGTATGTTATTCTCAAACAGGAAATAATTACACTAATTAATGTATGGTTTTTGTGCACCTTGGTTTCATATTTATAGAATAGTTTGATGTTTTTAATTTCATTTAGTATTTATAAAAATTATAATAGTTTTACTAATTTCTATTTGTATAAAAAAATAGATCTTTCCATTTATCTATATAAATTAATCAATTAAGCAATGCATGGATAAATTCAGTAATAATATGCATGTTGATTTAGATATACATGAGATTCACTTCCATATGATAACATAGTATGATAAATAAATTAATGCATGGTCAGATTGGGAGAATAATTATAGTGAATGGTATATGGATTTATTTCCTATAATTAAATTATATGAAGTGGAATTAATGGATTTAGAAGCTAATTGTAGAGCATGACATGAATATCTCTTTCACTTGGATGATGGTGATTAGTTTAGTATTCTATTTGCCACATCTTCCATAGATATGGTATAAACTTATTTTCTTTTTCTCTCTAATGATTCCAATAATCTAGTGAATTATTTAATGGGTTTAGCCACTTAAAAAAAAATCTATGTCAAGACCAATGATAAGGAGGATGAAATGTATCCTCAGATGGTTCAATAAGAAAATTATTTTATTCCCCCTTCTTCTAGATTTGAGTTAATCATTTCCAAGATTCAACTTTCATTGCTTGACTTTAGTCGCAAGACTACCATGATTCCAGTTGTGGTTATTTCATTCATCTATATCTATGAACATCTACCTCATGTTCTGGTGATTCTATTCACATAATTATTATACATGATCCTATCAAAATACAAGAATAAAAAGTAGAAGAAAAAAAGGACACATGGGCATGCCTCTATCTGGTCTTCTACATATTTTTGATATGTAATTCTTTACATGTTTTGAGGACAAAACATGTCAAGGGGTGTATAATATAATATACCTAGGGAGGGATTAAAATAATAACAGAAATAGTAGAATAGTGAATATTAGTTTAACACCACATGAATAATAATGAGGATTTGTGTAAATGATAATAGTATAAATAGAGGGTCATAGGCTACTGTAATACATATAAGAAGAATAATTGTAACAAGTCTTTCTTAAAAGTGGTAGCTCCATCGAAGTGGCTCATGATGGGAGTTATTTATTACTTAAAAGGAATTATGTGTGTAATGTGTGATTTATCTAATATATAGTCACTTAGTGTTGTTATTATGCTATTATGAGAGTTAGGTTCTTAACAAAATTCTCTATCTCTATCCAAACATTTTGTTGATCTAATGGATAATTCTGCATGCCTCTTCTTAAATCTAGCACACCAAGACTTACCAAGCATTCCATCCTTGAAATAATTGGGCCTATTTTCACATATGTGGGATAAACATGACTTGAGTTGTATAATTTTAATTCCATGACCAAGTTATACAATATATTTACACCATCAAACAATCTCAAGTTCTTCCTCATCTACCACAATGTTTGGTTGGTGTTTTACTTTGGTAGTTATAATACCCAACAACTAATAGCTAAGTGATGTTGCATGGATTACCCAATTTTTTATGTAGCTTGAGTGGAGTACTAATTATTTTTAACATCTCTCATAGCATGCTCCATTTTAGTTACACTCCATTCAGTTTGGATGGATACCTTTTTAGTCAATGCAAGTCTTATTGTCACTATGTACTATTTTCAAGTTTTTTGTGTGAATTTGTAGCTTATTACCCTTTTAACTTTGTAGCATCCACTCTTATTACTCTTTTTTTATTAATCCTTATCTTACAAAGTATTTGTTTTCCATTTGAATTTGTCATTTTATTTGCATCATAATATATGTATAATTTGATAACATGCATCATTTATTGTGAATTTGGAATTCTATTTAAAAGGATTTATAGTCAATTATGCCATATAAAATGATAATATATATATACTATCAATATTTACATAGGAACAAAATCTTAATTTAAGTTTTGTAATGGAATGATAAAATATAGGTATGGGTATGATAGAGTTTATGGTTATTACCCTTGTATGGATGAAGTGAAAATATAGGATCCTTTAGTTCCCAATATATCATATTAAATCATTTCTTATAATACACTTCATCCTCTCTTCCCCTTCAACAAAAATACAAATGAAAACTTGTGTGATATAGAATTGGTATGGGATCATGTAAATCCAAATTATTTAGGTGTGATTAAACTTATATATGGGATCAGTCAATTCCAATAATAGGATATTTAATGTAGAATGGTGAGGTGTTATTTCTTTACCACCTCGAACAAGGTGCATTCATAATGTGGATTGTGTGATATTAACTAAAGATTAAATGTCCCATATTTAACCTATACCACTGATACTTTTTGCGGATATTAATTATCAACTATCTATTTCACTTTTACAAAGGCTCTATAATGGCACCTTGCATGGTCATCATTGTGTTAGAATCGTATTGATATGTGACACCTTGAAAATATATAATTAAATTGCCAACACTATGAGCACCATTTACGTGCCATGTGGATGCCAAGATAGGATAAAGCATTTATTGTGTCACTCCATTACTTGTTATATTTTCATATTATGTTTGATACAATTTTAAAAAATAGTCATGTTTTGTATTTTATTGAATTAACTATGAATTTTGGCATTACACCTGTTTATTTAAAATTTGTTTTTATTATTTAGTTTATAGTGTGTCATTAAAAAGTAAAATCATGGATGATATGTCATTTTAAAATAAAAATGAATGTTTTAAAGTAAGAGAGAGACCCCATAAGTTTAGATACAAATATAAGAGCTAAAATTTATATATTGTATTTTGAGAGTAATGAAAAATGAGAGTAAACTTTGGAAAAAATAAAATAGAAATTTATTATTACTCAAATAGGATTTCTATGCAAAACATTTATGTTTAACCCTAAAATGATCTAGGTGATCTTATTGTTATATTTAGATTTGATTAATGGGTTATATATAAATAAAATGGCACAAGGATGATAATCAGATCTATAGTGGGCCAATTAGATACTAAAATTAGATATAGATATATGTTGAATTCATAAAAATGAGATAGTCAAAATATGTAAAGTAAAACTAAGCTAATTATGGAAATGACAAGAAAATTATATACTTAGTTGGGTTTGATGTTAACATAGTGTTAGATCTAGAACATCTAGGAAAAATGTTGGAACAAGGTTCTAGATCTGATGCTTATGGAACTATAAACACTAACATCTTGGGATGATTATGTTGATGATAATGCCTAGGTTCAATGTAAGTGTCATGTATGGAATACTTATTGGGAATGAATGTGAACACCTAGATGCTTATAGTTTTGGCTTCACCTTCACTCTAGTGCATTCATATTTGGGTCATGGACTATCACTCCTCATGAAATGGAAAAACCATAGTTATCCATCTTTATAGTGGCCTTGGGTGAAAATGGGTTAGTGGGTATATAGTGTTAATCTAAACCTAAAGATCCCACTATCAGTGGACACTTCTTACATAGCCAATACTCACGAAGAGGGCCTCAAATGAATGTAGTTCTCTCATATGTGTTGGATTGTGTGTGAATCATGTAATATTTGGAAAGTGTGTATCATTCAATACTTGATAGAGTGCTTTTGATAAGTTTCCTTTCTTTATTTGGTATTTTTTTAGGTTGTGTTAGGTGAGGAATGAGTGAGGGTTGATCTTGTATTTATATCAATCCATTTAGAGTAATAACTTGCATTAAATCACTTAGGGAAACCATTAAGTTAATTTTCATTTTCAAATTGGAAGACTTTTAGGGAACTAGATGCTTGTGTTCGGATAAGACATTAGCATTGATTCTACTATCTGTCTTGGATATTAGTGTCTATGGAATAGGGAAATAGGTACATGATAATAACTTATAGAGGTGGAATATAGGGACATTTTAAGCATTATGGGTAAGAGATAAGTTCTATGTCATCAACATAAGATTGGTCAGACTAAGATATAGGCCAAGGGGCATAATATATAGTAGATACAAGACTTGAAAAAGTAGGAAAAGTATAAAATTAAGAGGAATAACCAAGGTCTAAGTTTTCCAAGATTACTAAACTAAGATTATATATAATAATAAAATAGTGTCTAAATTAGCCTTTAATATAGTCATGAAATTTTTAGTTTAAAGGAAAGGAATGTGTACTTGAGTGTGTGTGCACACATTATTTTTATGTGTGCCAAACTTGAGTGTTTAGCTGGTGACTAACCTACAACCAAGGGCAAGGTTTAGGAGTACAACTATGTGTCGATGTAACTACCTTACATATTAGTAAGTTGGTTTTAAATGTATCTATCATTTTAAGGCTATGAAATTGAGATTACATATATCCGATATATATATATATATTAGAAGGCCCATGAACCTAACCTTAGAGAAAAGGTGAGTTTCCAACTAGTAGTTGAGATTAGCTCAACTATGAAACCCAATTATACTTATAACCTGGTGAGGATGGATGATATAATAAAGTCCAACATGAAACTTACAAATATTTAGTGATTTCATCACCTCAATTATACCAAAAATAAAAGTAACTACTATAGTATATTGGCTCAATACATTTTGTAAAGGTTCAATCAGGTATTAGTACATAAAAGCCCATGCTATAGTAATAATCCATAGAAGAGTTTTAAAATTTGATATTGTTTTATATTTTACAATATTAGACACATTTATCATAACATATGTACCTTAGATATATGTCATGTTGAAACTATGTATATCAATGTTACCAATGCATATAATTTTTCCTTAACTGTGAATCTGAATCATATAATTGTGTGTTTTTTCCAATTAAAAAAATTGTGTGTGGATAACATGATTCCAAAGCATGCCCCCATTATATATGGAGAAATTTAAAACTTATATAAGTAATAATATTGAGTACATGTTTCCAAAACATGCCCCCACTATAAACCATAAATGTTAAATAATGAATAAGTGTGGATAACATGCTTCCCAAACATGCCCCCACTGAATCTAGAAATTATGGAAAGTGTGGAGAAATATGACTCTATGACATGTCCCTAATGATATTACCACATTTTAAGTGAGGTAAATATATGAATTGGTAGTTACCTCACCTCAAAAGGATAAGACAACTGCATAATTTATCAATGTAACCATGTATCATCTAGAAGGGAACATGTCTAGGTAGATATATCATTGAAGCACAGAGAACTAGTATGATCACATGAAGGACTAAGATGAATGATAAAGATCCTAAAAAAATCATATTATTAATATTATAAGATAAATAATTAAAAAATCACATATACAAAATCACTCTAAAGCAAGTCAAGGGACATGTTCAAATGCCTTAAAATCAAAGGGACATGACTTAATCAAATGTCCATAAAATCAAAAATGACATATTAAAATTTTCATACAATAAATAATAACATGTGTAAATGTGAAATAAAACATACTCATGCATAGGGGCCACAAAAAATGGATCATAAACAAATGACCAAATAAGTAATATACTAGAAAGGCAAGACAGTCAAGGAAGTGCATAAAAGAAAGAATAAGCAACTAGTATAAACTTGTGATAGTAGTCTATGGATCAATTGTGTTTGGAAATAATGTCAAGTACACAACATATCAAGTACAATGTGTAATATATAATCATGGATAAATGCATTTGTAACTAATAATGTAAGATCAAACATGATAATGGAATGTGATCATTGAGTCATATAGCCTATTTATTAAGATCAAATAAGTGGATGCCCCCAGTGTCCACATGACATTAGTAGAGAGAAGGGCCAATGCTTAAAATAGGAATATATTATGTGTCTTTGTATGCATGTATCATGATTCAAGTATAAGTATGACACATGTGCACATATAAGTAACTAAATATTCTATCCATCAACATGGAACTAACACATAGATTTCAAGGAGCCAGTAGAACATCACAGTGTTGAGAATATTTTTGGATTTTTTAATGTTTTTTTTGTATTTTATTAATATTTGAAGAGGAAATATCATCATATGATGACACCCAATGGAAGGTTATAGATATCTCCCCATGATAAACCTTAAAACCTTAAGTTATATATTTTCCATTGTTTGAATCATGATTGGATAGGTTGAAGATATACATATCATGTTCCTCTTCACATTTTCCATGTGTATTATAACTAGTACTATCATTTAGAATATGTATTAATTTGACTTAATGGAAAAGGAAATACCTTAATGATTTGGATCAATTTTAGCTTCCATTTATTGTAACCAAAGAGATCCTAGTGTAAATGAGTATGGAGATGTGGTATGCATAACCCAAACCCATATTTGAATTACATTAGGACCATAAACATTTGTTACTATAATGTTGTCCAAGGAGTTTTTCAAACATCATTTATTTTTATGTTTAGTATATTGAGGTCAATTTCTTGTAAGAATCTTATATTTCAAGTAGTTTTTTCTTGTGTAGGGTCAATATGATTATGTCAAATATAATCACCACCCATGTATAAGTTAATTTTAAATGTTATTGGCATGGATGCTTGTTATGTTGTTTACCTTGATATTATTATATATGAAATGGACCTTAGATTGGCCCTATGCTAAGTAAAATTTTCACATTGGTCATATAAAGATTAAGGATACCATATTTTTGTTCATAATGTTGCTTAGGTAATTTATCTCCTTCCTTTATTTGAGGGATAAAACTTTTGTATTTTGACAGAGATATGTTAGGTTAACTTTAATGAATAATTATGAATGAAGAATAATTATTCACATCATGATATATATATGGATAAATGAATCATATTGTTTATGTAATTCTCTTTCTTTTAATGGGGAAATAAGGCCTCTACTAAATATAAATTGTAACTCCAAATCAGAGGGTCTAAATGCTAGCTCATATGATGCACTTGTGAATTAAATAGTATAATTTTGAAGGGATTCATCATCACATTGTTTTAAAGTTTTTAAATTATCCAATCTAATATTTGGGACCTTTTGGATATTGAAAGACATGAATATTGCATCTTAAAATCGTAAAAAAGTAGTTAAGGAACCCTTTATTGAACTAAAGAACTAATTATGAGCCTCATCCAAAATGATCATATGGAATAGCTTTAGAAAACGTTTTTCATCCTTTTCCCATTGACCAAAATAATGTAAATAACATATCATGTGACTAAATGGGTCTTTATGTGTGGTAAAGAGAGTTAAATATGGTATCTCAAAACCTAGTTGATAAGGATAGTCAAGTATACATTTCACAAGAGGTTGATGATTGAATGAGGTTATATGTGCATTATCATTATGTAAATCCATTTTAATTTGAAGTATATAAAATTGATTTTGAATATACCCAATAGTGGTCATCATAGACATTAAATATCTTGTGGGAATAGTGGTGTTTGTCATGGGTGTTGTCATTGGTTCCAAGCCACTACCTTTTTTGAATATAAGCATATGAGTATCATCATCCTCATGTATAACAAGTGCAAGTTCACCATCACTAAATTTAGGATATTTTGGTAGTGGTATGGGATATTTGAACTTTAGTATATTTGGTATATCATTTGAATATATGGCACCATTTGAATAATTTGTTTCATTTTCCTTTGGCAAGGGTATACTAATTTTATTTTAGGAAATATTTGGTAAGGATACCTTTTTTGATATAGAATTTTTTTTTATATGAAGGTAGGAATAAACCATAACCATTTAATAGAGGGATATTGTTTGGGAATGTAGGAATTTTTGGGTTTTAATCAATTTTCTTGAAGATGTGTCTCCTTTAATTGTTTGTAAATCAGCCATAATTTCTCTATGTATTTGTCTAAATTTTTTATGAAAAAATAAAGGAGCCTCTTGGTCATATGTACCTACTTGTTTGGTAAAATGCAAATGCTTAGATGATGAAAATGACTGGTAACTCAAATATGTTTTCAAAACTCAATCCTTTCCTATTTGTATTATTATGTTTAATACGTAAGAGTGTGTTATAACCTACTCATGTTTGCCCAATCCTTGTCCTTGGTATCCACACTTTAGAAAATATAAAATACAAAGTCATATATTGGTGTAGTAATTACGGATAATGGCTTCTTATCTTCCCTAAGATGGATCAACTCATCTCTTGAAATGGTGGGATCATGGACCTGATTAGAGGGGTAACAACTACCACCATTCAAGGCTTCTATATTACATAATTTAGAACTTGAAAGAAGGAAATAGTAGTCAGTTTTAATTCCTTACTTGAGGATATTTGGATAGTTTCATAATCATAGTCATAAAATAAATAAATATCATCCATCATAAGAGTAATGAAGAACATAAAGGTTATGACAAAGTAGGTAATAAACATCCTACAGGGCATGCTCAGATAGACTGATGTTTAAAGATTGGGTTCTTAAAATGTTTAAACCTAAAATGATTTATGTGATATTATTGTTCTCCTTAGATTTGATCAAAGGGGTATATATTAATGAAATGAAACAAAGGTGATAATTAGATATATAGTAGGTTAATTAGATGCTCAAATCAGATATAGGCATATGATGAATTCATAAAATTGAGATAGTCTAAATATCAAAAGTACACAAAGATATCTATGGAAATGATAAGGAAATAATATACTTAGCTAGTTATAATGCTAACATATTTTTGGATTTAGAACAAGAAAGAAGAAAGTTGGAAGATAGTTCTCAAATAGTCATCAGATTCTGGATCTGATGCTTTTAGAGTTTTGGATAGTAATGTTAGCCTAGGATGGTTATGTCAAAGATACCATTTGAGTTCAATACAAGTGTCATGTAAATAATACATGTTGTAAAAATATGTGACCACCAAGATGATTATGTTTTTGGCTTTGCCTTCAATCTAATGCACTTATATCTAGGCTATGGACTTTTTCTCCTCATGAAATGGAAAACCCCTAGTTATCTATATTTATAGTGATATTAAATAAAATGGGTTAGTGGGCACACTATGTCAAGATAAACCCAAAGATCACACTATTAGTGGGTGGTACCTACATACTCTAAAATATGTCCTTATACTGATATATTCCTCCCATATGTGTTATGTTGTGTGTGAATCATACTATATGTCGAAAACAAGTACAAAAGTGACCTAGTTTGTAACTTGGAAAATTGGGATCTTAGCTACTCCTTTAGTATTTCACACTTATATTTGTATTTTCTCTATGACTGATATCAAAATAGGAGAGAATAATATTTGATCAATTTAATGATTGATATAGTGATTTTGATTATTTTCCTTGGTCTCTTTGGTCTTTTTCCAAGTTGTGTTAGGTGAGGAATGAGTGAGGGTTAATATTATAGCTAGATAAATCCCTTTGGTGTAATAAATCATGTTAAAGAATTTAGGCTGACCATTAATAAATGTTTCATTTGTAAATTTGATGAATTTTAGGTCATTATAAACTTGTAATGAGATATGACACTAGTGTTGATATTATCATCTATCCTAAACATTATTGTCTAAGGAGTAGGGAAAAAGGTATGGGTTTTGTATGTGGAAGATGAATACATTTTAAACATCCTAGGTAAGAGAGAAGGTATGTGTCATCAACATAATACTAGTTGGATTAAGATATAGGCCAAGGGGAACACGATAGAGTATATGTGAGACTTATAGAAGTGAGAAAAATATAAAACTGAGAGGAAAAACCAATGTCTAATTTTTCCAAGTGTACAAGACAGATGCTATATAATCATAATATAGTGTCTACAATTTGGTAAAATAATAACATTTTATTATTAATAAGATACATACATACTTAATGGGCATGGGGTACTTGTGAGAGACTAGACCTAATCCCAAGAGTTTAATCATAATTGTTTTTATGAATGCTAGTATTAATGGCAGAGCAAATAATAATTTGTTGGTCTAAACTCAATAGACTCCAACTACACCTACCATACTTTGGTTTCTTTTTCAAGTTCCATCCATATTAGTTTTCAACCAATCATTAATACTAATGTTTTCAAGTCATTTTGTTTTGAGGTATATTTGTGTATGATTTTGGATACATATGTAGTTGTTACATTAGAAAGATAGTTTCTTAAATGGAATTATTTTTTCTCTGGATTTAAGAGAGTTATGTAACTAATAAAAAAGACTTTATGTGTTAATGGGTCTAAAGATAGGTCATTTATCTTAATATAAATTTATGGAGTATTAGCAAAACTTGTTATTCCTATATCTATTTCCATTTGAAAATCACAAATTTCTATTCAAACCATTTGCAGATGTAAATTTCTCTCCAAAAAAAATGTACTACTAGTAAATCATTGGATATATCATAGTAAGTATCAAAACTAGGAAGGGGTTTGGGATTTTTATATTATCCCACCAATTTTTTTGCCATATTAACATGAAAATTTTAAAACATAAGTATTAAAAAGTCACTAAAATATTAGGCCATCCATGTAATTGCATGAAAATATGTTAAAAATAGAAGGGAACTTTACTAATATTAATGCCATGATCATGAATTTTATCTTGTAACCTATTTTGTGTCTAAATATAAGGACTCCAACATAAATGAAAATGTGTACTAGATATTTGTGTATTATATGGTTGTTTATAGTAAGGGCCTATTTGGATAAGAAAATAAATAAAATACATCTTTTAGTGAAATTTTATCTTATTTATTTCATTCTTATAATATATTCATTTCATCTTATATTCAACTAATATCAGTCGCATTATACACATTTTAGCTATCTCTAAAGTCACTTTCATGATGATTTTTAAATTTAATTAGATATTTGAAAAATCTAAAAGTTATTGGAGGTTCGTCAATGATGTCTCCAAGGTGACCAAGGATGTTGATAAGGTGTCATGTGTGCTAAAATGACAATGACAAAGTGTGCTTCAATGTTTTTCAATGTTCTTGCATAGTTCTTCAATGTTTGACTTGGATAGGTAGATGGTAGATGTTATTTATGGTATGATCAAGTTGTAGACACCCTATGGCATGCTATGAGTGATTATATTTCTTGTGGAAGTGAAATTAATTCATCAAATCCATTTTATGAGTGTCTAGGTTTAAGTAGTCATATTGATAGATAATGCTATGTAAGCAGTTTGATGATGTTATATTTCACACGTGTGAAGGTTTCAGGAGCAGTTTGATACATGGATGGATTCCCATATGAAATTTTATTTCATGGTTGTCATTGATGTCAATCTTGGTCATTATTCATAGTTCATTAATGACAAAGTGATTGTATTGATATCTTGGAGAGTATATGGCATATGTGCATATTAGTAAGGATAAAGAAGAGGTTGTGAGGCATACATAGATGTCTTCGTGATGTTATGGTCTATATTTTAATCATTTGGAAAAAGAAACAATCATATTATATCTTAAGAGAATCCATAACTTCACTGCACATCATGCATATATGAATGATCTAGCAAGTTTGTATATTTAGTGCAGGTACTCAGAAAGTCAACAGTGGTCAAAGGTTTTCATGGAGATGTTATCTATAGTGCTAGGAATGTACTCTAAATATTTGGAGTATTTATGTTTATTTTAGTTAAATATGAAAAACTTAAAAGTTTCTCTATCATAACATGATGGAATAAAGACCATCAAGTTTAACTACGTTGAAGTCTGGGGTTAAATAGTCAAGACAAATCTAACGATGATCATTCAAAAGACCTAATGACAAGTATCTAATCTAAAAGAGGAATATATAATGGTGAGCACAAGATCATGTATATTATGATCCAGTATATAATATGGATTCAATAAATCATTAGAGTGCTCAGAAGGCATGTGAGGTTGCCAAGTGGTAGAAGTTCATTGAGGACTGATTGTAGGGTGCATAAAAGGCATGTGAGGGTGCCAAGTGTCTTAACCATGGAAGTGTAGATCAATGATAAAAAGTAAGAAATGTATGTTAAAGTTATGATACTTATAAGGAGATCAAAATAGTGTAATTTATATAGATTTTAGCGAGCATGAAATGATGATAAGTGTCAGATGTTTTGATTTGAGAAGTGATTATTAGCATTTGAATTAGCAAAGGAAAAACCAATCTATAGTATTTTACTAATATATTTTGATATAAGAATAATTTATTGATGGTGTAAGAATACAATTTGAATAGTAATGAAATTTACATATATCAAAGTTGATTATAATATTTTAATGATTGTGTAGTTGTAGGTATTGAGCTCCAAAGCTTTGTGTTTAACCATGTTCTACAAGTATCCTGAGAAGGATAATTAAAGAGTTTTTGATATTATTTAAATATTTAAATATGAAATAACTATTATATACTATTTTATACTCCATGAAGACCATATACGTGTACTTTGGAGGTTTGACCAATCCATGTGTAGTGTGATCAATTACTTAATAGTTGATTGTGTTTGTTAGAGGTTACTGACAGTTTGAGTGACCACTTTACAGAACTGATTTGGAAGAGTTATAAGCTAAATTGAAGAATAAAATGAGTATGGAGATGTTTTATATGTTTTAAAGGCTTATAAAAAATTATTGGTTGTCATGATATTCCCTTGATTAGATATGGAGAGTCAAAATAGCTTGACTATATTTTGACTGTATATGTCTGAGTGGTCATTTTGAGAGAGTTGTTTTGAGTGCTTTGAGCCTGTGTTGAAGTATATAATGCACATGAATTAATTTTAGAGGTCTTGAATGTTTCACCCATATGATATAATCACATTTATGTGTGAAATATTTGAATTGTTGATTCAAAAGTTTGAGACTTTGTTTTCTATGCTTGAAGTCCTAAAGAGTGAGGAAACCTAATTGATAGGTTCAAGTGTTGAGTTGGTGTTCCGGATGACATGGATCCATGAGGGAGTGATGAAGGGTCTATTGGTGATTTTTTTGATATGTTATAATCATTATTGGAAGCTAAATATGGTCTAAGAGGTTGAAAAGTAATGTGTGGATGTGAAAGCCTAATTGTTTTGGGTCTCATTAAGGCCTAATGAAGGATTTGAGTCTTAAGGACTATGGATGACCTATGGAGTGGAATTTTTCACCCATGTAATGAGTTTGGAGACCTATTTAAAGTGTATAATAAATATGGTAATCATATTGACTGAAAAATATGGGTTACATGAGTGTATGGTGGAAATACTAGGCATAATTGGCCTATTTGGTGAAGCATTGAGAGAGATGTGTATACAAACAAAGATAAGAGATATTTAAGGAGAAGAAACAAGTCATTAAGGACCATTAAAATAAGATAAAAACCACATTTAATATCTAACATATATTCTACAAATAGATGATAAGGTCAATGGACCTTATGAGCCTAGAAGAGGCATGTTGAGTGAGTGAGCGTAGAAGGTTGTTTAATAGGGGTAGAAGATTGAAGTGAGTTGAATGAGATAAGACACCATAAATAGATTCATTATAGGAGTGTTAAAATTGTATGAAATGGATTGATTTATATGATATAAAAAAGAGAAGACCCTAAAAGAGGTAGGTTGAGCAAGTGTGTACATGAGCAAAATATTTGTGAAGGTTGTGAGAGCCATGCAGATGTCTTGAGAGGTAGATCAGAGTGTGGATTACATTTATGACCTTGTGGTAATAATTCTAATGTTTAATTTAAATTTTTTATAATTGAATAGCCAGTCAAAGGAGATAACCTTTAAAATAGAAGGTAAAGGTCATCAAGGACCATCAAAAAGTATATAAGATCAATTATGCTTACCTAATCAAGGTGATAAAGGTGGATATATAGGTCATTGGACCTAAAAGGCCTAGAAGAGGATAGTTAAGTGAGTAAGCCCTATAGGATGTTTGAGAGAGATTGAGGGGTGAAGTTTGAAAGTAAAAGGTTTTCATCATCAGGTGTGTTTGACATCATATCATAGGTAGTTGAGTTAGTGCTTGGTCACCTAGGGGGTTACAACTTCCTTGTTAGTTGGATCTAGCTAAAGGTCAAGTAGACGCTTGACTAAATTCAAGGGTGTGTGCTCCTTAATTGGTTCTAGTCTAAATGTTGAATAGTGGTTAATTTGTATGCATCATGATTGTATGTGATGAATGTTTAAGTGTTGATAATAGAAATGGATTATCTTGCATCACTGATTCAACCCCTCTTAGTGATTATACCTCTAACAATTGGTATCAGAGTAGGACCTTTTCTACAATTTTAACCACTTGAAGGTGATCTAGTATACAATATTGGTGAAAATATCATGTTTGATGAAGAAGTTTACCATAAAAGTAGAGAATAAGAAAAGTTATATGATAGTGAGGAAGAATAAGTTGATATAGAAGATGAGCTCATGAGTGCACTTAGTGAATTAAAGGAGCAAAAGAAGAGAAATTACATAAGTCAGGTCTCTTGAAGGGAGTTTGTCAAGTAAGTCCATGAGAGAGGAAAAGGAGAATCAAGAACTGATCAAGTCTATGGAAGATCAAGCATGTAGATTGAAGTATGAAATGACCAAAGAAGCTAAAGAGGCTAAGAAGATAATCAAAGATATCATAATTCAATTAGAGGCTACAAGTTCAAGCATGAGAGCTAAAGAAGATGAATGTGTTCAATTGAAGGATAATATTGTTTCCCTAAAGGATGAACATGAAAAAGGCATAATCACAATAGGAAATATTGAATAAAAAGAAAATAGATCATAACAAGGCATAGAGGATGGTAGCATGAAAGACAACAAGTCAAATCAGGTCAAAATAAAATTGAAGAAACCAATTATACAACCAAATGCTTAAAGATATGCCAAATATTTTATGGGACATTGTTTTATTTGTCATCTTGTTGGTCATATGACAAAAGATTGTGTAATAAGAAGTAATCAGTCAAAGGAAGATCACTGCTATATTCAAAAAAAAGGTATGGGAGACATTATTTTCTACATTTGTCAAAGAGTTTGTCACATTTATAGGTTTTACAATTAAATACCATTAAGTCAAGTTAAGTTCAATTAGGCTCCTAGAGTGCAAAAAAGAATAAAATCTAGATAAATCAATGAAATGAGATATTCATCCTAGAGTCATTGTTATGCATGTATTCAATTTGGCCATATTACTAGAGAATTCAAGAGGAGAAGAAATCAATCAAATAAATATCACAATCATCATCAAGTAAAAGGTATGAATGATCTTGTTTTTTAAGATGTCATAGAGTTGGTCACATTACTAGGTATTTAAAGAATAGATTGAATGAATTATCAAAGAAAAATAAGGTGTTTGGATCTCCTAGTGTGTAAGCAAGAGGTCATAAATGGTTATGAAAACCTAATCCTATTAAGAGAGATTAGACTGAGACCAAACATGGTTCGCTTGCCATGATAGACATTGTAGGAAAGTCAAGAGTTTATGTTGTCTACATTTGTTCACAAGTCTAAAGAAAATGATTAAGTTAAGGATCCATTCAAAATAAATTTGGTGATGAGGTAAGACTGAAATTCAAATGAGAGTATGGAGATATGGGAGTCTCCTGAGTTTTGAGACTTTTAGTCTCACTATGTCAAAGGGGTGTCTCTCTCTAGGATTTAAGGAGACACTTGTCAACAAAAATAAGTATAGTGGATGATAGTTGAGGTTTGGATGATATTTTAGGACAATAGAGGTCATGAGAAGATAAGTTTGGTTTAGGGGAAGAAATGAGTTTTATGTAACTACTCTAAAGTGTTGTGATGGAATGATTTAGAATATATATTCAGGGACAGTGATCCTAAATTCAGAGTTTTAGTCAATATTTGATGGATGGTCTAGTTAGTCAATATGGTGAAGAATGAAGTTGTCTATGTAAGGTTTTCATGTATGTAATGGAAGTTTTAAGGTATCTAATCAAGGATGATGAGTTTTCAAGATATTATTTTGCATAGAAAACTGAATACAAGGTTGATAAGGAGGATGAGGAGAATGTGTTGTCATACATTTGATATCATGAAGAAGGTCTCTAAGTTCTGTAGATGACAAGTTATGTATGCAAAAGAGTTAAGGGGATATAACTTAGATAGTTTGAAAGGATTGAAGAGTTATTCATGACATGAAGGAGAGCATATGTGAGATGTTCCATTCATAGTGGAGATATGAAGAAGTATACTATATATGTGAACTCAAAAAGGTTTATATGATGACTTGATTAAACCAAGTCAAGTGTTTTGACAATGTACTTAATACTCATACATAAATAAAGGGGGATCTTTGTAAATGGTTAAGTTCTAGAGGGCTGTGTAGTTGAATATGAGAGATAAGCTATGGAGGAAATTATGCCATTTATTCATGGTTGGAGATAGTCTGAAGGTGCTCAAAGGGTGCCTAAGCTAAAGTGACTTAGGGGGAGTCCCTCTTAATGTTTTCAAGATAAGTTCATTCATGTTATGATTTTCATGTATATTTTATCTTCATATAAGCTATGTATTATCAAAGAAGAGTGTATTCATAGAGTGTCTTGTAGACACTATAAAACCACACACTCGGTTCTAGTCATGAAAGTGCCTTTATCATCCCTTTTACACTTAAAGAATCAAAATGACCTATTTTTATCTAACCCATTCATCCAAATTAATCTGACCCACCTTGATACCAAGTTACCTAAACTTAGCCAACTCAACTCACTTTTTCTATATAAACACCCTTTATCCACCCTTTAACCCTCTTCAAACCCATATATGCTCGAAACATCAACCAATGATGGTTAGGGTAACTATATATAGTCATACTAACCTTCGATAGTTAGGTCCCTAAGCTGGTAACTCATCACTAGCTGCTCCTAAGGAAATAAATAAAAAAAATTAATACTTTCCTCCACCTTATCTTCTAACACATCACAATGCCTCATTACTCATCATCCTTATCCTTCTACTCCATCAACTTTTTCTTAAAAAAAGGAAGTGAGCAAGAGGATAAATGGATCCACAAATCAATATCCAAATTATACGTTCTAGCTATTTTCATATAAGTACTCAAGTCTTCAAGAATTCAAAGATTATTCATGAAGGTTTCTCCAATATCCACCAACCTGAACCTCTAGTTAATTTCTTCTATTTCTCATTTACATACTTTTATGTTATCAAAATCATTTTAGATTAGGTAAGCGATTCATCTATATTTATTCATTATACTTGGATATATCTATTAGGATACTCTTCCTTACACCCTTAACATATCATTTTGGTTACTTTTAACCCTTTACCTTTTCATCCTACCGTTATCAAATCTCGAATAGACCTGTACCCTCAGTTGTACCAAATCTATGAATCTCTTCCCATATGCATTCTGAGCATTCCTAGTCCCATCAAGTAACTGATGATGGTTACCCCTAACTGGTGATAGTTACCCCTAATAAGTGATGGTTACCCATAACCATTTATGGTTAACCCTTTTTGGCCAAAACACTCATTTTCTACCATTTAACCAACCATTGACTAGACCCTATTTTCCTATTTTTTGTACCAGAATAAAATAGAACAAAATATTCTTTTAGTAAATTAGCATCTCTTTTTTTAGTTTATTAGTTCTTTAGCTTACATTGTTAAGGTATTCATCTTGTTTAATTTTGTGTATGCTTGCTTTCATTCATCTACTTTCAACATTAACTAATTTTATGAGTGCAGATTGATAGCCTCCATATATAGCTCATGCTTTCTTGGATCTAGCACTAGCTAGGCAATCCACCCTTCCTCCTTGTCTAAAAAACAAGCTTGTTTTGAGTGATTTATTATGTAAGTCATCTTCCCCTAGCCAGAGAAGAGTTTACTTCATCTAGTTCACATTTGCATTTCTACCATGTTATTCTACCATATCCATTTTACCCTTTTCTGCAGCAATTATCTCTTTATTTCTTCTTAGTTATAAAAGTGAAAATTCTAGATTAAACATTTTGGCATGCCTATTGGGACCCTAGTTCCCTTTCTTCTTTTATTATATGCTCATTGAATGAAATATAAACATTTCCTTTTGGGTATAAAATAAATTTATGCATTCATGATTTGCTTGTTTGATTTAGCTCACCTAGTTAATTAAAGCATCATGAATGAATCATAGTACACTTATGTTACACAACCAAACCACTCACACAAAAAAAACATCATAACGTACTTGAGGCAAGGCCCATTGGGTTTTCATCACCCATTGGATCACCTTACCCTTTCTAGTGATCCTACTTGGATTTCATCACCAAGGGGAGGACCCACTCTATTATTTGGTGGATTATAAACTCTAGACAAATTTTATCTATTGGCTAAGCATCCTAGCTCAATTTCAAGTTTGTGAAGTGCAGGGAATAAGCCCCTTGTATTAGGACACGTACCTAGTCTAGTGTAAATTCATTTTGAGCACCATAACAAACTTGAAACCATGTTTGTCTTGCTCTTTTAGTACCTAGTTCACAATCCAAACTTCTTTCACACTCTATAAGACATAATCCAAAGAGATTTGAAATGAATCCTAGGATTAATTGTGCTTTTAGTTTGTTCCTTTTTTGCCTTGAACTCTTCTTTACTTGTTCATTATTTGAGGTGAGAAATTCATTATTCTTTTCTAATTCCTCACATTATTTTTACCAAGCAATAACCAAGGAATCAAACCCATCAAACATCCCCTACCTCTTCTTCTTCATCATCCATGGGGTATAATTCAAAGTTTGAGGGTTCTCCTCATCATTCTCCCCCACCTAGCATGCCTTAGATTGTTGTTGAGGGTGATGTTGATTTCACCACTTTCCTTGATAATAACCCCATTTACCTTCAACACTATATTAACACATTAGCTCATCATACCCCAATTTATTTTATTCCTCCCACAAATCCTCCTTTAGACATGCCTCACAAGCTTATCATGGGTGTTACTTCTACCCAACCCTTGGTTACCCAAGCATGTTCTTCTACCCATAACCCATATTCTACCACCACCTAAAACCAATCCAATAATCAAGCACCCCATACACCAACCCATACATATAATGTTGGGGTAACCTAACCTCTGGTTACTTATCCCACACCCACCTTAAGGGTAACTTCTACCCTTCTTTCCACCATTATTTCTACCAACACCACCCAAATAACTTATACCCATCTCCAAAACTTGGTACTTTTTATACCTCAAACTCTTCCACCTATAACACATGAGTTACTATTCAATTTCAAGCCCAACCCACTCATACATCCATACCTCCAACTATAATAACCTCTCAACAAATTCCCGCAACCTCTTATCAATATGTGCCTAATCCACAAGGTCACATAGCCCCTTTAAATCAATCTTATGTACCCATGCATCCTTATGTGGAACCATCCCAACCTCTTATGACCACATACCAATATATAGCATCTTCACAACCTCCTTATCAATATGTTGCATCTACCATACCTCAAACCAACCTATCCTAAAATATTCCATCTACCCAACCTCAAACCAACTTGATCAAGATGTTAATTAAAAAAATGACCAATCTCAAATCATCAATTTCATGAACCCATAACCTTCTCTCTTATGACCAAATATGCAATGAACCTATCCACACATCTATTCCAATCCAATCCTATCCTCCTCAATGGTAATTGCCTAAATTTTCCAAATTTCGAGGCAAGGAAGACCCACAACAACATTTAAAGGAATTTTACCATTCGTGCTATTTAATTGCACATGATGATGCCCTCTTTTGAACTTTTCTCGTGTCTTTGATGGGACCCATTCTTGATTGGTATAGTGATCTCACCAAAAACTCCATTGTTTATTTTTCCCAACCCACCCAAGTCTTTTTAGATCACTTTTCATTGAACACACCTAAAAAGGTTTCCATAACTAACCATTATTCCATTAAATAATTTGATGATAAATAAGCTGTGATTTTTTTGCTAGATGGAGAGGTCTTATCAACAAACTTTATTTCTCATTTCCACAAATGGAATTGATTTATCTCTTTTCATGAGGTTGTGCCAAACACATTTCACCCACTCTCAAATTTTAAAATTTCCAAACTTTTGATGAGGCCTTTACCATGTCACAAAAAACTAGAAATCCAATCTATCAAGGAGGGAAAATTAAAGCTTTAGAACAAGAATTCCACCTTTAAATCTAGTGGTCATTCCTAATAATCAAAACCCACCAATTAATTTAGCTCTTATAAATCTAAGGCATCCACCAACTTTGTTTTTCTCAAAACCACTCCACCTCCAGCAATCAACTAATCAAACCCCTCAACCAATTCCTCTTACAATTTCAAATAACTGAACCCAAATCAAACCCATGGACCTCAAAAACAATACAATCCTATTGGAGAATCTTACACTTCAGTTTTGGAGAAACTAATCAAAGAAAAAATCATACAACTTCCACCCATAAAACCTCCTCAACAATTTGACACTACTCGCCCCACACCTAGTTGGTGCAATGAAAATGATTCACGTGCATACCATCATGTTATTATACATGATGTTAGTAGGTGTAATAACTTCAAAATGATTGTCCAAAACATGATTGACAAGGGGGAACTCTTATTTAACAATCACAATGCACCCCCTAACCAATTCTTTGATATTTTTTGTAAACCATTTCCTAACCATACACCCTCTACCAACTATAAAAAAAACCTGCCTAAATCATCTCACAAACATGAGGTCAATACAGTTGATACAATCATTGTTGAACCCCTTATTGAGGAGACTATTACCTTAACCTCCATTTCATCAATCCCACTCATTGAAGTATCCAACTAGCCAACCCTTCATTTGGACATCCAAATTGAGGAAGCGACCTTACCTTCCTCCTCACTTGATAAAACCATAGACTTATCCACACCTCCTTTAGAAAAAAACCCAAGGAAATATTTATTCAACTACCTCTTCACCTATTTATTCACCCATGGAGGAGAACTCACCTACCATTCCTTTGGAGGTTCAACCAAAGGAATAAACCATATCCATCCCCTCACTTAAACCTATCACATCCATCATTGAACAACTAAACCTCTCTTTTGAAACCACTCCAAAAGAGGAAACCTCTTTGCCTACACCTTCAATGGTGGAATCATCCTCCCAAAACTTATGATACTCTCCCAAGAAAATTCCCACACCTCCACTTAATGGATTAATCTTTGAAACTAAGGATCAAGAAACTAACCCCATCTACAAACCTTTTTCTAGATTGGTTCAAAATCTAGCTTTCACCTCTCAAGCCAACCAAGATAGAGCCACATTTTGGCATCATCTTGGTTTACCTTATCAAAACAAACCTGAACCTTTAACCACACTTCATTCAACATACAAACCCATTATATCTCCAATCAACCCTTCTCATTCCATGACTCTAAGATAACCTTCTCACCTTCCTCCACTCAAAATTCCCAAATCATCATCTACCCCTCAAACTAAACCTATCATATCCCTAACCAAACCCATCAAAACCTAGGGATACTTCCTACTCCTAATATTTTTCATCCACCTTTGAAGTTGGACTTGACCCCTCCTAAAATACCAATACAAACACCCACAAAACCCATTTAAAGGATCAAACCAAACAAGTCTCCACCTTGATCTAGACCAATACCACCTCCTTCCACCTCACCTTCAATATTGGGACCTCATCCCTCAACTCTCCCTATTCTATATTCCTTATCTCACCAGACTTAACCCTTTCCTCACCTACATCTTCTACCAAATCATCAACCTCATCATCCTTATTTTTGGATAAACTTTTCCTCACTACTCTCCCACCTATAACCAAAAAAACACCCTCAAATTCTAAATCCTCCACAAAGATAACCCCAAATACACAAACCCAAACTAAATGATTTACCAAAACTATTCAATCATCTTCCAAATCTATGGTGAGACCTCCTCCAAAAATGACTCCCACTCTACCTCCAAAAACCAAAACCTTGGCACCCTCAACACCTTTGACTGAATCCTATTCAGCCATCTTACAAAGGTTGTTACAAACTTCCTCTATCCACTTAACAACTATCAAACCAAATGACCCTTATAAAAAATTTTACCACTCACATCCTACATTGTCTTGGTTTAATGACCAATTAATCTATGCCTATCATAGAACACCTATAAATGATATGGAAAGTTCTAAATCTCTTCAAACCCTTATCCACAGCTTGATGGATGAAGATGATCTATTGTTAAATGAATCAACTCTTAGCCCATTACCAACTCAACCATCCATTCAACCCTTCCAAACCAAACCCTCTCCCACACTCTCATCTAAAAGTAAGGATGAACCAAAACAACCACCTAATCCAACACCTTCCCTTATCCATACTATCCACATGGTGACCTGATCGAAGGCCCAACAAAAGGGTAAGGAGAAAGCTAAAGTGTCCATACCATGGACATACCCTTTGAAATATCAATCTAATAACCAACCCAACATACCCTCACCTTTATCCACACCATCACCAAAACCTAAGATATCCATTTTGGGTGTTGCTTCCTCCAACCCATCTGAATCTTTGTAATGCATAATGCTTAAGAAACTTCACCAAACTCTAGTAAAGATGAGTCTTTATGAACTCCTTAACATCTCACCCCATCATTACCAAGTGCTCATTGAGACCCTCCAAGCTATTGAGGTTCAACCACATGATCATCAACCTCTAGAGACCTTTGTTGGCACCCTTCACAATTCCAACCTCGTCACATTTCAAGATTTTGAGATTCCATCTTTTCATCCTGAGGATCCTAATCCCCCTTTTTTTTATCACTGCATACATCAACCAAACATGCATCAAAAGTGTGGTGGTTGATGGAGAAGCTAGTATCAACATTATCCCCTCACATGCTTATGAGTAACTGAAACTACCCAAGAACTTCATGTCTAAAATTACAATGGTCCTTCACTATTTTAATGACACCATGGCTAATAATTTAGGCATGGTCATCCTTCACATCTATTTAAGAACTCACATGATTACTAAACTCTTCTATGTCATAGAGGGTGAGTTTTAATACAATGTTTTACTTGGAAATCCTTAGATTCATGACATGAGTTGTGTCCCTTCCACCTTACACTGATGTGTCAAGTTTGAGAATGCAGGTCAAGTAATTACCATCAAAGCTGATCCAAGTCCTTTCACTTCATGCAATATGACCTATCACCCAAATGATGTCCCCATTCCTACCTCATCCACTTCACCATCTACCAAAAACACTTCCACCACTACCCATGATGAAGCTTCAACAATATCATTCATTCATTCATATCAAATTACTATAGAGGACCCCTTTTAATACACATTCCAATGTATCTCATTTGGATAATACCATATTTTAGCTTTTGATGGTTTCCCCACTTCTCAAGAGTATGGGAGCCTCATCCATGATCCCAACTATGAACCCAACATTGGTTTCATCATTCCTTTCAGGTTTTCCAACCATAAAAAAAACTTCATATATGGGGGACTTGATCATCCACTTGATGCTCCCACCATTACCTTTTCCACCAAACCATTTACCACATACTTCTCATAACTTGACAAACCAGAATTTGCCAAATTATATCTTCATAAATGTGCCTAGAGAAGATCTAGTCTTGGTATTTATAAATAGGGACCCCATGAGATACCCATGATCAAAAAAAAAATCCTTTGGAGTCCTTCAGCCTTGGGTTTGAACCACCTGAAGAACCCATCAATTCATCGAAACTTATCACCAACATTAAGGATTAAACCTATTCCTCACCAATCCATTCCCTTTCCACATCTGAGGACTTTATGGTCATTCCTCCTAATTTTTTTTATCAAAATTATTATTTTGGGTCCCTTGGTTTATCAAAAGGATAGCCAAACTGGAACCCTTCATCTCATCCATCCTAACATGATGGAACATGACTCTCCTACCATACATACCATTTGTCATCAGGATGATGATTCCATTATCACCTACCTTGGTCAATAAAATAATTCCATCCACAAATCTCGTCCTCTTGAGAAGCAAACCATGTTGAATGAATCTACCATTGATGTCAACTTGGATACTGAGGATAATCCCCACATAGTAAAAATTGGTCAATCCATATATTCTGAAGAGCAGTGAGATTTTCTTTCCTTCCTTCATGACCATAGTATTTCATTTTCTTGGTCCTATACGGATATGCCAAGAATCAACCCCTCTATTGACCTCCATAACATTTTCACCTATCTTGATGTCAAACCTATGTGCCAAAAGCTTCGCATGATGCATCCTTGCATCACACTTATTGTAAAAGAGGAGCTATAGTGTCTCTTATATGTAGACTTCATCCAACCCATAGAATAACCTCAATGGGTTTCTAACATTGTCCCTATCACCAAACCTAAAGGGGGACTTTGACTCTACCTTGACTTTCATGACCTTAACCTTGCTTATCGAAAGGATGAATTTACTTTGCCTAGCATTGACCAACTTGTTGAACTTACTACTAGCCATGAAATGCTATCTCTTATGGATGGTTTCTCAAGATACAATCAAATCTTTATTTCCCCCAAGGATCAACATAGAACCTCTTTCATCACCCCATGGGGAACCTTTTGCTATAGGGTCATACCCTTTAGTTTGAAGAATGTTAGGGAAACTTACCAACATGCCATGACTTACATCTTCCATGACCTCATTCACAAAATTGTGGAGGATTATGTGGATAATCTCCTTGGGAAATATAAACATCATAAGGACCACCTAAATATTCTCACCATCATCTTTGAACATCTCATCCATTTTCATATCAGACTAAATCCCAATAAATGTATTGGTAGGGTATTATCTAGAAAGATCCTTATCTTCATCATCTCTCTCTAAAAAATTGAAGTAGACCTTGCCAAGGTCTGAGTAATCTTTAAGATGCCACCTTCAACCCACCTTAAACAAATCCATAGCCTAAAAGGCAAACTCCAATCCATTTTCTATTTTATTTCTCAATTATCTGATAGACGTCAACCTTTCCACCAGCTACTCAAGAAAGACACTTCTTTTAAGTAGACTAAAGACTATCAACAGGCCTTTGATTCACTCAAAGAATACCTTCTTTCTCCATAGGATCTCAACCCTCCTAAAGAGGATCAACCCTTCTAACTCTATATATCCACCACTAACCATTCCCTAGGGGCAATGGTTACACATCAGGATGAACAAAACATAAAACAAAATATCTACTGTATTAGTCAAACACTTATAGAGTATGAGACTTGGTACACCCATATTGAGAAGCTTTACCTTGCCCTCATCTTTTTAGCTACCAAAATTCATCACTACCTCCTCAATCATAAAACATACATCATGACCAACCCTAACCCACTAATGTATATGCACTTTAATCCATACCAAAACTATCATATGGCTAAGTGGCTCATGTTCCTCATCAAGTTCAACCTTGAGTTCCTCCAATATAATTCAATCAAAGTGTAAGTCATTGCCAACCAATTGAATAAATATCCTTTACCATATAACCAACACCTTCCTCTTACTTTTCTAGATGAGTCTATTGTGATTTCATCTCATGAAGACATCACCTATTAAATGACCCTATTCTTTGATGGATCCAAATGTCAACATGTTGGGGGTGTCAAAATTTTCTCATTCACCTTGATGGAGAACCCATTCCTCTTTCTTTCAAACTCAACTATGAGTGTACCAATAATGTGGTTAAGTATGAATATCTAGTGATAGGTATCCAAACCACCTTATCCTTAGGAGTCAAAACCATTACTATCTTTAATGATTCCCAACTTATCATCAACCAAGTTAATGGTTCTTACGAATGAAAAAATGACATCCTAAAAAGGTATAAAATATTAGTTGATGTACTCTTATTGTCATTTAACCATTAATCTATCCAATCTGTTCCATGATCCACTAACAAGTTTGTAGATACAATGGATTCCCTTGATTCTCAAATCCCAACTCAACCTGACACTTCAAAATTATTTATCACTATTCACCATTTTGTCACACCATCATATATCTAATCCAACCTCCCCACCATTTTCAATGTGGAATAATATACCTTAGACACTTGGTATGAACAAACCTTCAACTACCTCAACCTAGATGTAGTTCCTCCTAACCTCTCTAGGAATACCTGATGAGACTTTATTCAAACTACTTCCTATTATACCATATTAGGAGGAATACTCTACAAACATGGTTTTGACAACCTTATTTTCCATTGTCTTCATGGTCACAAGGACTTTCATGCTATCAAATAAATCCATGATGGAATTTATGGTGGATAATTTGATTACCTAGTTATCACTAAATGTATCCTTCACCTTGGCTACTATTGGCCCACCCTTAATTAAGACTACTATCACTATGTAAAGAAGTGTGATAAATTTCAACACCATGTTAATTTTCATCATGCACCTGCACATGGCCTTCAAACATCCAAATACATTTGGCCTTTCTCATAATGGGGATTAGACCTCTTTGAAAAAATCAACCCTCATTCTTTATAATGTCACCACTCTATCATCACTGCTACCGAATACTTCACTAAGTGGGTAGAGGCTATTCCTCTCATTTTCATGAAAGTTGAAAAGATCATTAAATTCATCAACCACCATATCATCTATTGTTTTAGTGTTTCCCATAAGATCATCATTGAAAATGGCAAATATTTCAAGAAAAAGCAAGTTCAAGGTCTTTGCGATGCCTTCATCATTTTCCTCACCTAACCATCCATAAGCAAATGGACAAGCTGAGGCTTCCAACAAAATTTTGAACAAAATCATAAATAATGTCATTAACACTTTAAGCTAAGATTGGCACTTGCATATCTTATTTGATTTATGGGACTATCACACTAGCATTCAAACCTCTACAGGTGTTACCCCTTTTTCCCTTGTTTTCAGAGTAGATGTAGTATTTCCTCTCAAAGTAAAAATTCCCTATCTTCACGTATCATTTCAATAAATTATTTCTAAAAGTGACTATCATCAAAAAAAATTAACCCAACTAGACTACTTGATGAACATCAAATGATTTCCCTAAACCACCTTTGTGTCTACCAAAAGTGCATTATGTGTGCCTATAACAAAAATCTTAAATAAAAAATTTAAAATCAAAGATCTCATCCTTAAATAAAATCAACATGTCACTAACATGGAGAAAATCAAAAGAGGTAAGTTTGCCTTTAATTGGCTTGGACCCTACATAATCATTGACAAGTATGGATCATGAGCTTATCATTTGTCCTCTCTCAAAGGAAAACTAGGAGCTGAGCCCCTTAATGCTTCACAACTTGTCCCTTGATTCACAAGATTTTCCACCCTCATATTCCTTTTTCCCTCTACTTTTGAGGACAACATGAGTCAAATATAACTATGTGATTATCCATCACAACTAATACCTAAACTTGAATATGGGTACCTCAGATCTATCCATAACATGGTTCTCATGGATTCTTTTTATCTTTTATGAGATGAAATCCCATGGTATTTTATCTCTCAAAACCCATTCCTTTCCACCCTCCACTACCTTCTTGTGTTAAAAGTTTGCCCTCATAAATGAACACCTTTAAGCCTATTAGACCCATCTATGTCTAAAACTAGAATTCACACTATTTAGGATACAAAAATATATCATTTGGGGTCAAAAAATTTATAGCACTCTGAAAATTACTCCCTTGAAGGATAGCTGCCCCATTTCTTGAACATTGCTTAAAAGATAAACTGCTTCCTTGAAGGATGGCTAACAAAAATTAAAAACATAGAATAATCCCTTGAAGGATGGATAAGTCAAATATATATGTTAAAATAAATCCATTGAAGCTTTATGCATTGATCAACTTCACAAACAAACCCTTTCTCAAAAACAAAATAAACATCCCAAGAAAGTTGCAATCAACTTTCCCTTCAGTAGACTTCTCGCATTGATCAGTCTACACAAAGCATAAGACATAGACTTATCTAAATTTGGTTCTTATGTCAGCTATAGAAGGGGAAATATTTCCCACATAAGGTTATCTTCTATATTCACCCATTTACCATTCACTTACCACTTATTCCCCTTCTTCCATTCCCTATGAATCAAGGGATTTTGAGCCTACTAGACACAATGTGATCAAGACGCAATTTCATCAGCCAAAGTATGCTTATGAAAAGTTTTTTAAAGGATAAGGTTCACTAATCCCCAATTAAATTTGATTATGTTTTCAATATTTGAAAATGAAAAGGCATCAAGCTTCTTCTCTAAACCTTCTATTATTGACTATTGGAAACATGCATCTCCTAATTTTCCCACATTTCACCTTTTCATAACCTCACCCCAAAACCAAACAAGGCCTCTATCTTAAATATTCCTTCTCCATAACTTAGTTATTGGAGAGTATTAATCTCCACCCTCTATTAACCCACTTTGATCAAAACCAACATTACCTTCAATAAAACCTAGACCATGTGGTATGTCAAATTGAGGAAACTCATTTGAAAACCACCTCAACCTATTTGGGGAATCTCCTTCCCAAGAATTTTGGAGATTAATATTCTCCTTCTTCCTTCCTCTTTTAACCATTATCCAATTACATCCATAAATACATACGGCCTAAAGTTTCTATTGGATCATATGCCCATGGAACTATGTAGGTATCATCCACTTGCCTAGTGCATATGGAGTCAGCTCAGCTACCCCTTTTCTAACATACCTTTCACCCAACCATTGATCATTATCTTTCTACCCATATTTTGGCTATCTACCATTTTGAGATTATCTTTTCTCCACATGTTTTGACCATTTGGAGATCATTTTTCTCTGAATCACTATCCCAGTACCAAAACTACATACAAGCTAAAGTTTTTGTTAGATCTTGTCCATTGAACTATGTAATCAATGTTCACTTGCCTAGTGCATATGGAGTCATCTCGACTGCCCCTTTTCTAACATACCTTTCACCTAACCATTGATCATTATCTTTCTATGCACCTTTTACCATCTACCATTAGAGATATCATTTCTTTATCCATTTCTGACCTTTTGAGAGACATCATTTCTCCATCTTTACCACTTGGGAGAACTACATTTAGCCTAAAGTTTTTTGGATACTATATCCATGGAACTATGTAGGCTACGTTTAGTTGCTTAGTGCATCTAGAGTTAGCTCATCTATCCCATTCTTTTCAACCATCAACCATTGAACATTATACTTGAACCATTACACCATGTCCATCTTGACATTAAACATTTTGACCCAAACCATTTGCATTTTTTTGTAACAACCTTGCTATGGTATTTTTATCACACCAACCAACTTTGACATGTTGAAAATTTGAACATTTGAACATTTATTACATGAACATAATAGTGGAGTCCTCCATGGGATCACTTTCAATTTTAGATACCCACACATAAGATCACTTCTAAATTTGGATATCCTACAGACATTGATCCATTTTTTTTGGAAGGCTAATAAGTGTACCCAACCATCACAATATAGTCATGTGGTCCATGACTCACCTATATTCTTAGTGCTAAGGTTATTTTTACCAACATTAGCATCCTTTGTCCTTGCATGATCTTGGCTATCACATCTTTGTCACATCTTGTGCACATGTTTGCATTATAAATTACCAACTTTGAACCACCCTTTAGTCACCCACCTTTTTAACTAACCATAAACCCTTCATCAAACCCTGACTTGATTTGGCTTTTCCTCATCATCCCTCAGTTTGAGGGGAAATCCTCCCATACTTACGGCAAACTGACCTTCAACCAACCTTCAACTACATGATCTATTTTTGTTTTTCATCTTATAGATATAAGCCACATAACAAAAAGGGACAAAATGTAGACACTAGAAAACCACACACTCAGTTCTACTTGTTAAAGTGCCTTGATCATCCATTTTACACTTAAAAAATTGAAATGACCTATTTTTATATAACCCATTCATCCAAATTACCTTGACCCACCTTAAGTCTAAGTTATCTAAAATTATCCAACTCAACTCATTTTTCTAGGTAAACATCCTTTATCAACCCTAAAACCCTCTTCAAACCCACATATGATTGACACGTCAATCAACAATGGTTACGATAACCATCGAGGGTTAGGTCCCTAAGATGGTAACTCATCATCAGCTACTCCCAAGGTAATTAGGAAAAAAATTAATACTTTCCACCACCTTATCCTCTAACACATCATAATGCTTCATTACTCATCATCCTTATTCATCTTACTCCACCTTTTTCTTATAAAAAGAAGTGATCAAGAGGAGAAATGGATCCAAAAATCAATATCCAAATTCTACATTCAAGTTTTTTCTATATAGGTACTCAAGTCTTCCAAGCATTTAAAAATTATTCATGAAGGTTTCTCCAACATCCACCAACATGAACCTTTGGCAAATTTCTTTTAGCTCTTCTTTACATACTGTTATGCTACCGAAATCATTTTAGATCAGGTAAGCTATTAATTTATCTTTATTCATTATACTTTAATATCTCTATCAGGATCCTCCTCCTTACACCATTCCCATCTCATTTCAATTACATTATACCCTCTACCTTCTCATCCTACCATTACCTAATCTCAAATAGACATATAACCTCAACTATACTAGATCTATAAATATCTTCTCATATGCATTCTGAGCATTCCTAATCCCATCGAGTAGCTGATGATGGTTGCCCCTAATTAGTGAAAATTACCCCTAATTGGTGAAATTTACCCATAAAAACTGATGGTTATCCCTTTATGGTCAAAACCCTCATTTTCTACCATTTAACCAACCATTGACCAGACCATGTTTTCCCATTTTCTATACCAGACTAGAAGAGAATAGAACATTATTTTAGTAAATTAACATCTCTTTTGTTAGTTTATTATATCTTTATCTTACATTATAAAAGTATTTTTATTTTTTACTTTTTTATGTTCTTGATTTAATTTTTCTACATTCAACATTAACATGTTTTACGAGTGTGGATTGACAGCCTCCATAGATAGCTCATGCTTTCTTGGATCTAGCACTAGCTAGAAAATCCACTCTTCCTCTTTGTCTAAAAAACAAGCTTGCTTTGAGTGCTTTGTTATTTAGTTCATTTTCCCCTAACCAAATAATAGTTATCCACTTCATCTGGTTCATATGCACATTTCTACTAGGTTTTTCTACCATATCCATTTTACCCTTTTCCATAGAAATTATCTCTTTACTTCTTCTTAGTTATAAAAGGGAAAATTCTAGATTAAACACATGTTTGAGAAGCTCAAGATAATAAGAGGTATACATAATGTTATGGGGAGTTTATGTCATCTATTAGAGGTGGTCCTTTCCTATTATTGGTCCTTGAAATATTTTTAGGTTTGTAGGATCAGAAGATGAGACCACTTTACCATTATGTCAAAGGGGGAGAAAGTACATGAAGAGAAAGACAGATTATGAGCATAATATTTATATTGGTGTTTGAAATAAATGAAAAAGGGGGATATTGTTGGAGGTTTATAAATTATTTTTGAAAGGTGACCAAGGATGTTGATAAGGTGTCATGTGTGTTCGGATAATAATGATAAAGTGTGTTTCAATGTTCTTCAGTGTTTTTGCATAGTTCTCTAGTGTTTGATTTGGATAGGTAGATGGTGGATGTTATTGATGGTATGATCAAGTTGAATATACTCTATGGGTTTTTATGAGTGCTTATATTTCTTATGGAAGTGAAAGGAATTCATCATAGCAGTCATATGAGTGTATAGGTTCAAGTAGTCATCTTGACAAATAAGGCTAAGTGAGAAATTTGATGATGTCATATTTCACACATGTGAAGGTTTTAAGAGTAGTTTTATACATGGATAGATTCCCCTATGAGAAGTGATTTCATGATTATAATTTATGTCAAGGTTGGTCATGATTCATAGTGCATTAATGATAAAGTTATCAGATTGATAGATTAGAGAGTATATGACATATGTGTAGATCAATAAGGACAAAGAAGTGGTTATGAGGCATCCATAATTATCTTGGTGATGTTCTAGTGTGTATTTTGATCATTTATATATATAAACATGCATATTATATCTTAAGAGAATATAGACCATCATTGCATGTCATGCAGATATCAATGAACTAGCAAGTTTGTACATTTATTGTAGGTACTCAAAAAGTCAATAGTGATCAAAGGTTTTAATGGTGATGTTGTATATAGTAATAGGAAGGTACTATAAATATTTAGAGTCTTGAAGTTTTTTCTATTTCAATATATAAATCTTCAAAGTTTTTCTAACAAATTATGACAGACTAGAGCCTGTTGAGTCTAACTACGTTGAAGTTTGGGGTCAAATAGTCAAGACACATCTAATAGTGAGTGTTCAAAATATCTAAAAATGAACATCTAGTTTGATAGATGAAGATACAATGATTAATTCATGATTGTTAATATTATGATCCAAATAATAATATTGAGTCAATAAGTCAATAAAGTGCTCAAAAGGCACGTGAGGCTACCAAATGGAAAAAGTTCATTGCAGATTGACTGTAGGGTGCACAGAAGGCACACAAGGGTGATAAGTATGTTAATAATAAACGTGTAGATCAATGATCAATGATGAGAGATGTAAGTTAAATTTAGGATAATTCTAAGGAGATATACAGAGTACAATTGATCTAGCTTTTAGGGAGCACAAGATGATGACAAGTGTTAGATGTTTTGATTTGAACAATGACCATTGGCATTTGAATTAGCAAGGGGAAAGACTAGTCTACATTATTTTTTTAATATATTTTGATATAGGATGAATTTATTTATGGTGTAAAAAAAAATTAAGATATGAAAAATTTGATTATAAGATTTGAATGTTTTCACAGTTGTATAGATTGAGCTCCAAAGTTGATTATGTGTTTCACCATGTTCTACAAGTAACCTAAGAAGGATAATTAAATAGTTCTTGATGGTATTTAGATGCTTCAAGATGAAATAACTATTGTAAAGTATTTTATAATAAATGATAACCATTTATTTGGATTTTGGAGGTTTGATCAATCCATCTTTAGTGTGATTAATTGCTTAGTAGTTGACTATGTTTGGTGGAGGATACTGACAGTTTGAGTGACCACTTTGCAGAAGGGAGTTGGAATATTTCTAATATGAATTGAATAATATAATGATTATGGATATGTTTTATAAGTCTCAAAGGATTATAATAATTCATTGGTTTTTATTATATGCCCCTGATAAGATTAGGAGAGTCAAAATAGCTTGACTATATTTTTACTATATATGACTAGTCTGAGTGGTCATTTTGAGTACTTAGAGAATGTGTTGAAGTATATAAATAACATGAATGAATTAAATAGGTCCTAAAGGTTTCAACAATATTATCTAATAATATGTCTATGTGAAATATTATAGTTATTAATTTAGAAGTTTGAGACTTTGTTTTCTGTGTTTGAAGGCCTAAAGAGTGAAGAGACTTGATTGATAGGCTCAAGTGTTGAGTTTATGTTATAGATGGCATGGAATCATGAGGGAGTGAGAAAGGGTTTGTTAAATACAATTTTGATATGTTATAATCATTGGTGGAATCTAAATATGGTCCAAGAGGTTGCAAAAGTAAGGTGTGGATGTGAAGGCCTAATTGTTTTGTGTCTCATTAAGGCCTACTCTATGTATGAACTATGAAGTTGATTGTTTCACCCATGTAATGTGTGTGGATACCTATTTCAATTGTAGAACAAACATGTTAGTCATCTTCGATGATCAAGATGGGTTAGATGAGTGTATGGTGGATATAGTAGGCATAATTGGACTATTTTATGAAGCGTTTTGAGAGATATGTATACAAGTGAAGATAAGAGCTCTTGAAAGAGAAACACCAAGTCATTGAGGACTATAAAAAGAAGAGATAAACCATGTTTAATATCTAACATATCTTCTACAAGTGGATGATAAGGTAAATATATGTAATGAGCCTAAAAGAGGCATGTTGAGCAAGTGATCCTAGAAGGCTATTTGATAGAGGTAGAAGATTGAAGTGAGATGAATGAGGTGAGAGACCATCATTAGATATTTTAGAGGAGGTTTCTAGGTGTATGATAGTGATTTATTTGTATGATATAAAATAGAGAAGATCCTAAAAGAGGTAGTTTGAGAAAGTGTGTAAATGAGCAAAACATTTGTGAAGGTTGTGAGAGCCATATGGATGTCTTGAGAGGCAGATCAGAGTGTGGATTGAATGTATGACCTTGTGGTCATAATTCTAATGTTGAATTTAAATTTTTGATAACTAAGGATCCAAGTGAAGGATATAACCTTTAAAAGAGAAGGTAAAGGTCATCAAGGACCATTAGAGGGTGAAGAAGATCAATCATGCTTATTTGATTAAGGTGATGAAGGTGGACACATAGGTCATTAGACCTAATAGGCCTAGAAGAGGATATTTGAGGGAGTAAGACCTAGAGGATATTTAAGAGACATTGAGGGGTGAAGTGTGAAAGTAAGAGGAGTCCATCATCATATGTGTTTGACATCATATTAGAGGTGGAGATCATATTAGAAGTAGTTGAGTTGGTTTTTGGTTACCTAGGGGGTTATAACCTCCTTACTAGTCAGAGCTAGCTAAATGTCAAGTGGATACTTGACTAAATTAAGGGGTGGGTGCACCTTGATTAGTCAGTTTTGGTCTAAATGTTAAATCTTGACTTTATAGGACTATAGTCCATCTTGCAGGGTTGAGTGGGTTTCATCCCCCAAAAGGGTTTCCCACATATATATTATGTTATGTGCTTGATCTTGCTATATGTTCCTTGTTCATTGTATGTGATGAATGTTTAAGATCTGGGAATTGAATTGGATTATCTTACATTACTATTCACCCCCCTCTCAGTGATTTTACCTCTAAAAAATGGTATCAGAGGAGGACCTTCTGTGCAAGTTTAACCACTTGAAGGTGATCCAAGATACAATATGGGTGAAAAGATCATCATGTTTGATGAAAAAATTTTACATAATAGTAGAGAAGAAGAGTTCTATGATAAAAGAGAAGAAGAAGTTGATTTAGAAGCTGAGATCATGAGTGCATTTGGTGAACAAAAGAAGGAAAAGAAGGGGAATCATAAAATGGAATATAATCAAAGGTCTTGAAGCACAAGTTAGGCCTCTTGAGGTAAGTTTGTTAGGTAAGTCCATGATTAGAATCTCACTTAAATTTTATTATATTTTTGAATACTTCTTGAATAACTATTTGTAGTTGTATTATTTTGTAGCTTATAATTTTGATATGAATTATTTTTAGGCACACAATTATGAGATGAAGATATAAATGCATGACTAACACTAGCATATTCTCGATTCATTAAATATATGATATGATTTTCCCATGATGTGATATTATTAATGAAATTGTAATTTTCATTTTCTAGTTCTTTTAGTAACTTGTTCATAGTAAAATTTATCTTAAAATAAAGAAAAATATCAGTCATCATCAACACATCTTTTAAAGTAAAATATCAGAATACTTTAACATGTTTTTATTGATTGGAAGTTTTTAAAGTATCTTATTTTATCTCATTCCAATCCTTTCCCCATTTTAAAAATCTTTAGAACAATTCTTTTCTCATAATTTTTGCTTGAACAAATTAATTTAGCTTATTTAATAATTTCCCACAGAGTGTCTTGCAGTTGAGATGAGATTCTGACACTTAGAAAGATGTTTATTTGGATAATGGCAAGTGGTAGTTTAAGTGGTTGTTCTAGAATCTTGTATGGATATAAAATATTCTTGGATGGCATTGGAATTCTTAAAGCCACTCCCATATGCCCCCCTCTCTTTCTCTCTCTCTGCTTCAAGTATGCAGAATGGCGCTCCATGCATACTTTATTTTTATTTTTGTTTTAATCTTTACCAACACATTAGAAATAGATAAGAGATAATTTTTTTAAAAAAAAATTTTATCTTAAAATAAATAAAAATATCAGTCATCATCAACACATCTTTTAAAGTAAAATATCATAATACTTTAACATGTTTTTATTGATTGGAAGTTTTTTAAGTATCTTATTTTATCTCATTCCAATCCTTTCCCCATTTTCACATCACTTCTTCCCATCTTGATTTGATGTTGAATGACAATATAGAGGTAATTTATCACCTTTGTACCTTAGTCTATCTCTATCCCCTTTAACACTAGATAACCCCAATCTAGATTTTTAGTGTTAAACATGGACAAGAACTGATTAAGTCTATGGAAGAGAAATCATGTAGATTGAAGGAGCACATGACCAAATAAGCTAAGGAGGAGAAGAAGATCATTAAAGATATCAAAATTCAATTAAAAGCTACAAGTTCAAGCATGATAGATAAAGAAGATGAATCTATTCAATTGAAAGATAATATTATTTCCCTAAAGGATGAGAATGATAGGTCATAATCAAGATAGGAAGGATTTAATAATAACAAAATATATTAGAACATGGCAAAGAATATGGTAGCATACAAGACAACAAGTCAAATCAGGTGAAAGGCAAAATGAAGAAGCCAATCTGACAACCAAATGCTTCGATATATGCCAAATATTTTATGGGCCATTATTTTATTTGTCATATTGTTTGTCATATGGTAAAGGACTATGTAATAAGAAGAAATAAGTTAAAGGGAGATCACTACCATATTCAAACAAAAGGTATGGAAGACATTATTTGATATTGTTGTCAAAGAGTTGGTCACATTGTTAGGTTCTGCAAGCAAAGACCATCAAGTCAATATAAGTTTAATTAGGATCCTAGAGTGCAAGAAATAAGACAAGATAGAATATTAATGCAATGAGATATTCATCCTAGTGTCATTGTTATGCATGTAATTAGTTTGGCCACATTGTTAGAGAATGCAAGAGGAGAAGAAATTAGTCAAAAAAACATCACAATCATCATCAAGAAAAAGTTATGAATGATCTTATTTATTTTAGATGTCATAAGTTGGTCACATTGCTAGGTATTTTACAAATAGATTAAATGAGTTCTCAATTCAAAATAAGGTGTATAGATCTCCTAGTGTGCAAGGAAGAGGTCACAAATGGTTGGGGAAACCTAATCCTATTAGGAGATATTATACTGAGACCAAAGATGGTTTGCTTCCCATTATAGACATGAAATAAAGTCAAGAGTTTATATTATTTACATTTGTTGACAAGTCTGAAGCAAAAAATGAAGTCAATGATTCATTAAAAGTTAATTTAGTCATGAGGAAAGACTACAATTCAAATGAGAGTATGGAGATATGGGAGTCTCCTGAGTTTTGGGGCTTTTAGTCTCACTATGTCAAAGGGGTTTCTCTTTCTAGGCTTCAAGGAGACACATGTTAGCAAAAAGAATCATAGTGGATGCTAGTTGAGTTTTAGCTAATATTGTAGGACACGCAAGGTCATCTATAGATATGTTTGCTTAAGTGGGAGCAATGAGCTTTATGTAAGGTATAAAAGTAGGATATGGGAGTTTATAAGTGTTTAATCAAGGATGATGAGTTGCTAAGATATTATTTTGTATAAAATGAGTAAAGACAAGGTTGATTTGGAGGATTAAGAAAATGTGTTTTCATATCTTTGATATCATGAAGAAGGTCTCTGAGTTCTATAGATGACAAGTTTTGTAAACTATAGAGTTAAGGTGATCTAAATCAGATAGTTTGAAAGGATTGAAGTGATGTGCATGATGTGAGGTGGAGCATATGTGAGATGTTCCAATCATGGTGGAGATATGAATAATTATGTTACATATGTGAACTCATGCATGTTGATATGATGACTTGATCAAACCAAGTTAGGTGATTTTATAATGTATTGAATCCTCATGCATAAACAAAGGGAGAGATTTGTAAATGGTTAGATCCTAGGATCAGAGGACTATGTAGTTGAATTTGAGAGAGAAGGTATGGAGGAAATTACGTTGTTTATTCATGGTTAGAGATGGTCTGAAGGTGCTCAAATAGTGCCTAAGCTTAGGTGAATTAGGGGCAATCCATATTAATGTTTTCAAGGTATGTTTGTGTTGTTTCTGATGTTCATTTATATTTTGTCTTCATAAAATCTATGTATGATCAAAGAAGAGTGTAGTCATAGATCATGTTTGATAAGCTCAAGGTAAAAAAAGGTATGGAAAATGTTAAGGGGAGTCTATATCATCTCTCAAAGGTGTTCCTTTCATATTATTGGTCCTTGAAGTCTTTTTTAGGTCCACAGGATTAGAAGATGAGCCCAATTTGTCATTATGTCAAAGGGGGAGAATGTACTTGAAGAGAGAGACACGGTCTAAACATAATATTTGTATTGGTGTTTGACATCAATGACAAAGGGGAATATTGTTAGAGGTTTTTTCATTGATGTCTCCAAGGTGACCAAGGATGTTTATAAGGTGCCATGTGTGATATAATGAGAATGATAAAGTGTGCTTCAATATTCTTCAGTGTTCTTGCATAGTTCTTTAGTTTTTGACTTGGATAGTTAATCGATGGTATGATCAAGTTGCAAAGACCCTGTGGGTTGTTATCAATGCTTATAGTGCTTATGAAAGTGAGATAAATTCATTAGAGTAGTCATATGAGTGTCTAGGTTCAAGTAGTCATCTTGACAAACAAGGCCGAGTAAGTAGTTTGATGATGTTATATTTCACATGTGTGAAGGTTTCAAGAGTAATTTGATACATGGATGGATTTTATTATGAGATTTGATGTCATGGTTGTCATTAATTTCAATATTGGTCAAGATTCATAATGCATTAATGACAAAGTGATCAGATTGATAGCTTGGAGAGTATATGGCATATGTGCAGATCAGTAAGGACAAAGAAGAGGTTATGAGGTAGCCATAGATGCCTTAGTGATGTTTTGGTGTGGTTTTTGATCATTTGGAAAAATAAATTTCATATTATAGCTTAAGATTATCTAGATCATCAATGCACATCATGCATATATGAATGAACTAACAAGTTTGTACATTTAGTGCATGTACTCAAAAAGTCAATAGTGGTCAAAGATTTTCATAGTGATATTTTCTATATTGCTGGGAAGGTAATCTAAAGATTTGGAGACTTAAATTGTTTTATATTTTAAGATATAAACCTTCAAAGTTTATCTAGAATACTGTGATGGACCAGAGACCATCAAGTTTAACTATGTTAAATTTTGGGGTCAATTAGTCAAGATAGATCTAACAATGAACATTCAAAAGATAAAATGATAACCATCTAATCTGATAGATGAAGATCCAATGGTAAGCATGTGATCATGTAGATTATGATATAATGGATAGTATTGATTTAATAATTCAAAAAAGTGTTCATAAGGCATGCAAGGCTTCCTAGTGGTGAAAGTTCTTTGAAGACTGATTGTAGGGTACATAGAAGGCATGCGAGGGTGCCAAGTGTCTTAATCATGGAAGCACAAATCAATGATCAATGGTGAGAAATGTAAGTTAAATTTATGAGAATTATAAGGATATCTATGGAACATAATTGATCTATTTTTTAGGGAGCATGAGATGATGACAAGTGTCAGATGTTTTGATTTGAATGGTGACCACTGGCATTTGAATTAGCAAAGGGAAAAACTAGTCTAGTAGTTTTGTAATATCTTTTGATATAGGAAAAATTTATTGATGTTGTAAAAATAAAATTTGAATATTAATTCAAGGATCATACATAAATGTTTATTATAATATTTAAATGTATGTATAGTTGTAGATAGTGAGCTCTAAAGTTGATTGTGTGTTTGACCATGTTTTACAAGTAACCCGAGAAGTATAATTGAAGAGTTCTTGATGGTATTTTGATGTTTCAAGATGAAATAACTATTATAGAGTGTTTTATACTCCATTATGATAATATATTTGTATTTTTTAGGTTTTTCTAATCCATATTCAGTGTGAACAACTACTTAGTAGTTGACTATGTTTGTTGGAGGCTATAGATAGTTTAAGTGACCACTTTGGAGAAGTGAGTTGGAAGAGTTATGAGATGAAATGAAGAATAAAATGATTATGGAGATGTTGTATGAGCCTCAAAGGCTTATAATAAGGTAGTGATTTTCATGATATGCCCCTGATCAGATATGGAGTGTCAAAATAGCTTGACTATATTTTGACTGTATATGACCAGTTTGAGTGGTCATTTTGAGAGAGTTGTTTTGATTGCTTACATCATGTATTGAAGTATATAAAATCATGAATTAATTTTATAGGTCATTAATTTTTCACCCATATGATTTAATAATATGGATATGTGAAATATTTGAGTTGTTACTTCAAGAGTTTGAGATTGTGTTTTCTATGTTTGATGTCTTAAAGAGCAAGGAGACCTAATTGATAGGTTCAAGTGTTCAATTGGTGTTCCAGATGACATGGACCCATGACGGAGTGAGAATAGGTCTATTGGATATAGTTTTGATATGTTCTAAGCATTTATGGAATCTAATGGTGGTCCAAGAAGTTACAAAAGTAATGTGTGGATGTGAAGGCCTAATTGTTTTGGCTAATAGAGGATCTGAGTCTTAAGGACTATGAAAAACCTATGGAGTAGAGTGTTTCACTCATTTAATTTGTGTTTAGACCTATTTAAAGTTTATAAAAAATATGGTAAGCATCTTGTTCGACCAAGATGGGTTAGAAGAGTGTATGGTAGAAATACTAGGCATAATTGGCCTATTTGGTGAAGTGTTAAGAGATGTGTATACAAGCAAAGATAAGAGCTCTTGAAGGATTAGTAGAAGGTCATTGAGGACCATAAAAAGAAAAGATAAAACATGTTTAATATCTAACATATCTTCTATAGGTGGATGATAAGGTCAGTAGACCTAATGAGCCTAGAAGAGGCATCTTGAATGAGTGAGCCTAGAAGGTTGTTTTATAGGGGTAGAATATTGAAGTGACTTGAATGAGGATAGAGACCACTAGTAGATTCATCAAAGGAGTGTTCTAGGTGTATAATAGTGATTTATTTTTATGATAAAAAGGAACAAAGAGACTATAAGAGGTAGGTTGAGCAAGTGTGTAAATGAGTAAAAGATTTGTGAAGGCTGTGAGATCCATGTGGATGTCTTGAGAGGTAGATTAGAGTATGGATTGCATGTATGACCTTGTGTTCATAATTTAATGTTGAATTTATAGTTTTGATAATTAAGGATCCAAGTGAAGGAGATAACATTTGAAAGATAAGGTACAGGTAATCAAGGACCATCAAAGGGTGAAGAAGATCAATCATGCTTATTTGATCAAGGTGATGAAGGTGGACACATAGGTCATTTGAATAATAGGCCTAGAAGAAGCTAGTTGAGCAAGTAAGACATAAAGGCTATTTGAAAGAGATTGAGGGTTGAATTGTGCAAACAAGAGGAGTCCATCATTAGGTGTGTTTTACATCAGATCAAAAGTGGAGATCAGATTAGAGGTTCCTAAGTTTGTGCTTGATTACTTAGGGGGTTACAACCTCCTTGCTAGTTGGAGCTAGTTAAAGGTCAAGTTGGTGCTTAACTAAATCTAGGGGTGGGTACTCCTTGATCATTTGGTGCTAGTCTAAATGTTGAATGTTGTGTTCATAAAACTATAGTCCATCTTTCAGGGTTTAGTGGGTTTTATCTTCCAATAGGGTTTCCCACATATATCATGTGTTATGTTCTTTATCTTGCTATATCTTGTTTGTTCATTATAATGGTTAATATTTATGCACCATGATTATATGTGATAAATGTTTAAGAGTTAGGAATTGAATTGGATTATTTTGCATCACTGATTCACCCCCTCTCTCAGTGATTTTACCTCTAATACAAGTTTGGTCTTCTAATTCCTTACAATTCTATTTCTTGTCTAGCCTTACCCATGCCCTTACTTATTTTCCTATTTAAGGTGAAAATGTTTCCAAAATTTCACTCAATATTCTTATTATTGGGTTATTTATCTCTTTTAAAATACCTCCTGTGTAGATCAACTAACAATTCAATTCCTTATCCCACCATTTTTATTATCACTAGTAGTATCTATTTATTTTATCCCTTCCTTTTATGAAGTTGCAATGAAACACTCTACATTTTCTAATCAAAACTATAATGGTTACAAAGTTATCTAACTATCCCTCTCTTACTTGGATTTTAAGATAGTTTAGTGACCAAAAATGGTCTTCATACTATCTCCTTTTTCTTAAATAATCTCTTTTCCTACTAATAATGCAAGATCCTATGCCATAACACAAATTCCCTAAGCCATGATATTTTTCGGATTAGGTTCTAGCTTCATAACATGGTTGCCTAATAAATATTTAACATATTGTAATTCCTTTTGGCATGCCATTTGGCTGGATAATAACGAATTTGCTTCTAAATTAACCCTTCAGATTCTACATTTCTTGGATTATCATTGACTCCCTTATAGAAAAAATTAGGACCATTCAAGTATATATAGTCATTTTCTGTGAGAGGCCTCTTTAAGAGGGCTTCTCATTATCCATCAAAACTTAGGTTTGAGAGGGCCATTTTAAGTGGGATTTTGATTTTCTAAACTTGAATCTTGGGTTTGAAGGAGCCTTTATTAATCAATATTTTTCTCATTTTTATTCATATCAACAATTATCTAAACTAACTAGATTATACTGCGTATTATGCATGTTATTATATTTTCTGTGCTTTGTGTCATTTATACTTATTGAATGTTACTCTTAATTATTTATGATAAATAATTGATTCTACACATTCCCTCTAAATTACCTTTGGATAATTTTAGTTTCATTTTCTTCTAATAAACCAAGAGCTTTCTAAGTTTGGCCTTGAAATCTTATGCTAGTTGTAGTTTCTTCTAATAGGCCAAGAGTTCTCTAAGTCTTGTCATGAAATCTTATGCCACATTTAAATTTTGACTTTTTGATAAGTTCAATCAAACATCTTATTCCTTGATGCTTTGTTTTCTTGATATTATTCATTTCTCAACATAAGTCCACTCATTTGAATTAATTCTTATTAAGCCCCTCTTGTTTTGAGGATTCTATAATTATAAAATTTACAACAAAATACTTGTTGTAAATTGAAGCAATAATTATTGTATTTTATTTATGTTGGTTATTTGGTAAACTTTGGGTTTTTATTATATCCAAAATTATTATCTTTAAATATAATGACTCCATCATAACTGAAAATGTGTATTATATATTTGTGTAGTATATGTTTGTTTACATTAATGTTTTCTATGAAAAAGAAAATAAATGAAATGCATCTATCAATAAAATGTTATCTTATTTATTTCAATCTACCAATAAATTTATTTCATCTTAAAATGAACTACTATTGGTTGCAATCTATACATTTTAGTTGTCTCTAAAATCATTTTTATCAAAATTTATGAATTTTATTAAACTTTTGAAATATCCACAAGTAATTTCATGTTGAAATTATTTATCCTTATATATTATCCTTGCATTAGCTCACAATATTAATCTAAACATCAACGTAAATATCCTTTTCACATCTTCTATTTGGTTACCTATAATTATTATTATTCCCACAAAATTCATAAGTTTTTGTAATATAAGTGGTAAGTTTTTGGTTGTACAATTAGCATAAGACTTATAGTTTTATCTATATATTAATAAGTGTGTGTGAGAGAGTGTGTTATATATATATATATATATATATATATATATATATATATATATATATAGAGAGAGAGAGAGAGAGAGAGAGAGATAGTTTTGTAAGAGTTAAAATTGATATTTTACATTTTTACAGTAATATAAATTAAGAGTAAAATATAAAAAAACTAAAATAGACCTTTATTATAATTTAACCAACATTTCTATGCATAACATTTGGTGAAAAGCTAACATTTTATTACTAAAAAGAGTTCCCCCCTACATACATATATGTTTAGATAGTAACTTTATTTCAATTAAAATGAAATATTGTATAGAGTTTTAAAAAATGGATTAAAATACTGTATAAATGAAGCTTTTTAGTTTTTTTATTAAAAAAAATGTATTGTTTTCTTATTGCCAATTGTAGATGGTTGTTAGTATCTAGTTGGTACAATTGATGAATTCGCTTAAAATTATAGAAAAATTAACTATAAATAATGGTATGGGAATAATAACACATAATAAATATTATTTATATAGGTATTTTGAAATTTAATTTTTAAAACTCTTATAATTTTTTTGATTTGCATCCCATTGATTCATTTAATCTTTTTTGGGTTGATTTTTGTTGTACTTAATTTGATTAAAAAGAATAACTAGTTTTTAATTATATATTTTTCTAATATTTTTCAAATTATATTTAATATTTTGGTGAACGTTACATGCTTTCTTTAATTATGAAGGTACTTGTACTGAAGTGATATAGCAAAATAATAAATATAATATGTTTAGAGTTAATAGTTTGGAATAACACATATTTTTTTAATTTTTAAAATTAAAATGTATGACAAAATAGATGTATACTTGCACATTAAATATTATGACTATAACATGTTGTGAAATTTTATATATGTAGAAGTATAAAGTTTACGGGGTGTTGAATTTTGATTATAAGTTAAATGACATAATTTATTTGATAAGTAATTTAAAATATTAATAGCAATTCATAAATTTACTAACGATAGTAAATATTTTATATACAAATTTAAGATTTTAGATAAGTTAAGGTAGAATATCAATACACTACAATTAAATACAAATATTTTTATAATTAATAATTTTTTTCCATTTTCATTTTTATTTTTTAAAATGGATTAATTATTTTATCCCTACATCCTTATAAAATATAACAAAAATAATAAATTTACAACACATTTATTTTTTTAGGAGAGTTTGGTAGGGAGAGAAAACATTGAAAATAGGATAGTTTAAAACATATATGAATTACAAACAATCAAGTTAAATCACAATTCTATTAAGTAACTTTTGGTTGATATTTTTCTCTTATTTATTTTTTGAGGTTGGAAATAATTTATGGTATAAAAAATGATGATTAATAAACTTGTCCAAGATGTAGTGGATGAGATATTTAAATAATAAAAAAGTTATAATAAATTTGTGTTTTTATTATTTAGAAAATAATATGATTGAGTTATAAGAATTCAAATGGACATGGAATGATGAAAATTTAAAGTTAAACTCATAAGTTCTAGCACATTTGAAAGTATGCTAATGTACATTTTATTGAAATTATTCATATTGTGAAAAATTGAAACATATGACATTATGTTTGTGTTTTAGTGTTATAATTTTATAATTCAAATTAACACGATAATAAAATATCAATGATAGTTTTACTATATATATATTTTGAATTATGTTCTCATAACTTAACAAAATTAAAACAAGTACAAGTTTTCATTCAATATTTTTCCATTTAAACAATTCATGACCCATAACCTGATCAAAATTCTTAGTTAAAATTTTTGCTATTTTTACTTAGTTCTTTCAAAGTAGATAAATTTCTAAATATAATGATCAACTATGAATTGGGAAATATGATATTAACATTCCCCTAAACAACTTTATACATGGCTAGCTAGGAAGGGACAAAGCACCACATCCATTACCTATAAGGTTGAAAACATAATCAATAGATGTTTTTGAAATATTTGAGCAAAAGACATGGTGGTGTCTTTTCGTGAATATCCTAGTCTCAGCTTTCACCAAATATAAACAGGTGTCTAACCTATTCAACCTACCTTTGCTAACATTTGTAGGACTTGGTGCCTCATCCATCAGATTAAAAGAAAGTGGTGAAACCGTTATAATAGAAATTAGATACAATGGTATCTTGAGGACAGATAATATAAATATATTGCTATGCAAAATAAAGACTACCATTGGATGGGATCCATTATGGTATGGTATCTCTACCCATGTAACTCATGTTAGGGGTGTTACTTCCAAAGTTTTTTCTTATGAATTGCAAGAACATTTTGTTCTGCCCAATATCTCCATTCGTCGTCCTAGAAATAACATAATACATTATTTAGATTTTATAAGTGAATATGTTGCAAACAAAAATCAAGAAAATATACCAGTAATAGGAGATTTCAAAATTCATAAAATCGCTAGATGAAAAGAAATGAGGCAAAAGGTTCAATTCTAAAATAGTTGAGGATCTACTCAGTCTTGTCAGAACTCATGGATTGCTGAAAAACTGGATAATTCTTCTATCAAACAACTTGTTAAAGAAGAAATTAAATACAGTTGCTCGGGAAGGAGAGGCTAGTGAGACCATTGGCTAATAGCTCTAGAAATAAACATACAATGACAAGGTTGTGGCTAAGCCATATGGAATGGCTCTAGCCAAGCTATTTATCCTCTGCCCATGTTGTGGTTGGGACGTCACTCCCCGGTCGCCATTATTGATAGAACAAGAAATTATTCTCCATCATAAACATAATTGACAGTAGTTCACTGGGCATCAAAGCAAGAAGTGCTATGGACCATTGAACAAGTTAAAGAAACTCGGAAAAATATTTCAGAACATTAAATCTGAAATAGAAGAAAATGCTATAATCTAAAAATGAAGACTAAAAATAAAATCCTGAATTATAAGGTAAATAAAATAAACCACAAATACCTCAAAATTGGACATGAATGAGATGATGAAGGACATAGGTTTCCAAAAATGTGAAACTATTAAATCAGATAACTTATACCTTGTGAAAAATACAACATTCAATGTTAAATCAATTTATATTGTATAAATTTGTCTTATGTTTGTGGTAAAGTAAATGTCTAATCACAATTTCTAAAATAAAGAATTGAAATTTAATTTGTATAAGGGTAAGAAATGATATATTTTAAATAATTATTTTGACTTAAAAAGATAATATAATTGTTCATCAAAATTTTTAATTAATATAAATCTATGATTGCATTGTAATTGACTTAATTTTATATTCTTAAAATTTTGAAGACATTCATGACTAATAACATATTATAGTAATATTATACAATTATTTTTTTAATTTTATTTTATGTAAATTTATATTAATTTTGTAAATATATGTCCATGTATAATTAATTTAGTTTAAATCAAATAATATTAGTAGTTTAGGGCATTTATTAAGTCTAAAACCTCTTTCCTTACTACTTGCACTTGGATTAGTACAATTGATAAAAGATGAAAATTAAATTTTCAAATTAATGTGTTTTCTTTGCTACCACTGACCATGTTTATCATTTCTTCGGATAACTTTTTTATTTTTATTATGATATTTTTATATTATAAATATGATAGCAAATTATAATGAAATAGTGAATATACAATAATTGATAATGAATAAGTCTACATAGCAATGAAACTTTTTGGTTGTAGATTCTATAATGTTTGATACTATGACCAAGTTTTTTGCCAAAAAAATAAACAAATTAAAAAATAGTCTTTATTTTATTCTATTTTAAATATATAATATTAATAAATATGTTAATTAATTTAAATATATTGATAATAAGTTTTATTCATTTTCAATATTAATTATATTTTTTATATTATTTTATAATTATCAAAATTGTGACTATATATATATTATATTTTTTTATTATTTATTATTATACTAATTTATTATTAAATATTTATTGTTTTAATTTATTATGATTAAAAATATCACTTTATTAATAAAAAATAACTGCTGACATTTTACTCTACCTACTTTTTAAAATGTATTTTCTTTGAAAATGATATTGAATGAGAAATTGTAATAAAAAAATTCGTCGCTCTAATGTACTCTCTACTTTTTAGGGCAACCACTAGTTTATCATCTATACAAATAACCTTGCATTTTATGAATAATATTTTTCTAGAAGTTAAAAATACCATGTGCTGTAGCATAGATTTTTCCTTCCTTTCATAAAATTTTAAGACACGATCTTCACTGCATCTGAAGAGATGGTTGTCTGAAGCTTTTAGAAATCGTCTTTGTTGGCCATAATTTAGTTCACATTTTGTAAGTTGTAGTGCAATTTTTTTACATTCGATGCTCTTATACTCTCATTTATTAATTGATTCATGTACATAATTGCCTCCTTTCGACTCTCCCACTAATAGAATATTACCTCTTTTTCATAAGCAGCAATTAATATTTCAAAAAGAGTAGAGTTAATTTTATTTTTTTCTTATTTTAAATAAAATATTAATTTTTTTTATATGAAATAATTAAATTTTTAAAAAGATTTATTTTTCTTCTTAATTAATATCATTAGTAGGATTTATACAAAATCAAACTATTCGAAAGGTTTTCAAATAAATGAATAGTTATAATATTTATATTATTATCTAGTTGCAATATGATAAAATAGACATAAAAATTAAAATAAAGATAATAATTTAAAAAGTTAAAATAATGGCTATTAAAAATTTGTAGACTTTTTATTATATCAACAAAACTAATCTAATAATATATGTAATAATTTTTTAATACAAATCTTAAATATATTTATAAAGAAATATTTTTTCTTGAAAAAAATGTTGACAAAATATAAGGAATTCAAACTTACTATCATAAAAAGAAATAAAATTTTAACTAAAATAAAAATATCCCTTAACAATTAGTAGAAAAGGAAAAGTTAAATAGATAAAAAAAATGAATACAATAAACTTTTATTCATAAATAAATAAAATTATACAACTAATTATATAAAAAGAGATATCCTTACACCTTGAAATTTAAATTTTTTATTTATATTCCACTTTGTTACTATTGTTAATAATGTCTCTATAATCCATAACACTACAATATTTTCTCTAATGAAATAAAATATGAATAAATAAAAATAATAATAAAATAAAATATGAATATTAATGAAGATTTCTAAAAGTTGTAAAAACACTTAACCACTCACCAAACAAAACCAACTCCCTCCTACTACCTCCCCTCAAAATATATATTTAAAAAAAAAAAGACAAGTCCCACAAGTATTTAACCACCTAACAAACAAAACCAACTCCCTTAAAAAAAAAAAAAAATCGCGTTGAGTTCTAAAAGGAAATATGTTCCTTACTCTTATGTAAACATCGGATAGTAAATCCTTAAGTACTATATTACGATTAATGAGAAATTTAATTAAAATAATAATAAAAAAATAAAATAAAAGACTACTCTTATCATAATGACACATGAAGGATAAAAGACATGGCATTTTTATGTACTTGGTTGAGTTTTTTACTATTCGTATTCTTATAATTGACCTTTTTTTGGTGCATGAAATTATAAACATAATATTTTGAGACAATATTTTTGTTAAATATAAAAAAAAAAATTCAAAGGGTTTCATTTTTTTGTATAATCTTTTTAAAGAGTTTTAAGGAATGGACATAATTATGAGAAAAATTAAAATGATATATATTTTTATAGAAAAAAATTCAATCGTCTCCATAAACATTACTCAAATAAAAAAAAAATTAACCCAATTTCATATTTAATAATTTTTTGAGATTTTGAGATTATATTTAAATTTTAGAAAAAATTAAAATTCATATAATTTAATTTAAATTTTTAAAACTACCATTTATATATACAATTTGTTAATTAATATAATTTTTTCTTAAAAAATATATACAATATTATAATATTAAAAAAATAAAAAAATAATTAAATTTTCTTTTTAAATTTTTATCACATATTAAATTATTATTTTATATATAATTTTATAAATCATAAAAAAATTTATTTTTAATTTTGTAAGCCCAAAAAAAATTGAGATGAAACACTTTACTAAGTTGATAAGGGCTGTAAAAGAGTTAAAAAAGTACTTAAGACCAAGCATTTACGTGTGAAACAAGAATGTGATACTACTACTCAAAACAAACTAAACTTAATAAAATTAATATTTCGTGTTTTTTTTTGAGGAGAGGGGAGATTATAAAACATTTAAACCTCCATGACCAGGTAAAGAATATTATCTCCAGAAAGAAAAGTGAAACCACTATTGGATTCCAAAGTGGGCGTTTCAAATTTGAGAGGAAAAGCAAAGAATATATCATCGTAACACTAACAAAGCATTTTTTATTTATTATTTTGACATGACTTGTTCTAATGAAATTTAAGGACTTTTAAAAAAGAAAGGTGGAGCATAATTAAATATACTAAAGTTTTCTTCAATTAGTCTCTTCTTTTAAGACTTCTTACGGGTTCTCGCTTTACCGCCAAATGCCCCCTTTTACATAGAAGCTAATTCACTAGTGGTCTATGGCTGTCTGCTAGTAATACCATTTTGTGGATTAAATTTTGTTTAACTATTTGTTTTAAATAACATAATTATATAAATATTGATTTTTTTATTAAAATATATTATTATTATGAATTATTTATTATAAAAAGTGGGTTATCCTTTTTTAAATAAATTTACGTTAGTTATAATATTTATTTTATTTATTTTAAATTTCAAATTTTTATAATATAATATGGTTAAAAATTAAAAATGAAATCATTAAATTTTAATTATAATCCTTAAAATAATTTATTCTTTATAAGACTACCTCATATTTTTAATATAAAAAAGATATCTAATTCTATTTAAAATATACATACATTAACTTCCCTTTTAATAACACAAATTCTTTACCATTATACCAACTCAAATATATCATTAAACTAAATAAAAGGGAACATGCAAAGCACAAATATGAAATGGAAAGCACAAATAAGAGGGGACATCCAAAGCAAAAGGCAAGCAGGAGGACGTCATATAATTCTTATTGTCGCCCTGTGGCAAAGCTTTATGTATTGTATTTAGTCAGCTAGCGCTCAACTCAATATCATGAGATTTTCAATAGAATGAATGAAGTAGAAACGCCAAGTCTTCCTCCTTAAAAATGGCAGAACGAACACGTTCCGCCAGATCTCGTGATTTTTACACAAAGACCTCGGATCTTGTGCGGGCAATTCAGGACAACCACGAAAACAAAGATTTTCATATTAATCTTCTAATTCACCGTCTGGACAAAGCTTTTGAGTGTCCTGTAAGTGTTTTTTCTCCCTATACCCTCTGCTGCTGCTTTTTTTCTATAAATTTCATCGCAGAATTGTGTTTATATACTTTGCAGCCTCCATTTTCTGTGCACCAATGTATACGCGGGTTTCCTGAAAAGGTAAATTTTCTGTTTCAAAATTCGCAGATAAATTTTCTTATTCCAGGTCTTACAATTTTCTGAACAAAATTACAATCCATCTTTGTTTTGCGTAGATACCCAATTCCTCTATCATGGACGACTGCAATACTTGCAAGGAAAATTTGGCAGTAAAGTGCATCTTAATCGTAGCAACTATTGTAGAGAGCTTTAAGACGATCTTGCATTCCAGAGAAGATTGCTGGAATCTTGTTGCGGCAATGTATAAGTTGGCTAAATGCTTTTATCAGTTAAAGGATTTCCCTATCCTTAATGACTTACACAAAATAAAGAATGTGGAAGCAGATCCTGTGTTCTCTACAATTGTTGATGCATCATATACATGTTTTTTCCAGAAAAATGAGAAGAAATATGACCGGTAAGTTCTATCAATCTCAACTTCTTTGATGTCACATTACTTAACTCGCCTGATCACCAACTTTGATCTATTATAAGTTTCTATTTTAAATAATAGATTAGGGTTGGTTAATCGAAATTTTAAATAAAAGATGAACACACAATATTTTAGAAAATTATAGTAAAAACATAAATTCTTTAATAAATATTCCTATTGGTAATGGTTTTTGATTCTTTTGTTTTGGAGATTGCTTTTTATAAATGTTTTGATGCAAACAGAGTTGGCTTTGAAGTAGCTTTCAAAGCAGATGTAATTTCGTTGTTGCTATGCATTTATAAATTATGATCTCATCGTCCTTCCTTTCACTATTCTATAAAAGTTTCATTCCATTTCTTTCTTGAAATTAAGAACTCAAGCGCTTAGTTGGAGATAAATAAATAAATAAAATCACTCCCTTAAGTCGCATGGATTTCTCCTAGGCTCTGATCACTTAATCTCATGTTTTCTTCTTAACAAAGACCTTCCTAAAATTTTCAAATTATCAACATTTTTTTATCTACGATATCCATGCTAACACTAACACACATCTTATGGCCTAACATTATCGTTAATGAAATTGAGGGTACACTAACCGTAATGAAATTGAGGGTACACTAACCTTAATTATGACCATCACATTTCTCACGAGCGTAGGATTTTCAAAATTATGCTCACGGCAATTCCTTGATTTTTTTTCCTCAAAGAGGAATGAATATCAAAAGTTAGTGAATGAATAGAAATTTAAATTTGATTTAGGAATTAGGTTTTTTTAGCTCTACATTGATAAGAATTTAGGCTTTTTTACTATATTGTCGATCGTCATGGATTTAAGTAGAATATTATTTTTATTTGTATTTATTATTGATTTTGATTGGCAATTCGTCTTCTAGGCAGTTGGAGGTACCCTATTTTAAATGATCAGCGCCTCCCTCATTACATCTATAGATGCAAAGAAAGTTGGAGTGAGCGAGCACAACCATGAACTTGAAGTAAGCAAGAAAATTCATTCTGAAAGTCTTCCATGAAGTAATGCTAATGATTTAGACTCTCCATTACCTAATGTTGTCTCAGATATTTTCGAGTTTGACAAACCCTACCATTTGTTTTAAAAGTTTACTTTGATTGCTTACTTTGTTGTTCGAGTCCTCCTTAAGAGCCCTCTAAAGCAATGGGTTCACAACCATTGGCAAGGCCATGGTGTGAAATTGGAAGGAGTCCAAAACCTTACCAAAGGTTTTTTTGTTTTTGTTTTTTTTTGCTTTTCAAAACTAGAACACTGTAAAACCATTGTTAATCATGGGCCTTGGTTTATTTACAACACTTTGCTTATCTTTTCTCACTAGAGTCAGGATTTTTAAGTCTCAAATCAAGCAAAGCTAAACATCCTTGTTTGAGTTGAATTTCCTAACTTGCCTCTCCCCTTATGGGGTTTTATTGACCAGCTCATAAAACCCATAGGATGCTTCATATGCCATGAACATACCACATTCTTTATGGCTTGTCCCCAAAAGAGGGTTTGTGTTGAAGTGGATTTATTTCGAGATTTGAAAGATTTTATTGATATGCAAATTAGCACTAACAATTTTTTTTAGCATGTTTTGTATGTCAATATTAAAAATACTTACTTTTGCTACCTATCCTCGAAACATATGACCCAAGAATATTCTCTAATGGTGCATGCACCCCTTACTCCTTAGGAAAAGGGTGGCTCTAAAGTCAAACCATAGAATGGAAATAATGATGGTTGGATGACTTTCACCAACAAAAAAATAAAAACTTTTCCAAAGGTAGAAATAGGCCACAAGCTTCTTCTTATAGGCCTATTGAAAATAACCATGCCTCAACTTTCGCTGGCAAACTATTTTGCATAATAAACCTTTTCCTCCACTTGTGCATAATCCACAAGCAATGGCCTCTCTAGATGAGATGCCATCCTCATTACCACCATCACAACCCTCTTCAAGTGTGAGTGTTAAAGAATAAAAATGAAGTTTGATCACCTTGGACTACAAAATAGTATTCCAGTGATTTTGCATCCCTTCTCCATCTCTCAAAGAGGAGGAATATATGGCACATAAGAAACAACCATTTATAATCAATGATTTTTTGCCCAACAAACTAATGCTTAATCAGTTTGCTATGATAGAAGATCTCACAAAGGGAAATGACATGCACTTCGATAATGCCCGATGATTATTTACTCTTAGAATGTTTGAAGCCATAATGATCTTCCATGTAAGTACATAGTTAGGAATAGTTTTCAACTCTTTATCAACATGAAAATTCTTTGTTTATAAGAGGTCAAGATTTATGGCTTCATAATACAGGATGCAACATGAATAATTTGTCCTAAAGTCATATGTCAAGATATTGGGCATGAAGTTGGGCATGGTGGGGCCATCACTTTTTTGACTCTAGAGCTTGCTCATCATATTATTTCCTAGGGATAAGACCCCAAGCATTAGTTGGTATGGACCCTTTTTTAATTTAACAACCACATCATTGGGTGGTATGCCTCTAATGATGCTGTGGAATGGGTCATCCTTTAGAGGTGGCTGGCTGACTCACTTCTGGATGAGCATTGGATCCTGTATGGTGATCTCAACATGGTAGAAGTGGCCGAGGATAAAGAAAGACACCTTATAATGTGGTGTTATGTTGGTGAGCATGAAGTTTGGTTTTATATGTATAATAAAATTAGGGTGTTTGATTTTAATCATCATTATAAAAAACTCAGATTCCCCTAATTACCCTAGTCTAACTTTCAATAGGGAGATGATAGGCTGATTCAATAGCTTGATCGATCCTTGCTAGCTAAGGAAGATATTTTTTTTTCCCTGATCCATGATAGGCCGTTATTAGTCATCCCCAATACTTTTTATCAGATCATCACCCTATTTTTATTTAATATTGAGTGGACGACACCCCAATTTAAGCCTACTTCATCTCAATTTTATCTCAATACTACTCACCTCAAGCATGAAAGAACAATTGGGAATATTATATGAATACAGAACTTGGTTCCTCAACCAAAGGGACATACTCAATGGATTCAGTGGTGGTCAGATGCTCTTGATCAAAATTTCATATTCCTTCATATCTATGGAAAATAAATGACATCTTTTAGATGATATCTACAAAATGCTACAAACCATGAATATATTTGAGTTTTAAAAGAACTAGAGTAGTCACCTTTAAATGTTTACCTCGAAACTCAAGTAGCACATTGGAGACATAAACTCTAAATTAAGGAGATTATCAAGACTAGAGGAACTCAACTACGAGTTCATATGCACTATTTAAAAATTAGAGATAAAGTCTCTAAAGACTTTTTTCCCTTTTCCACTCTAGAAGAGCTACTGATAGAATCAAAACTATCAAGGAAGGTAACAATTGGCTTACCAAAATTCATAAAATTCTACAATATTTTTCTCATCATTACCATGGTGTTTTTTCAACACATGCTTCTTCTTCAGAATGGGAGACACATTTCTAGCAATGCCTCTAGGTTGTGCCCATCAAAGTTTCTAGTTCTCAAAGAGTAGCCTATGATAGGCCATTATCTCTCAGTGACCTCCATAAGGATATTAAGCATATGGAAGTTGATAAAGATCTAGGAAATGATGGTTTCCTATGGCATTTTTACTAAACCCTTTAGGATACTATTTGTCATGATCTTCACCAAGTTTATTCTAAAGTTTTTCTAACCATATCTTCAAAATCCCTTATAAACCAAAGTAACATAATGTTTATTCTTAAGGCTAGTGATCCTAAAATTATCACCAAAATGAGGCCTATTACTTTGTTATTTCTAAGTCTTTATCCCTTAGGTTCAAGTACATTCTCCCTTTAATTATCAGGAGTGATTAATCTAGTTTCATTCAGAATAGATTCATTATGAACAATGTCATTGCCATTTGGGAAGGTATAAAATGGGATCAGATTTGTAATCAAGAGGAACTAATTATCAAGATTGATTTTTATAAACTATTTGATCGTAATGAGTGTCCCTTCATTTTGGCCATGTTTCAGGCCCTTGGTTTTGGTCCCAAATATTTTTAGACTGTTAACATGTTCTTTTAGGGTGCTGGGGCTTGTATCACTATCAATGACATTAAATCTTCTTGATTTGAACTTTATCATTCTATTCGATAAGGATGCCCTTTATCTCCTTGTTTATATGTGCTATAAACAAAAGGATTTAGCTACCTCCTATCTTATTACATTACTAAGTGTTTGGTGAAAAGCATCTCCATCCCTCAGTCTAATGAATAGATTTTAAATGGCCACTTTGCGGATGATTCCTTTCTCACTCTTTAAGAGGAAGAAGAGTTTGTTAGGAATTCCATGAAATGTCTCCATATTTTTTATTTGGCTTCAGGATAATCTATTTAATGGAGGAAGACTTAGTGTTACCATCAGTCTCTAGGTCCCAAACCTCCTTGCCTGGAGGGATATCAATGGTAGTGGCTTCTTACAAAATTGTAGTTTAAGTTTCTTGGCATCATTTTTATTGTTTAGGCCTCTACCTCTAAGATATGGTATTATATGAAGAAGAGAGTTCCAAAAAAATCTTTTTGGATCACCAAGACTCTATCTCTTGTTGGTGAATTTCAAATTTGATCTAAAGTCTTGGCAACGACTCATGTGTATTATTCCTCATGTTTCGATCGATATAATACTGCTTATAGTAAATTAGAAAAACTAGTAAGATATTTTGTATGGGATAACTCTAAGGGTCATATGGGTTTTCATAGAGTTGCTTGGAACATATACTATTGACCTAAGGAAGTTGGGGGATTGGGTCTCTTAGATATTAAAATTCAAGGCCTTACCCTTGGTGTCAAATGGATTATTAGAGGTGTTACTAGGGATGAAGCCTAGAATATTCTTCTATGCCATTATATTTTTTAGGAACTCCCATGTGGTAGAATGGTTTCACAAGGGTTGAGACTCCACTTTCTACTCATAACCATAATGCCTATTAAAATCAATGGTACCTTTCTAATTCAAAGCCAATGGAAAGCTTCAAAAAATCTTAAGCCTCACCTTAAATGGTTAGTTGATGGTTTCAGGAATGGCCTTTCCATCAACTCCTAGTCTCTCTGGTGGTTGCCTTGCTTAAATTTTCACAGTATTCTATATGCCTTAATCCCTTGGGTTAAAGGGTTAAAGCTTCTTAAGAAAGGTGTGAAGGTTATCAGTGTTTCCTTTTGTAAAGAGAATAGGGCATAGCTCACATGGAAATAACTTTAGAATAAATTTCATTTAAATAATTTAGATGTACAGGCTATTACAAAAATATTAGGTTTCATACCTGATGAGTATTTGTAAAATATAGGGGTCAACTCTCTTGTTCCTTGGTGGAAGGATTGACACTAGCCTATTGGCACCCCTTCACATGATATACTCCTCTATTTGGGTATATTTTACTAGTATCTCAACATATTCTAGATAAAATGCTCAACTCTAGATGGAATATCCATTTCATACATGGGGTTTGAGCCCAATGCTTTAGCATTATATGGTTTTCTATTATTAAGCCCAAAACATCTCATTTCTTATAGTGTATCCTTTATCAAGGCCTACCTTTGGGTCATCGGATCAAGCATCTAGGCATGTCTAACCCCATTTTGCTGGATTGTTGATAACTAGAGATTATTAAGCACCTTTTTTGTTTTTTCTCTCATGCACAATTTGCACAATGCTTGATTCATTCCCCTTTTCAACCTTTTGACCTAAATTCTTCATGTAGAAGATGGATTTATTGCAAGACTTGGCTTTGTTTCCTACAAAATAAAACAAATTTTGGTAGATCTTTTGCATTGATATTTTATTTCAAATGTGGAAAGCTATAAATTATGCTTTTTTTTATCATGAAGAGTTGGAATGTAGTTTTTATGCTACTAATAAAATTATTGTTCTATCTAATGTTACTCTTCATATTCAAATTCAAATAGATAAGGTTTACCTAGAACTCAATCACCTCTAATGATTTCCTGAGCACTAGGAAAATGCCCCATGTTTGGTTAGTCATGAACCTCCTAATACCCCATGACATCCTATGCCTCCTAAAGGATGAGGGTGTGGGCCATCTCAATAGCATTCCAAAACTAGCAAAATGAGTCATTCTCCTCATAAGTCACCACCTCTCTTGTCTTCTCCTTATCTTAGTGGTCTGAGTGGCTCTTCCAGATATGGAGGTGATGGCAGGGGTTGGGGATCTCCTCCCCCATCTCATGATGGTGACATTAGGATGTGGGGTCTTCCCCCACCCCCCTTCGCCCCCAAGGCAAATCTCTAAACCTGGCTTTGGAAATCTCATTTGAAATAAATCATGATGAGATATTAGAGGCTCAATAAAATATTGGTTGGGATACCTTACATTTGGATAAGGATCTTCCTACCCTGGGAGGATGGGGTAGTAAACCTTAGGACACTCCATCTCCACTTCCTCTATTGATGTCCATATTTTATACTTGTATTTAATTTTTATATTTACTATTATTTGTTTCTTTCTCTCTCTACTTTCCTATCTACCTATTGATATGATGTTTTATTTTGTGGGTGTGGTCATTTCTTGACCAGTTTTTAGACTTTTTCTAAGGTGCCTTTTCATTCTATGTAATTATGCTCATGGGGTGTGACTTTTACATCTAATTTTTTTTATGATTATTTTTGTACCATATAATGTTTAATTAATATATATACACTCTTCAATTAAAAAAATATGTTAACAATACAAGGTTGAAAATGTGGAGCATTGCTAATTAGAACTAGTTTTCCTTGTCTTAATTATAATTTTTTAATGATTAATTAATTACATTTAAAATTATATTTATTATTTATATATTATTATCACATATTAAAAATAAGTAAACTTATATTTTTTATGAATATTATATGAGTAGAAGTTGCCCCGATGGTGCAAGGATTGTTAAAAGGGATATAATTTTTGATTTTCAAATGGCAATAATATAGACTCTAGGACTTCACCATATTTCATCATTATTTTGAGTCACACGTAAAACATGGGGTCTTGTTTCAATCGAATCAGCTCTCGTGAGTGAAACATAATGTTTTAAAGTTATGTTCATAACAAATAATTTCATTTTTGGACAAGCTGAATTTTATGACATATTCCACTCAAAGCCTAAAATGTTTGATAGATATACACTGCTTTATTGGGAAATATGTTGGATTTTCATATGGTGAAAAAATTTAGTTTTCCACCTATCGATAATTTCACCCCTACCATCAATAGTCATATGCCTACTTTTTGTAGCAATACAAATGCATGTTACCATTAAATGGGAAATTATGATGTCAATCAAAAAAATTGTACATACATCTTCATCAAGACTCTTGTGGGGAAGAATATCACCATGTCATTAATCCTTTGAAATATGTGGATTGTATTCATGCAATAATTATTTCATGTCCAAATTAAAAATCTCATGAGTGAGACCTATTATTTTTAAGTTACATAAAGCAAACAATGTTGCATCTCGACAAGATGAATTTAATATTTTTGATTATGAGGCTTATTTCACCCAAAGCCCAAAACATCAAACCTTAAATTTCCTACATAATATGATCCATATAGCTTAAAACATGATTAACTACCAAAAATCCACTCTCAAATCACATACAAATCATTCCATATGTCATCTCAATGGACATAGATGTCTCTTTCAGGTATTTCTCAACCATATATTTCCATGACGACCATATTTTTGAGAGTGTTTTTTTGGGTCAAAAAGTTTGAGAAATTCCTTTCAAAATCCTTTTTGTTAAAATTATGCATGATTATGCTGTGAGTGATCAAACTACCATAGTTTTAGGAGATAATATGTATAAATTGGTGGGGATTCAAACCCTAGTTCAATTTTGTTTGTCAATTTATTTTTAGACTCATATAAATTGACACATCATGAATTTGTTGTGTTTATAAAAGAGTCATTGGATATCTAACATATCCTATCATTTAAATATCATTCCATTTCCCCTCATCATTACCATTGAGGTCACCTTAATATGTTTCGTCACTTGTATTTTTTGTACAGGATTTTTCTTCCTCACCAATTTATAATTGCTTGAGTTCACTATAAAACAAAACATTTCCTCCCTACATAGTACATTTCCACACCATATAAACAAATATACAACCTCAATTTTTACTGTCACCTTAATAAAAAATTATCAATTTTTTCACTTCTTAATAGTTTGTGAATAAAATGTGAGACATGGTCAGTGGTCATGAGTTTTGATTATGTTACTATTATGAATTTACACTTGTTTACTCTAAAAATACCCACTTTATTATTATATTATTATATACTATATACTATTATATTAAATATATTATTAACTCTATATATTATTTATATCATTTATATTTTTATATTATTATTTATACTATAATTAAATAGTAATAGTATACTATTATAATATAATATCTTATAATAGATCAAACACCAAGCATTGATTTGATCCATATGAAGTCATTATAAATCACCGACATGAAGGTAGATCTACATCTAATTAACCCCATATAGATAAAGGAGCCCCTCTCCCCTCTCTATTTAAACTTAACTCAGCTCAACTAAACTCTTATAGTTTTATAATGTATTATATAGTATTATATTATTATATTATATACATTATTAACTCTATATATTATTTATATCATTTATATTTATATATTATTATTTATACTATAATTAAATATAATACATGCACTTTGCAAAAGCTTTAGTACTCACATCAATTACAATGAAAGCAACAAAATAGACTCCATAGCTTTAATGTATTATTGGGCCACATCAATGACATTGCATTGTTGATTTAATCTACACATCAGATGTGGAGTCTTTCCATATTCAAATAGAAAATAGTCAATAAAATATGCCACCACCTTGCAAGCTACAAACCCCTTTGTAATGGGTACAAGTCATGTAAAGCCAACAACCTCTTTAAATTCAGTACATGCATGTGATATGGGCCATCTAGGGTATGATATCACCTAAAACACATTGTCATTGCTCCTCATCATCACTGCCTAGCTCACATTTAAATTTTTTGTCACTTGTAAGTTTTGTATGGGATTGTCCTTTATTTCATAAGTATGAGTATGGTGTTTCTATATGTTCTTAACCTGAATGCATTTTATCTAAATGTCAATATATTGGTAGCATAAATGAACATAAACTATAATATAAAGTTTAGAACCTCAATTTATTATCTCCACATCAATGACATTACATCATTAATTTGATTGCAGCCTTCTTATAATCAAATCGGTCTCATGTAATACTCATCGGCCCTTGATAATAGTATGTTTTCTATTCTTAAATATAATTTATTGTTATGTATAATACTACAATTACATAATATTATTATATATTATATCATAAATACAAAATTAATATATAAAATTCCATTGCATGTTATTTGTTATTGCCACACATAGCATGAGATGGTCAGATGGTAGAGGGAGTCATAATGTGTTGTAGACATCCGTTAGATATGTGTATTTCATTGGGGAACATACCTATCAACATTATAATGGTTATGTTCATGGGGCCTAGCTTGTCTATGATGGTTATGCTCATGGGACCTACCTTGTTTATAATGGTTATGTCAGGGTTAGTACAATTAAGGAAGAAAAGGTTGTGATCTTGGTCTTGGTACAAGGTCCAAATATGTGGGTACAACATTTTTTTAATTCATGTACGAGTTGAATATCATTGTATTAAATAATTTATAAAAATATTAAAATAATATATCCAAATCAGAAAAACTAATCACATAATATGTATAACATATAATGAAGTAATAAAATATAATTGAGTATTGTTGTACTCATATTTTCTTCCCGTGATGAATGCATTTAAACCAATTTAGACTTCAAAATCATAATTTATACACTTTCATCTCACTTATATGATGTAATTCTGACATTTATCGGTAAATAAAATAAATATTTAGTCCAATCATTCATCAATACTTGACATCGATAATACCCAACATGACGCATTTGACTTTCCAATAGATCCTCAACTTCGACTTGTAGATCTAAGATGCCCTCCACCATTAGATCCTCCATAATAACATGTCCATGTGACATTTTTATATTCTATCTACAAATAAATCTTAGCTATGATTCTCCCAGGTATAATTACAAAAAGGGTCCTCTATAGGCGTCCCCAACTAAAAGTATCTTGGCAATTACAAGATTAAGACCACTTTTAATTGCCTATGTTTCTCTCATGAAAAATTATCCACACGTGATGTATCCCGTATAAACTAGTGACTCCATACCCATAGTATTATTGTAATGCATATCACCATAGCAAATGTATGGTGGTGCACGTATCTTTTGATAGATGTAGGCATGTGTGTATACTTCTAGTTTTACTTCGAATTGTAATGCTATCGACATAAAAATCATATATGTGAGGTGAAGTCGACTGATTGTACCATTTCATTTGTGAACACTGGCAAAGCCACGACTTGAGTTGGGAGATATAAACACTACCAACATAAGATTAAGATTTATGGGCACATCCGGTAAAGAGTATGGATGAAATCTCATTCATATTCATTCTCAAGTCCTAAAATGTCATAGTGTTTCAAGGCAATACTTTCTGAGTGCTCGTCTACAGATACACGACCCGTCGAGTTAGAGGTAAAGACTTGTCATAGCTTTGATAAAAATTTGAAATGTATCCATTTGATGTATTCTTCTTTTGCATGTGGTGGAACTGTTTTCTTCTGGGACGTGGATAAATACTTAGAAATTTTGTCAGTTGCTTCTAAATTGCTAGTTGATAGATACATAACTTAATGTATGTAATTTTTGGAGTCTGTTCGTTGGAGATTTTGAGCAAGAATCCACAGTTCGAAGTTTTCTATTCTCTTTGCAGTTGAAAATATTGTCGGATTTAGCAGAAAGGCTTGATGATCATAATCAGGATAATAATTAATTAGCTACCAAGGAACAGAATATTAAAGCAATGTTTCCTCTTACTAGGATCCCGAAAAATAATGTCGTAGAAGTTGGAAAATAGTTAGTAGTCAAGTTGCAAGGAAACTCATGAAGATGTTGCAGATATGTGTAAGCGTATGCTTATGGAAGAGTATAAGGTTAACATTGAGAAAATCAAGTCTTTCTATAATTCAAATCCTTATTCACGAAGATGTAATATTTACTGTGATGGTTATTCTCCTCTGTTAAGGGCTACTTGAGATGGTTAAACATGATGGCATATTTTTAGAATCATCCTTCAACACAATTTGTGAAACTAGGGATTTCGATAAATTCACAATAAAATGCAACTGTGGAGGCTAGGAAGTAATGACACTACTGGTTAGGTTTTAGGAAAGGAAAAAAAAGGAAAGATAATAACCGCAAGAGCTAAGCATGTTTCTTTTCTTACCACCTGAATACCAGTCATGTGGTGTAATCTCTTTGCTCGTATCTAGTTGTTATCTCTTCTCTTACCACTTGGATAGCAGCAGGCCCTCCACCTGTATGTCTATCCATTCTCGCATCCTTCCCAAGAGCGTAGAAAAAACAATAAAAAACTAGTGTTACCTAGACGGGTTGGCATGTGGCAGTCGATTGTGTAATAGGAAGATGAATCTAAGCCACTCACGTGGAAGGAAAGGATCCAATATAGATGAATCAAAGCTCTGTTTATCTCAGTAGAGATGCCTCCGGTGTAATTATGTGTGCACTTTATGCATCCTTCTAGATTTAGGCATGAATATATTATCTTGTGAAGCTCTTTTTGGTTTTGCAAAGATCTTTTAGTATTGCGAAGATATTTTATGTTCACAAATCTATTATAAGCTTGTATAGCTATCGTAGTTTTTTAAAGTTCTATTTTTACATATTTGATTATAAAATTTTAGAAAGCTCTATTTTCCATGCTTCTTTATAAAAATAATAGTCTTTATATTTTTTTTATAAAGAGTTACTGTAGTTTTACAAAAATCTATTTTTCATTCATGATTATGAAATTGTGTAAATCTCTATTCATGTATTTCTTGATTCTTATAATTCTTTTATAGAACATTTTATTTCTAATTACTCTATCTATCATGAGATTTAAGAGAGATATTACTATTTTTTTTTTGAGAAACTTGAGGCAAATTATTTTTAATTCTCACTATAAATATTCATCCTCCTTTCTCCCAAAGATAACATCTCTTATACATCAATCTTTGATGATCATCTAAGCTACCTACCGATTAATTACTTATTTCAACCTTTCTATGATAAGATTTGAGCTTTTCATTTTACAAGTAATACAAAATGTGAAGAAAATTCCTATATAACTAATGAATATGTTACATACATTATAAAGGGGAGGAATAAATTATTATTAAAGAATAAATATTTACATTCTATATGGGAATAATAAGTAATTATTATGGAAAAACTATTTACACTGCCTAAGAACACATTAGACACATTTTAGTATGACATATAACATAACATGGGACAATATAAAGAGAGGCTATTCATATATATATATATATATATATATATATATATATATATATATATATGAATGAGTAAGATGAATTATGATGGTAGAATCACATGTCACAATATAAAGATGTAATTTGTAGGAGTAATGCTCATAATCATTATATAAGACCTAAGAGGAGTGAACAAGTACAATTTTGATGGTTAAATTATTAATTAATTATACATAGAAGATTAAAATTATGCCTCACAATATAAGGAGTACCACAAATACAAGAGTGTAATAGGATGATAAGTTTTGTTATTGACCCATTTGTTTTAATCAAATTTCAACTCAATTGGTTCATTACATCAAAAAAAGTGTTTAGCATGTTGTGGTTGGGTAAAGAAGTCAAAAAGCGTATTTTATTTTGAAATAATGGTGCTACACTCAAATATTTTGTTTGACCCAGCTAGAGAACATACCAACAACTACCAAAAACATGCTACTCGATAATGATAAATAATGATTCATTTGACTTCAAGGATATTCATGTAGTTTATTCTAAATGACCCTAAAATATATTAGTATATACATCTATTGCACCAAGTAAGAGAAAGCTATAACTGATGACTTGAAGGGGTAGAATTTGCATTGTTGGTGGTGGTGTTGAGGTTGAAGTCACATTAGATGATGGAATTGTGTCAAAGAATCAATATTGTTTGGTGCCTTTGAGGAAGAGGCGGAGCCTTTTTTCCTCTGAGTTTACTCAACTCCTTTTTACAACTTAAGAGATAAATTCATTATATATTTTGTAATGACATATTGGGTGGCATAGTTAGACCTCCATTCTATGTCCTATGTGTTTATATTATTCTCCCACTCAAAGTGTTAATTATTATTATTATTATTTTAAAACTTCTTCAAGCATGGAGGCTTGCTAGAGGTTTTCTAGTAATTTTAATCTTAATTGGAATGTGATACATATTGTTAGTTACTCAACATCCTCAAAACTTATGTCTAAAGTTATTCATTTTTTCTTAGCCTCTTTCTACTAAGAAACTTCCCTTCAGGGCCTTTGTATTTCCACTTTTTGGCTTAAGCATTTTCCCTATGTTTGTTTGTTAATCACTACCAAGAAAATCTATTGTTTCATAATTGTGAGTATTTACGACACCAAATTTGTCTATTTATACTTAGTTTAATGCACGATAACCATATTTGATCAATTAGTAGTCTAAAGTATGCATCCAATGTAAAATCTTACCCTTGATAAATAATCTCATTATTTTCTCTACTCTTAAATTCCATATCTTCTAATATAAATCCCTTTGAGTAAAATGTCTCATAATAAGCTAAATTCCTAAATATTATCTTTTTAGGCATGCCTAATGTTAAAATTATGGAGCACACCATGTTAAAATTATGGGACTTCTACATATTAAAGAGTTAGATGGTACATTCAATATACCAAATGGAAATATAAAGCAGAGTACCCTAGGCTTAAATAAAAACCATCAAAATATTCTAATAAGTAATAGGAAGAATCACAAAATGTCAATTTGTAATTTTTGGGGAAATTTAAAATTGTCTTCACAATTCAAATTGAATGAGCAACCAATAAAAAATACATAATCGAAAAATTGTCTTACCACTTCATATTCAAGATGTCTATTCAACTACCTAAGAGACTTTTGAGTTAACCACTACAAGACGAATGTAAATTAACAACTACTCCTAGGAATTAGGGAATTATATATATATATATATACATATATATATATATATATATATATATATATATATAATAAAATACATTCCCACTTAATCCACAAGGTTTATTGTGAGACCAAGAATTCCTCTAAACATTTCAAAATACATCTCATCTAAGAACTTTTATTGAGATGTCTGTTGGTTGATTTGTTGTAGTGCAATGTTGAAACTTGACACTGTTATCTTTTATATAGTGTTGAATCAAATTAAATTTGGTATTGATATGCTTGGTTTAGTCATGAAAGATTGAATTCTTTACCATCTATATTACATAAGTGTTGTGAACCATGAGAAGTGTTAACAAAATATATTGTTCTTGCAAATCTAAAATAACCATTCTGAGCCACAAGATCTCTCTATTTTCCTCTGAAGTAGCCATATATTTTGCTTCTATTGAAGAAATTACCTGTATTGATTGCTTATTGGATTACAACTAACAACTATCATTCCCAAATCTCTCATAAAACCCAAAGTGGACTTTCCATCTTTATGATTACCAACATACTCAGAATCTGAATATCTAACCAGTTTGAATTCTCTTGTCCTAGAGTATTTATGCCCAAAATTTTGTGTTCCTTTGAGATATATGAGCACCCTTTTTTCTACTACCTAATGATTGTCCCTTGGTTGTTACATGAATCTTGATAGGACACCATCAATAAAATATATACCTGGTGAATTTATGGTCATATAAATTACAATTATAATGAGTTGTTTATATTTAGTGGCATCAACCAAATCTATTAAATATTCATATGTCAATTTAAGATTTTTTTCCATGGGCATGTTGAAAGGCTTACAATATTTCATTCCAAACTTGCTCAGAATGTTATCAATGTATTTATGGTTAGTCATGAAGAAATACTTTTGTTTCTGAATTACTTCAATACCCAACTAATAATGAAAGAAACCTAAATTAGTTATTTCAAAGCTTTTCATCAACTTTGATTTGAACATTGTAGTGTATCATTCATTGTTCCTTATGATGAGAAAATAATCAACATACACCACCAAAAATACAACTATTTTGATGAAAAAAGTTGCATCTTTAAGCTCAAAATGTTTGAAGTTCAAGTTCATGAGGTGCTCATCTAGTTTGTCGTAGCATCCTTGAGGTGATTTTTTCAAACCATGCAGTGTTTTTTCTAGTTTACATACCTTATGATCTTGTTCATTTAATAAAAAAACCTCTAGGTTATGTCATGTATATATTTTTTTGAGGTCACCATTTACAAATTTATTTTTGACATACATTTGGTGAAATTTCCATTTATTATGAGCTACCATAGCCAACATGGTTTGAATGGTAGTCCATTTTGTTGTAGGTGAAAAGGTTTCATTATAGTCAATTTATTATTTTTGAGTATATCCTTTTGTGACAAGCCTTGGTTTGTGCTTGTTGACTGATCCATCAACCTTGTATATGTTATGGTAAACCCACATGCAGCCAATAGGTTTGCAACCATATGGAAGATCAACCAATTTTGAAGTCCCATTTTCTACTAATGTACTATACTAGTATTTCATTGATTTTCTCCAAGATTCAAACTTATCAACACGTTTCAAATATGTTAGTAAGGAATCAAATGCAACATTGAGTTCTTCTTCTAGAGAATTATTCAAGGTGAGCTTTTCAATTCTATCTTGAATTTATTCAAGGAACTTCTTTAATTTTTATGTGGTTGTGTACACTTATTGTGTTTGTTTTCCTAAATTCATCATGTTTTACATCTTTAAATGTTTTATTAACCCACTTAGGCACATGTTTCTATGTTTTATTTGCTTCATGTTCATCCTCTAAAGTTCCATCACTTTATGCCCTTTGTTCTAGTGCCCTGTGTTCATTTTTTGATGAAGTTTCACTCTCTTCTTTAGGAGGATTTTTGATCTCATGTATAGGAGACAATATAAAATCAATAGATTCGCAACTATGTGTGTCCCACTCATTATTTAGAACATACAAATCACTCTATTTGTAGGCATCAAAATTTGCATACTTATTAAGTTGACTTAGGTACCAATCAATATGCTCTTTATCCTTTGCAGTCTCACAAAATATAATTTATCTTATGACAAGAAAATTATTCTTTTTCTCATTGTATAGCGTGTATGCCTTGGATGATTCATAATATCCCAAGTGGATGCATTTTTGACATGTGTGTTCCAACTTATTTTTCTTCTCCTTTGGAATCAATTTATAACAAGCGGATCTTAAATTATGAGGATGTCACATTGAAGGAAGATGACCATGCCACATCTCATATGGTGTCTTAGATTCAAGAGTGGTTGATGGGTGATCTATTATAGAGGTATACTATTGTTTTAGCTACTTTAGATAAAAAGTGCATATTTACCCTTTTATAGTACAACATAGCATGAACCATATTCATAATAGTTTTGTTCATATTTTATACAAATCAATTTAGTTATAGAGTGTGAGGAACTATGATATGGTGTTTGATCCCATTTTTCTGAAGATAAATATAAGAAACTTATTCTCTTTCTCATTGTATATCTAATATTACTTAGAGGATTCAAAATATGCCAACTGAATACATTTTTGACTCCTATGGTCCAACTTATTTCTCTTCTCCTTTGGAATAAATGTGTAACAAGTAGATCCAAAAATACAAAGATGTCACACGAAATTAATATGACCACACCACATCTCATAGAGTGTTTTAGATTCAATATTGGTTGATGATGATCTATTGTGGATCTATATAACTATTTTAATTACTTTGGCCCAAAAGTATAGATTTATCCCTTATAGTATAACATAGCATGAACCATATTCATCACAGTGTGAGGAATTGTGAAATGGTGTTTGATCCCATTTTACTCAAGATATGATTCAAATTTATTTGAAGTGTATTAACCACCATTATCTATCTTGAGTATCTTGATGTGGGTTTGAGATTTATTTTCAATCATGGTTTGAAAATTTCGGAAAGTATCAAAGGATTCTAATTTTTTCTTCAAAAGTCATATCCATGACATCTAGTTGTAGTGATAAATGAATAATATGAAGTACTAATGACAACCAAAAGAGAGGATAGGAAGAGAATGTAACTCTGAGTGAACCAATTTTAATTATTTCTTAGCTTTCCACTATGAATTTAAAAACAATTTTCTTGTGTGTTTAACCAAGATGCAGGATTCACACTTTTCATATGATTTTGGGGGAAATGTAGGTATGTCAAACACACCATTATTTTAAAATACATGAATGTTTTTACAGTGAGTGTGCTCAAATGTATCATGCCATAACATGTTTGGAGACATTATGTCTTCTTCGAGATGAGAATAATTACTTGAATTTGATGGATCACCCCTAACTTTGAGTGGTTTCCCTTCTTCATATCCAATTAAGCTGAATTCAATGTAACTTTTTATCTTGATAGTGTAAACATCATCATCCAACATAATGGAATGACCGTGTTTCCTTATGAGCACTAGCAATAGTAATTTTTGTTTCAATTGAATAATTTAGAGAATAATTTGGATTTTGAAACATGGAATCCCTAGACACTTGAGTCCTATTGTATCTCTTCCTTTTGGTTGTAGACTTGATCTATCTATGATTTATACCACACCATAAATTTATTCACTAAACTTCTCAAAGAAGCATTTTGAAACATTCATAAGTAGTGTGGAATTAGTATCAAGAACCCAAACATCAAACCATGAAGAACTGATTGAGACAATATTTGAGTCATCATCTATCCTATAAAACACACATTCACTAGTGGATTGGGTAGAGTTTGACTCTTTTATTTTATTTTATTTTATTTTTCTTATTTCTTCTTACGTTATACTTCAGTTTTCTTTCATGGAGTTTTGAATTGTTGAATCTCATGACTTCATTTTCTATCACACCCTTCATAGTATATGTTTTGTTTAAAATCATATTTTCTACCACCTTGATTTTTATTTTTACTACCTTTTCCCTTGTACTTCATCTTATACTTATTATTTCCTTAATTTTTAGAAGGCGTGGCCTTGTTGGATGTTTTGGAAGAATTTTATTTGACATGGCACACACTCTCCCCTATTGTGCACTCATTTTTTCTTCCAAATTCCTTTAATCTTTCTAACATATTTTTAACCAATTGATCAAATGTGTGTCTTTAGCTAATCTCTTGAATTTAGAAATTCCAAGTATTTTTTATATTTATAAGGTATGGATTTTATGAATGTGGTCATATATGTCAATTTTGACACCCATTAATTATACATAATGTTTGATGCCACATATCTTTGAATCCAATCTCATCAAATCACCATAGTGTAGCTCAAGGTTGAACAACTTCAACTGAAACTAAATGAATTCCAACTCTGAGTGGAAATCATATAAAACCTTAAATTTTTGAAATGATTTACATGGAGTATTTCACCTTTGAATATGATCAAACACATCTTGATCAACTGAGGCCCTCATCAAGTCTAATGCTTTCTAGTTTTTATGCCTCCATGCTTAAACATACTTTAAATTCCATGATGGCTCAACTATTTGTGTCTCTCTATCACAAATATTGAATGATATATCATTGAATATGAGTGTTTTCTCTACTTGTTAAGTCCATTCTAACTAGTTATCTTTTCTAGTAAATGTTGTGCCAATGATAGATTTGATTAAATGCATGGTTTTGAGTTTTAAATTTAGAGTTTGGAGTTTTGAATTTTTGTTAACCCCAAATGGTTTCTTATCACTCCAAAATGGTCCCCTTTTATATATACCACCAAAATGATATATCAAACCTCTCTATATACCCACTCTTTCTATATATTCATAGGTACATGGAAGAAGTTAGCATTTTCTATCTACTTGGTAGTACATGAGATAGGCTTCAATGTACATGATAGAAGAGTGGTATGTCTAGGTGGCATATGAAAAAGATTCACCCTATCATTAACACCAACATGACATGAAAAAATCATAAATTAATTTACTTTGTTTTTCTCAATTTATAGAATTATTTTCTTTGACAAAAGTGAATGGGTAAAAGAATAGCTCTACTTATTTCTCTTTGAATTTAAAATAATTTGTTGTTGTTTGATAAATTTTATTAGAGTGGCATGTTCAAGGCAATTTCATTGAAAAATTACTCTAAAGTTTAAATTTTAAATGCTTTCAAATTTGAATAAAAAAATTTAAATGAAAATGAAAATTCTAATTTTTAATTAAAAAGATTAAAATGTAAATATCTCTCTCCTTCAATTATTAATTGAATTTCTAACATTGGAAATGAAAATGAAATTGAAATAGAATTGGATTCCTCTAGAATTTACTTTTCCATGTGAATTTTTTTAAAACTACAATGCCAAATACTCCTAGAAGTTCATTGAGAATGAAAGAACTACCTTTTCCAATTCCAAAGTAAATATTAAAATAATAAAACTCTATCTTTGGTGGTCCTATTTAGATTACACTAGGTTCAAAGACATATGACACAATCTAATCGATAGAATTTTGACAAAACTAGATTTAAATATGCCAATATACCTACCAAATTTACACAACCAACTCATCTACCAATATTACGTATCCAACTCACCTACCAATATGCCTTATAACATGTCTCTATGTGGGCCAAAAATATTTTAAAATTATCTAATTTTCCATCCAACATGGAAATGGATTATAAAAGGTTAGAATATTAGTGCATAGTCTTAAACAAGCAATAGGAAATTGTTAGAATTTGACTTAGTAGATATGAGATGCAAAATGCCTTGTTACTTAGTCAATACATAAGTTTGAATGTGATAGAATTAATATGTTGAATGCCTTATATAATTCCTCATTCATACATCTCCAATTGCAACATAGGTCTTCCAAGACATTATAAATCTAAATAAAGATGAAATTCCACCTATATAGATTGCACAACTTAAAAAGAGGAAAAATAATGAAAAATAACTTTCTAAAATTTCTAACTCTGATACTAATGATAGGTTGGATCATGGAATGTTAATTTTAAATGTTTGGTAAGATACAATATTATATTCATAACTAAAATTTAATGGACAACCAATTACAAATATATAAGCCAAGAAATGGCTTATCACTTCATATTCAAGATGTCTTTTAAACTACCTCAGAGAATATTGAATTAACCACTAAAAAATGAAATTAAACTAAAAACTACTCCTAGGAATTATAAAATAATATATACAATAATATTAAAATAAGATTGAAAGACACACACATGTGCGCGCACACACACACACACGCACTTTTCTTATTTTGTTTGAGTTCTTAGAAAAAATATGTTTGAAGAAAGACATTCTGATGAAAATATATTTTTAATAAATATTGAGATATTTTAATAAAGATTGAAATATTTTATAAGATATTTTTATTTGTCACTCTAGTTAGAGAAAATTTGATGAAACCCTTGAAACTATAATGTTAGATAATAAATCCTTTAATGAACTTCTCCCCTAATTATATTATGGTTGAATACATATTTAAGTATTGGATAAATGTGCCACCTTATTGAAGTACATGGAAATATGGTTATTCATATTGAACCATAGGTGAATTGAGAGTGATCAAGTCCTAATTTTAAATTAGAATTAAAGATATTTAGTTGGAGAGATGCATGATCTGACTCTAAATAATAAGCATAAGTACCCAATGTACTAACCCCAAATTAAGATGGAATAATAATGGATTATTTATAAGTAATGTCAAGGTCATTGAGTGTCACTAGACTTGAATGCACATAAACCTATAATAGAAGGTAGAACCATATAATGGGTTCACTAGAAGTAATTCCAAGGTCATTAAGTGTCTCTAGACTATAATTTACATTACTCAAAATATAAAATAATCACACCACTTTAGATGGGTCAAGATTATATTTCCATGATCGAAGGAGAAATAAAATTATTCATGTTCCCATCATAACCACAACACTAATAGATTTGAAGTGAAATAACCATTAGTTGTCATTAAATCTTTAAATTTTATTGAAGTGCATATGTACATGAACCAATATATATATATCATGCCCCCTAAATTTGTACCAAATGATATGGGATGTCGAGAATCTATAAGCTAAAGTGTAACTTTATTTTAAACCTATAATTATCATTCATGTAACTATTTTTGCATGTGAATTCAAGTGTGTATGTGTTTTTACTCAAGTCTTTTAAAGGTGACTACATATGCATGTCATATGCCCCCATAATCTATATCATTCATTGAATATATATCATGTGTCTAATTTTTGAATTACTTTTAATATTTGAAATCTATACTCTATTATAAAATCTTATTTGTATGCTCATAGGGGATTAAATGTCTAAGATAAGCCCACTATAATGGTCCCATTTTGAGAATAAGTATGTAGCCTACAATTTACTCGACTCAAAATAATATTTAATTGTATCATGCGATAAATATATAATCATGTATATCCATGTCACATGTGGATAATATACTATCATATTATAATGTATGTCATGAATACATATATGAAACACATGTAAAGAGAGGAATATATGTTCCATGTATAAATAGATATAGAAATGAGGCATGCAATAAAGTAACTATCTCTTGAATAATACTAGATAGTAAAAATGAATGCTATGGATCATGGCAGCAATAATCAAGCTCAAGGAGCACAAAAATCACAACACATGATGTCATGAAATATCACACATAAGGCCAAAAGTCAGATACAAAGGACATGAACTATAACAACAAACAAGGCCAAGGGCCTCATAAAAAAGACATAAAAATGCCACAAACAAAAGGTTAAGTTGTTACACAAAATAATCAAGCAATGTATATCCTATCACATAAGAAATTAACAAAATTAAAAGAGCATAGAATATATGAAAAATAGTCTACACCATATATATGTATCAATGTCACCTCATATAAAATTAGTATATCAATGTACAAAAATGTAATATATGAGTAACTAGAAATAAAATTGTAATAGATATTGCTAAACATGGTACAGAGGTCATAAATATATATAACCTATGATAATGTCAGATGTATAATAATATTCTTGTAACATAAGTATCACAAATACATAGAGTGTCATCTAGCATATAAGAATCTATGTATAAAATGTATGTCTTACATCACACTTATGTACCTTATGAAATTAATGTGTGTATGAAAAATAATTCAATATCTAGAAAACATGTGATAAATAATATATGTAAATAAGTAAACTAGAAACTCATGTCATACTCAAGTCTTGATTATTTATTTTTAAGAATAATTCATGTGTGTGTGTGTGTGTGCACGCACACACACACACGCACACACGCACACATGCACACACACACACACACGCACGCGCACGCGTGCACGTGCACACACACACACAAACACACATAATTATTATATGTTAACATACAAGTAATTTTATTACTATATGTATACATATAGTAATAAAATTACTTGTATGTTAACATAGAATAATTATATATCACACAAAATAAGGAAATATAAGAGATCTCATAATAATAATTGATAGCAAAGTAGAATACTGAATAATATAGAAGAGCACTTTGAGGGGGAAACCTCCACAACAATGTCATAAGAGTAGAATACTTGATATTATGATCATTGACTAACCACTAACTCCTATATATAGTCTACTTATCCATAGTTATTCCATAAGTTGAACTAACTAAGAACATAAAGAAATATAACAAGAATATAAAATAGGTATGTAAGCCACAAGTCGGGCACACATATCTCTAGACACACCAAAGGTTAAGGGTGTAGCATGCCCCTCCCTTTTAAAATAATGTTTAGTCAACTCTAAATTTTTTTCACAAAGGATTCTTCCTCCTAGGTACCATCTTCAAATTATATTCTTCCATTTGATCAGGTACTCCTTAATCACTCTAGACCATAGCTATTTAGTGTGCATTTAAAGAATCACCTTAGGATAGAAAATAACTCTCCCTTCCTCATCCAATTTTGGTAACTAAATTTGAGTAACAACTCTATGTCCAATGAATTTATTCTAGCATGATATATGAAATACTAGATGTATACGAGTGGATGAAGGAAACTCTAACTTGTAGGCCACACTACCAATTTTATGCAAGATCTGGTAAGGCTCATAATACTTATGAGACAAATTGCTATCATTCTTATTTAACTTTAAGAAAATATGCTTATATGATTTCAAGTGAATAAGGACCCAATCACCAATGTTAAAATGCATCTCGCTCCTATGTTGATCTGCTTATTGCTTCATGCAATTTTGAGCCATGGTTAATTTTTTGCCAAAAATTACAAGGACCTTCTATTGATGGTGAGTATGTTATTTAACTTCACAAAAATTAGGATGGACCTTCAAGGTTTAAGTTATGGATGGATGTTGGTATCCATACAAGGCCACAAAAGGATACATTTTGAAAGAAATATGAATGTAATTATTATACCACTATTCAACAAGTAACAACCAATGAACCCATTTTTTTATTTATTAAAAATAAAAAATGGAGATATCCTTCCAAAAAAAATTTACCTTACTTTGTCCATATGATTGAGGATGATAGGATGAACTATGAGCCAACATGGTACCCAAAAATTCAAATAATTTAGTCCAAAAATTACTAGTGAAAATGGAATCTCTATCATTGATAATGATCATAGGAGCACCATGCAGTTTATAAATTATATTGAGAAAAGAAGAATCTACTATACTAACATCAAATAGATGTGATAAAGAAAAAAAATATGCATACTTATTGAGATGATCCATAAAAACCATGATAACATTTTGACCATCACATCTTGGTAAAATTGTAATGAAATCCATAAACACCTCTTCCCATTGTTGGATAGGGATGGATAAAGGCTGCATAAGACCTAGGGTTTTGATGGTTTCATATTTATTTTTTGACATATGATACATTCATCTACATATTTTTGGACATCCCCCTTGAGTCCTGCCCCAAAAAATCTTTCTTCATTCTATGATAGGTTTAAAAAAATATGGAATGACCCCCTAGTGGTGTTCCATGAAGTTGTTGAAAGATTTTTTGTTTGAGAAGAGAATTATTACATAGGTATAATTTATATTTATACCATAATACATTAACCTTCCATGTGAATTTTTTAAATTAACCCAAACTTTGTTGAAGATTCTAAATAAAATTATGGGTAGCACTATCATTTTCTCATTTTGATCTTTATTCCTCTAGCCAATCTACTTGACAAATGGTCATGACACATAGCAATGCCTCAATTGAGTTCATCTCTCCTAGATAGTGCATCTACCACCACATTTTCCTTATCTTTCTTGTATACTATTTCATAATCATATCCTAAAATCTTAGTTACCCATTTATGTTTCTCTTCTGATTACAACCATTGTTCCAAAACATGTTTGAGACTCTCATGATCAGTCTTTACTTGAAAGTGATAACCCATTAAATAAGGTCTCTGTTATTTGACTACATGCAGAATGACAATTATTTCTTTCTCATATATGGACTTGAGCCAAGTTTACTCTTCAGTTGGATACTTTCAAATGTAAGTGGTATGCCTTCTTATATGATCACAACACCTACCATATCCAGATGCATCATATTCAACCACAAAAGTGTTATAAAAATTAGAAGTGGTGAACACTAGAGTGATACACATATACAGTTTCAATTGTTCAAATGCCCTGGTAGTTGTATGAGTCCACTAGGAGTTTTTCTTCAATAAATAGGTGAGTGGGAATGCAATACTATCATAATTTTTGACAAACCTATGATAGTAACCAACTATTCTTATAAATCCTTTGAGTTATTTAAATGTCTTAGGAACTAGCCAGTCCACCATTACTTGGATTTTTGTAGAATCCACTTTCACTCCTTCATATGAAACCATATGACCTAGATACCCAAACCCATGAGATCCAAAAGTATATTTGGAAGGTTTGGCATACAATCTATGTTATTCTTGAATTGAGAGTACATGTTTTACATGCTACAAATGGTCTTATCAATTTATACTATAAATGAGAATATCACTAAAATACACCAGAACAACTTTCTTCAAAAATGGCCTAAAAATAGTATTCATCAAACACTAAAAGGTGGATGGTCCATTTTTAGACTAAAAGGCATAACCATAAACTTATAATGGACTTCATAAGTTCTGAAAGGTGTTTTGGGTATGTCTTCATCATAGATCTAGATTTGATTATATCTAGAATGTATATCTAATTTGGTAAAATCAAGAGAACTATTCAATTCATCTAGCAAATCATCAATGATAGGAATAAGAAATTTATATTTGATAGTGTACTTATTGATCTCTCTATTCAAGCCACATATTCCAAGTGTCAAGTTTCTTTCTTAGTATGACAACTAACAAATAATACTCACTTTGGCTTTGGTGAATGATTCCTACATCTAAAATCTCCTGTGACATCTTTTTAGTTTCACCTTTATGGGCATACAGATACCTATATGGACTGATTTTGATTGGTGTGCTACCAAGTTTAAGTTTGATGGCATGATCATGCATGTGGCTGGGTGGAAGTCCTTTTCGGATGTCACCAAAAATAATAGAATAGAAATCAATCACTTATTACAGATCATGAGATGTAGATGGATAAGTTGGTTAGAGTTTAATGGAAAAAAATGAGATAAAAATCTTTCAACACCTTTTCAAAGAATCTAGGTCATTTTATGGGAGCTAAAAAGTTATAGAGATTTAGCCCTTAATCCCCTTAGCTCAAATGTCCTTCCCTCAGAATGAAATCACATTTTTAATTCCTATAAATTCATTTCAATAGTGCCCAAAGTGGTGAGCCACTGTATACCCATAACAATGTCAACTCCACTCAAGAGAATAAAAAACATAGGAAAATCCAACATGTAGTATCTCATAACTAGCTTAATACTATGGTATTTTCCTAAAAGGATGACACTACCACCATCTACAATCATTACCTAAAATTTTTTAGTGGGATAAATGTTACATTTCAAATGAGTAGCCAACTTATTATTGATGAAGTTGTGTGTGCTACCAGAATTAATCAATACAGTGACCTATTTCTTGAGAAAACCCACCACTTTAAGAGTATGGAGAGTAATAATTCTTGAAAGGTCATGATAAGAAATAGTAGGTTGAGAGTATTTATATTCTTCCTCAGGTCCTACATTCTCACCTATTTCCTCCTCATCATCTTCATCTTCATTGGCACATTCGATGTAAAATAACTTATTTTCAGCACAATAATGTCCTTTACTCCATTTAATGTCACAATTATAACACAACCCTTTGACTCTCTTCTCTTAAATTTGTTGAGGTATGAATCTAGTGGTTGAGGAAATGATGTCCTGGAAAGGTACGATCATAACTAGTAGCGAAAGTTTTTTGTTTGACCATTTCTTTTTCTTATACCATGCATTCCCTTGGGATAGCTTCTAATATACATGATGGGATAAAAATATAAACCTTCAATTGGATTCTATATTCGAGTCCACCTAAGTAAAGATCAATAAAATTTTCCTTAGATATGTCTTACATTCATAAAGATAGATTCTAAAATTGATGAATATAATATTTCATAATTCCTGTTCAATGCAATTTAGCTAATTGACTGAAGTAGTTCTCAGAGACATTATTCTAATAATGAGACAATAACTCAATAGTGAAAATATACCATGTAATAGGGGCACCAATATTTTTATTTTGATCACACAACCAACAATACCAAATGAAGTACTCAAGTTCCAAATACAAAGATGCCATAATCACCTTCTGAGAATTAGAAGTTCAGTGTAGATCAAAAAAATCTCAATTTGGGTAATCTAAGTGAGAGGATCTTTACAATCAAAATTATGCATGCCCAATTTCGGAAACATGAGTTTCACAATAGGTTTGAAATTGTTAGTGTTGAAATGAGGAAGACTTGAATGATGAAAAGGAAGGTTGTTTGGATATAACTAAGATGAAATGGTAGCCAATTACATAATGTTTTGATGCAATTGAGTGTGCACCCCATTAATATATCCATGTATCCCTAACTAGAAGTTGAGAGTCATTATTAGAGATGTTAATGGTATTATCACAAAATATAGAAATTAAACTATCATTCTTAATCTTAAATTCATTCAAGGTCTATTTCATCCATAAAACATGTGTGAAAGATGATGTTACTACTATGTACTTAGCTTCAATTGTGGATAAGGAAATGGATGGTTGTTTCTTACTCAACCATGACACAAGACTTTTTCCAAGAAAGAATGCACCACCACTTGTGCTCTTTCTATCATCAATGCTACCTTCCCAATCTGCATCTGTATATGTTGTTAAATTGAAATCCTTACCTTTTGAGTGCCATAATCCAAATTCTATAGTACCTTTAAGATATTTAATATCTTCCTGACTGCTTATAAGTGTGTCTCTTCTAGTTTTTCATAAAATATGGCCACTAGACTTACTACCTGTAAGATATTAGGTCTAGATGCAATAGTATATAATAGACTTCTAATAATAGATTTGTATAAGGTCTTATTGACTTCTGATGACTCATTTTCTTAAATCAACTTGAAGATTGTTATTATTGAAGTACATACTAATTTATAGTCTTCCATATCAAGCTTCTTTAACATTTACTTAATTTACTTAGCTTGAGAGATGAATATTCCCTTATCTGATTGAACTACTTGTAATATAATAAAAAATGATAGTTCCCCTAAATAGACATCTCAAATTATTGATGCATTACTTCTATGAACTGTTTAGACATGTCATAGTCACTACCAAAGATAATATCATCAACATACATGATTATGATTAATTGATGCTCACCTTCTATTTTTATGTATATTTTTTTTAGCCATACCTCCCTTGAAACTCTGATCAAGAAAATATCTATCAAGTCTTACACACCATGCTCTAGGGTCTTGATTTATACCATCTAATGCAATTTTTATTTACAGACATAGTCCTTATTTCTTGACAAAGAAAAACCATCAGGTTACTCTATATACACTTCTTCCAAATTTCCATTAATAAATGGAGACTTTACATCCATCTAATATATCTTGAAATTATTGAAACTAGTATATGCCAAAAATATTGTTATAGCTTCCAATATTACCATAGGGGTAAGATTTTTTTCAAAGTCAACACCTTGTACTTGAGCATAGCCTTTACAAACTATCCTTGATTTATTTTTTATGATCTAATCATCTTCATTCAATTTATTCTTAAAAACCCATTTGGTTTTAATGACATTCTTATCCTTAGGTCTGGGAATAAGATCCCAAGTCTCATTTTCATCAATTTGATTGATCTCTTCCTCCATAGAATTCACCCAATTCTTATCACTTCTAGCTTTTGAAAAACATTTGGTTTTATCTTTGAAAATAGAGAGAAGTTTACATTTTTTGATATATTCTTAAAACTTCCTCTAGTTTGCACTCTAGTATTAATATCACCAATAATTTGACTCTCTACATGATTTTTTTGAACATATTTGACTCTTCTTCTTCTTCTTCTTCTTCTTCTTCTTCTTCCTCCTCCTTGAGGTCCTCTACATGAACTCTTGTTTGTGTGCTTACCTTATTAGATATGGGCTCATCCACTTTCACATTTGTAATCTCCAAAATCTTTTGTATTCTCTTATTGTAGCATCTATATGCAACACCAACTAAAAAATATCCAAGGAAAATGCCTTTATCATCTCTTAAATAAAATTTTCCTAGATCTTCTTCATCTTTCTTATTAAAACACATGCTTCCAAACACTCTAAAGTGTTCCACTAAAGTTGGTCTACCTATTTACAATTTATAGGGGGTCTTAATATTATTTATTCTAATGTAACCTTTTTTTATAATGTGTACTTTTGTCTTTACTACCTCTCTCCAAAATGTGTTAGCTAATTTGGACACATTCAACATTGTCTTGGCTATTTCCTAAACTGTCATTTTCTTCCTTTCTACCACAACATTTTTGTGTGGTGTCCTTATAGATGAAAGTTATCTCTTGATTCCGTGTTCCATAAAAATGTCCTTAAATTCATTTTTCTATAATTTTCGTCCTCTATCAGATCATGTACACTTGATTTTTAAGTCCATTTAATTTTCAACTAGAACCTTGAATGCCTTGAATTTATCTAGATCCTTAGATTTCACCTTCAAGAAAGTAACACAAGTCACTCTAGTGTAATCATCAATGAGGAACATGAGGTAAATTTCACCTTAAATACTTTGAGATCTATTTGGACCACATAGATCTCTATAAATCAACTCTAATGGTTTTGTGGTTGAATATTCTTTTGTCTCAAACCTTCTTCTTCTCTTTCTTCCATGTTGACATGCTTTACATAAGGTGGTTGCAATCTTGGTGATCTTAGGCATGTTCCTAATTGATTTCTTTATACATATCTTTACTATGTTGTCAAAATTTATATGTCTCATTATTATGTGCTAAAGATATATCTCATCCACTTTGCTCATAAAACACTTTTACTTCTTGATCTCATTCAACACATATAAATTATTTTTGGTCCTATTATTATCTGCTACCTATCTTCCTAAAATTTCTTTTCTTATATCACATCCTTTAGCATGAAAATTTAGAGTATATGTTTGATTTCACATTTGACTAATACTCAAAAAATTATGCTTCAATTCTCTTACATATAACACATTCTCATTTTCAGTTTTCCCATTGTCAAGATATAGTATTTCCTTGCCAACAATATTAGCTATTGTACTGTCTCCAAACTTAATTGTACCTTCAGTAATATTCATAAAATATATACATTTACTTTCGTCACATGTCACATGGCTTGAATAACCACTGTCAATGTACCATTTCAAACTCTCATCTTGAATGTGAAAAGAAGATTGTGTTATCATGGATTCTTCATCCATTAGACCAGTATTTTATTATCTTTTTTTAGTATTTTCAAAGGTTCTGACTTCTTATCAATTTAAACATACACCTTCCTATTCTAACTAGGGGGTTTTTCATATTTTAATCTATAAAATCTTGTAATATGTCCAATTCTATTAAAATTGTAACAAATCACACTGATTATATTGATATTTGACCATTGGAAAAATGAATTGAGAATCCTTTTGAAAATACATGACTATTCATATCATTTATCCATGCATGGTTGTTTCTTGAATTTGATCTATAATCTATAGCTCTATGTCCAAGCTAATTACAAGAAAAATAAAAAAAAATAGAACAAGTTCATGTACTTTATTACATTCAGTTACTTGATAGGAAATGAAATTTGAATATTTTTGAAAGGCACAATGACACTTTTGTTATTTTTTAGAGGAGAGACAATATTAATAACCTATCCTGACCTCTATATCATTCAAAATATCAGATTTCTTGAAAAAATCAACATATATCTTTGGCTTATTAATATTCTTCTCTTCCTTTCTACTCTCCTGGTCATCATTATATCCAAGCCCTGTTTTGATGAGAGGTGACCTTTGACTATTCAATATGTCATTAATAATTCAATTATTCTTTTTTAAAAATTGACAAATTTTCAACTTGACTGTGAATTATTCTAAATCTAACTTTAGTCAACCTATCTCAGATTTGTACTCACTACACTTTCCTTCCTTGGACTTTAGACTTCCATTTTATTCATTGAAATAAATATTGATATTTTTGATGACCTCCTAAGCTTCTTTGGAACTCTTATTTATCTTAGTTTCCAAGATACATATATATTCTTCATGAATTTTGACTAAAGACTTTAATTTTTGGTTTTTCTTTCTTTGACTCTTCAATTCATTCAAAACATTGAAAAGTTCTACCTCAAGATCAACCTCAAATTCTTCTTCATCCAATTATTCATCATTCATGAAGACGTGTTACTTATAATTATTCCCTTATTCAAATTTAAAAGCCACAAAAAAATATTCATCACTGTCTGAGATATTTTTATCACTAACTTCAAAAGAGCTACTATCTTCTTTATAATATAGACTCTTTTTTTATTGAAGAAGTTTTTATTACTATTGTCATACTTGTTGGACTTATTAATTTCTTAATCATGTTCTTGATCATTATCATGTTTTTATTTTTTAGGACACTTAGCATCAAAATAACCAATCTTACCACAATTGAAACATTTGAATGGTAGTTTGCCTTTATATCTACCTAAACATTTTCTCAGTTTCCTCACAAATAAGGATTTGGCTTTGTCTTCATCAGTATCAATGTTATTATCAATTTCAACCTTTTTGATTTATGATTTATTTTCAACTTTTAATGTTGCTTCCCTTTTAGAAGATCTTCCCACATCAGTCCTCATCTCATAGGTAATAATTATTCTATGAAGCTCATCCATTTATAATTTGTATAAATATTTTACTTATTCAAATGCTAACATCTTTGAGTCAAAACTCAGGATCAAAGATATTAAAGCCTTTTAAATTTTTTTTTACTCAATAACCTTTTTTCTAAGACCTTTGATTATGTTTACTACTTCATCGACTCTAAGAAGATATGCTGAAATATTATCTTATGCCTTCATCTTTAAACCTTAATATTGTCTTCTATATGTCTAAAGCTTTGGTAATTTTACCTTGGTGTTACCTTCATATATAAGTTTTATTTTCCCCCAAATTTCCTTAGCTAACTCACATTACATCACCTTGACAAACTCAAATTCTCTCAGTCCACACAATATAACATTCATAGACTTTGAATTATTCTCACTTGCTTTCTTTCCTACAACATCAGTTGGAGGAGTTTGAGGGATAATATACCCATCAACAAGTAACTATCAAAAGTGAAACCTAAGAGCCATCAAATAGGTCTTCATGCTAATGATCTAAAAGGCATAATTTGTTCCAATGAACAAAGGGGCATTGTTTGTTGAAAACCCTTCTTGTACTTGATGACTAGGCATTATGCCTCTTAGGATCTACCTTCCAGCTATTAGGCCTAACCTTTAAGGACCTATTATGATATCAATTTTTATAAGTATAACCATTGGGGGTGAATCAATGAGCTCTTAAAAATTTCTTATAATTATTTAGTTAGTTAGTCAATCATCAATACAAAATCCACATATCAATCAAATCATGACAAAGAACATAAAGACATAATAGATGATATAGGTGGGAGACCCTTAAAGGGAAGAAAACCCATAGTGATATCTGCATGGACTACTTTTCCTAAATTAGATATGAAATGAGTCAATAATATTTATGATCACCTACTCAACTTGAGGCACCAACTCCAAATAGCAAAACAACAACTTGACAAAAAAAATTTAGTAAGCACCCCCTTGCTAGGAAGTACCAACTCCCTAATTTGTAGATACTAATCTATAGAAGGCTTTGACCCCCTTTGCCAAGAATCAACTCAACTGGATCAAATCATCCAACTTTCTTAGTTGATTTTTTAAATAAATGATGGTACAATTGTACTCACTATCTTCTTATCAACCTCAAATTTACTATACTACTTTTTTTCTTATCAATCAAATAGACACATTAGTCTCTCTTTCCTTTATGCTCTTTATTTTCAAATACTTTATCCTATCTACCTTCTCTACTTATATTTTTTAGAAGAATATATATGAATCATTGAATTATTTCATATTCAAAACTCTCTAGCCATCTATTCCTTAATAGACCTCTATTTTGCTCCTTAGTAAATATTCATTCTCTATTTTATCATGATTCAAAAAGATAATTTGATATTGCCTATATACAAGATAATAATCAACAATCTCTTGTAGTTCAGCCAGAAAAAACTCTATAGTCATCTACATAATGATTTATTCTCTTTTACAAACATAATTCTCAAAAATCTCACTCACATAGGTAGTCCTGAGAGAAAAAAAGATGGAATAGACCAAGTAATCATTAGAATACATATAGTGTTAGCCAAATGAAGTCTATAGTAGTCTTGATGTAATCTATAGTAGCTCTAATGTAATCCATAGAAATTTTGTTGTAATCCATAGTAACTATAGTAAAATTTGTAGATAGCCTAATGTGATTTGTAGTATCTTGATGTAATTTGTACCAAGATTAATGTAATATATAGCTAGATTGATGTAATTTGTAGTAAGCTTGATGTAGTCCATAGCATGATTACAAAAATTCCTTGACATCAATGACCATATTTTTTAATAAATAGTGAACCCTTTGAAATCAATGATAACATCTCAAAACAACTTATCAAAATTCAAAAATGGAAATTAACATGATAAATATTTCTTAATTGATTAAACTCAATCAAATGCATAGGTGAAAAGCCCATGACTAGTTACTGAAATTTTAATTCATAAATTCATAAATTTGGATTGATAACATCATCATGACATCACACAAATATTTAAAATGATGTCATCATCATGAGATCATCGTGACATCATCTTTTGTGAGATATCAAACACTCATAAAATATCAAATAAATATCTAGATTTATGAGCCATGCTTATTAATTTAAAGATATTAATTTATTTTTTTCTCTAGCTATACCACACATCTCATTTATGATCCAAAGGCCATAGTTTATTTTCCTAACCTATAAATAATAGAGTTCTCACTCTCTTTCCATAATCCTTCTTATGTAATGTTATTATACATGACTATATTAAACAAGAAGCTCTCAATCCAAACTTATAATGTTGAATTTTTTAGAGACAAAAACTTTTTTGTTCAAAGAAATACTACAAAATTATCTTTATAAAGCTTCATTTAATTATCATAATACAAACCTATCCAACCCAAGACACGAGTGGACAAGGAGAGGTGTTGTCTACAAGGAAAACACATTGACAAAATAATTCATTGGATAGAAAAGCAAACTATGAACACACTTACATACCAAGGAAAAGGCGTCCTTTGAAAAGGAAGGTAAAGGTTTTTGTTTTATTCATCTTCTAGTTGTATTTATTCTAAGTTACATTATTGCTCATCCAAGTACTTAGGTAAGGTATTATTTTTTTTCATTGAGCTATTTGATTTGGATTTGCATTCCACTAACAAGAGAAGATTAGCGATCTCCTTCATAATCTTATGCTATAGTCATGATCTTTACCAAATGTTCCCACATTGATCTTAGTCATTATTTTATTAGTTTTCTAATGTATTTATCCAAATAAGGGTCAATGTTAAATATAATAATACATGTTTTTATTCCAAGTGTTACTAGAAATTCAATTATTTTACTAGTTTTGCCATGTATTTATCCAAGGTAGGGCCAATTTGAAATATAAAATTACATGTTTTGAGTCCAAGTGTTACTAAAATTTCAATGGAAGCAATGTCAAATGAAGTCCTGATAATATCACCCAAATATTGGATGTCATACCTAAGATATTGGAAAAGTGTCATGTTTCATATATTAGTATCATGAAAATATGTAATATCGATATTATTAAGTTTCATGCCATAAATATGAGAAATATTAATCAAAGTTTATATATATGAGGAACACATTTTAGCTATCTACTTCGAAATTGCACTTGTAATATTAGTTTTTGTAAGTATATCTTGATTTTGAACCTCTTTTGTTAAAACCCCCTTTTTAAAGATATTATATTACTTTGCTTAGCTTGTTTTCATAACATCCCTCTTCAATGATTTATATTTTAGTATATTCTCCATTTTGAACTTTTCCATTGATAAGTTTTCCTTGTGTAACCTTTCTTTTTCATCTTTTTTCCTTTTGTATCCTTTATTTTTTTGGTTTTACATTTTACAACGTTTATTTATTTAATTTTTCCTTTTGAAATATTTATTTCTTTAATTTTTCCTTTTAAAACATTTCTTTCTCTATTTTTTCCTTTTGATTTTCTTGAACTTCTTCCTTTAAAAGAGAAAAAATAATTGCATAAGGTGGTGGTTTGATAGATGTATCTAATATAGGATCACCACTATCAATTATAGTTTTTATGTTGGTCTTCAAAGCCCAAAAAATATATGTATGATGTTCATTCTTTCTATGATAAACACAACTTAATATTTTTATTTATTTACAAGATGCATAGAAGGTAAAATAATCAACTTGTTTCAAATCATATCTTTTAAAATTTCACTTTATTTCTAATGCAAGTTAGTTGAGACAATAACCATAATCTATGCTTATTTCTTTAGAACCCATACTTTTGGTGATATATTTTGAGGTAAAATATTCTTGAATATAGCGGTAGAAATATAGTTGATAGTGTTATGATTAAGATTTATGGTATATGTGATATTGTCTTCAGGTAAATGTAATATTTGAATTTATTTACTTCTATAATGCTTCTATGGACTCCTTTAAACTAATTATTTGATATATAGTTGATTGATAAACTCAAAGCTTAGGAAATTATGATTGAATATGTAAATATAATAATCTAAAGAAGATGTGTGGGAGGTGATGGAGATTGAAGAAGGACATGTTGGTTACCATCATTTTGTTTATAGTGTGGGTTAATTATGATTAATTAGACATATAAGAGGTATTATAATTGATGGAAACCTTGATTTTATTTTGTATTAGTGTTCCCAATTATTTACTTTATTATGAAACTTTGAATTTTAAAATGGCATAAGCTATGTAACTAAGCAGGGTGTGTTTGATTTGTAAGTTTTTAGATCTAGTGATCCCAATCTTAAATAATGAAAAGGGCCATAGGGGAATTGACTACATAGGATTTAACCATAACATATACACACTATCATGTCTATAAGTTACATTGAGAGTAACTTTATGAAGCTAACCACTTATTTGAGCATTATAAAACTAAATAGCCAAAAGGCTTCCTATGATTAAAAATAAAAAATCTTATGTAATTATGATATACTTGTTATGTAATTATATGTTAAAGTGTATATATAATATTATCTAATGGTTTGAGTATTGGATAGATATCCCTCATACCACAAATCATGAAAAATCAATTATTATTTTACCTAGAAGGACATCTCTTATAAGTTTTAAAACTACCAGAACACAATTCTAAAACTAAGAAAATAAATAAATATAGATTGAAAACTAAAAAAATAAAAAGTTTTGGTGCATGGAAAAAAGGAATTGAATTTCAAACCCTTGTAGCACTTAATCAAATCCTATAAATGATAATCAAATTTGTATTTAGTGTATGAAAATAATGAATTCCATTGAAACCCTAGGACAAAATTTGGAAAAAGCAATGTACAAATGATACATAGGTTAACCAATATATGACATTTAAGAATAAATATGAATGAAAACTAGAATTAATTCAAATTAATTGATATGTGGTATATGAAATATTTAATAAGTAAAACCAATAATTAAATACATAGATTTTATGGTGTCTAGTTGGTTGTAACATGGGTTTAAGAGTGGGAAATGTAATAAAACAAACATGTGATAGAATAGGTTTGGAAATAATGTATGCATTTATGTTTGGACAAGTATGCACTCCCTCAATAACTACATAGTGAAACTTTATTTGGTGGGAAAATGATGAACTTAAGATTGTTCTGAAGCTTGTTCCTATGTTTGCTAAGAGGAGTGAGATATTTTGACATTGTTAATGTTACATAGGAACATCTATTTTTATTCTCCATTATTTATAAACCCTAAGTGTAGTTGTGAGAGTTATAAACCTATAAAAAATAAAGGCAAGTGTAATGGCTCAAATTGACCCCAATCACCCTTTTAGATGATTCACCATTGCCTATGTGCCTAGATACTTTGTGGAGGGAATCAAACCCAAGTAGTTTTCCCACATAAAGTGATTTTAAAAATTTATTCCTTTATTGTAGGCATACAAATAGTAATTTGGATTTTATTCTTAATAATGTTCACTCTTTACTTGATATCAAATACTTTCAAATTGATTAGTGACTACTTTGATTGATTGTTATTTAATTTTGGAAAGAATAAGGCAAATTTGCTCAATGTGCAGTAGTGTAATACATATATTTCAAATAGATATCAAAGTCCCTTTGAAATGAGTTTTTGATTTGCTTAAATAGTGATTATTTTGAAAAAATATTTTCTCCTACTTTCAAAATGTGTGGGATGACCTATATGCATATTTTCAAATTTTAGAAGCTAGTTATTAAATAGTGTGATGATATGGCCACACTAAGTGGATAGGTACATGACATTGGATCAATTTTCATAATGAAAACCTTTCTTTGGAAATAAATAATAGATGGCTAAGGTCGAGAGCAATTTGAGAGTGATATAAAGTGGTTTGAGCATTGAATTTAAAATTCTTGTATAGTAGGCATGGAAACCATAGGTGTCAAGCATGCATATAGATAAATGATTAGAGTAAAGGAAAATAAGAGTCATGTATTTGAGTGTAAGTATTTTTGTTAAACATATGCTAAGAATTAACATTGTCAAGTATTTATGACTAGATTTAGGAATCTAAAGATGTAAAACCTTTCATCTAATCAATAGTGCACAAGTTTTCACTTTTACTAGTAATATGTTAACATGAAAACACATTCACTAGAGAAGACATTATAATCTTAAATAAACAATAAAAATGTTATTCCCATTGGACATGAAGGACAAGTATTAATCATTGTTTTAAAAAATTGAAAGGTAAAGTATACCTTTGGGACTAATAATAATAAAATCATCATTTTTATTGGAAAGATATCATGAAGCAATAGGGTCGATGACCTCTCTCCATGCCATTTAGATAATATGTTGTGATTAAATGGTGGCATACATGTATATGTATGTATGTATACATACATACATACATACATACATACATACATACATACATACATACATACATACATACATACATGTACACACCCATGTATATAAAATGACTATCTTGTATTTATTTAGAGGCAACAAAATTGAACAATAAAGTAAAATTTAATCATTATATTATGTAAATTCATTTGAGAAGTCCTTGATCATAATGTAGCTTGTTAATGCATGGAATTTCTAAGCTACACCTAAATAATATTTTCATTCCATGCAAGCCACCAAACTTCTAAAGTCACTACATGGAGAATCATTATGGTCAAAATGGCTTAGGGTAAATAAAATATTAAACAAGAGGCCATGATGAAATACATTTTAAATATGAATTTCAAAAAGATTTTAATTTTGTGGGAATAAACAAATAAGTGATATTAATGTATAGAGTTTGTGTGAATAATATAAACATCTAAATTATTAATATGATTGAGACCCTTATGACATAAGGAAACATATATATATATATATATATATATATATATATATATATATATATATATATATATATATATATATATATATATATATATATATATATATATCTGTGTGTGTGTGTGTGTGTGTGTGTGCGCGTGCGTGCGTAAATGTAATTATAGGTAGATGTAAGTTATGTTAATATATCTCTAATAATGAATTAACTTAATATTGGTCACTTTTATTTTGTAGGTACAAAAGCATATGTGTGAATGATATAAATTTATACATGAAAATCTGACAAGTTCACATAGTCCTTAAAAAAATAACTTAATGTGATAAAACCATTCCATGACTAAAATAAAACTAGATGAGTCCACCTGTCATCCAAAGGCATTCCAGTCAAATCCCAAGGAAAACGTGTCATAAGAGGTCACTGTGTCAAAAGGGGTCTTGCCGATTTATAATTTAAACTATTAAGCCTTAAAAGTAGGACATGGTAGTCCCACACATCGAATCAATGAATGACATAGAATGCCAGTATCTCAACACATATTTTGGAAATAAATGTATAACATATTACGATGATAAATAAGCATACATCTAAATCTGTGAACTCCTTTAGCTAAGCATCCATGAGTAAGGGCATCTATGATGCTAAAGTCACCTAAGGCACGATCTTGGCCCTAACCATCTAACTCTTTGTGTCAAGTACCTAGAGGGATTTATACCCTATTGGATGGATATAAGTAACCATCATCCTCACCAGTCATACTAAAACCCTTCAAAATAAATAATTGTCACTCCTTTACATTCTATAACCTTGTGGAGTTGTATATTTATTGTTGACTTTGAAATTATAAGGAGTCAAAAAAAATTTCAAAATGGAGAAAATAAACTTAGTGACAATGTTATAATATGTAATCATGTAGGCATTAAGCTATTGTCAAATGTCATTAATAGTGTGGGGCCCAATGACCTTTAATTAATTATGGTGTAACTTATTTGTTAATCACTAAGGATTTATTTATTAGTTTAGATGTTGCATAATTAAGTGTGGAAAATAAAATTTACTGAACAAATAAAGGCCTCATCAATGAAAATTGATGTCTAATTAATAAATGTGATGTGTCAACATAAAAAAGAATATAAAGCAAATTCATAGAAACTCACAGATAACATAACGTGGAGAGTTCAATACTAGGGCCACACATAACTTTGTGAATTTCAAAAAATGACCTAATGTTCTAAATATTTAATGATGTAAAATCAACTAGGTCGAATGTATATTAAAAATTTACAGTGGCACAAATATGATGAAATAAACTAATAAGATAACGAAAGAGAATTTCAATACTTAATGCTTGCATAACACATTATTTAATTATATTTAAGGCCATTTTAAAATACCAACGTTTTGTACACATATCACTTTTAAATTTCAAGCTATTTTTTTGTTATTTTTATTATGTAAAGTCCATACTTTATATCCAACTATCAAAGTCAATTCTAATATTAAAATATATGTATATGTCATTTATGATTATTATCATTAAAAAAAATTAGTACAATAACACTCTAAATTTTTCATTTATTTCTCTCCAATAAATAGAATTTTAAATAAATAAATTTTAAATATTATTTGTGGCCAAAAAAAAATTTTAAATTAAATATAAACCTTAAAAAATTCAATATTGATAAACTAAATTCTTACTTTTCATTCATTAAAAAATATTACTTTTAATTTATTTGACAACCAAGATTATTCCTAAAATTAACCTCAATAATATAATATATTTCCATCATAAAAACTAAAAATCATTACTACAAAACAACATAACACATAAGTAATAAGAGATGTGATGTGGCTTTAGTACCTATGATACATAGGAACAAGGGTGCTATGTGCTAAGTCATTGCAATCGTTGTAAAAGACAAGTATATGGAAGAGGATAAATTTTTATTGTCGAGATAAAATTGCACATATAAAATGGACTTTGTAAGTATATGTATAAAGTGGTATGTTAGCAGTTGTTGCATACTTACCATAAAACCTTCTTGTGATAGTCTTTTCTCTACAGTAGATCAATCGATATTCAATAAATGGAGATAAATGGATGCTGCATTATTGATTTCAATAACAAGTACTCAGTGGTAAAACTATTGAAAGAAATAATAAGGCAAATATAATATTTTGAGGTGATTAATAATGTGAGATACAAGAATGATTGTTCTCCAATTTTTCGTCTTCATCCTTGTTGATTATATCTTTATTCTCGATAAAAAGATGTTGCTTGTGATTATAAATAAAAATGAATGTACACTAAAGACCAATAAGTTAATATTCCATGTTATTTTTTTCACATGTTATGAATGGGAAACATCCCAAATTTAACATTATCCTATTAGAATAACTTAAGATCATCTTACCTAACCTAATTTATTTCTTAAAATCAATTTACATGCACAAGTGAACTTGATTGTTAAACACATCAAGAAGTATAACATTTAGAGATATAACATTTGATCAAAATACAATTAAATTAAATTTATTATAAGTAATTTTTTTGAGATATAAATTACATAAAAGTAATGAAATACAAAATATATTTATTTATTCATTATTTTCATGTACTTTTACAAAGAATATATTGAGACTACAATTGATATTTAATATTAAGTTATTTGTCATTATTATTGTTCCCTTTCCATATTTTATTTAAGTTATTCATTATTGTCATTGTTCCCTTTTATATTTTAAGACTATAGTTGATATTTAATTTTTTTGCATCATATGATTTTCTTGGACAATGTCAATAATTTCATTTTTTTCTAATTTAAAAATATAACATCTCCCCGAAAAAAAAAATAGTTCTATTATTCCACTTTAGCTAATGTGAAAACAATAAAATATTATCAAGTAGGTTGTAGTACAACGATGAGAATGATGGTGTAAAAGGTGTTGCTTATCCATCCACCAAAGTATAAATTCTAGGAGTTTAAAAAAAAGGAGAGCCCAATATCGTACCCTGAGTAAATTTGGTTGAATGGACATCCCTTAATCCTTAACACTAAGATGAAAAAACATTCTACACACCTAATCCATGTAAAAGCAAAATTTCAATAAAAAATGAATAATAAAATATTTTATTTTATATTTATTATATTATAAATATAACAAACTTAATTTCAAAATAAAAATAAATTAAAATTTTATTAACTACACATTATCCAATACAAATTATTTACTCAAAATAATTCCAATATTACTTCTAAACATATAATAATAAATCATTCATCCCTAAATTTTTATTTATTTTAATCTAAATATTGTTCAATAGAAGTGTCTACAAGGAAACACACAGCGTACTATATGACGATGAGGTCAACCAATAATCTGAGTCAATTATCAACATAGGGTACCTGCATAAGGTCGACATATAAACACGAGACATGCATTGCGACTTACATCAATTCCAGTAGCCGGTCGACAACTTTGGACGCATGATGTTATGAATGGTAATATCCAAAGCCCTACCCTATGCCAGGCCATTCTTAATGTGTGACCCGAGAAGCCAAAGATTTTTACTTTTCAATTAAAATGCACTCGACGAGTATTAAATCTCTCATTCCTAGGCTCTTCCATTTTGGGGAATTTTTTTTTTATACTAGCAATAAATCAGTGCCTCACCAGGCACCCTGATTTGGTGTTTAGGCGTGCGTTTATCAATTTATAAGTAAATTGATCTGTTCCAATCCCGCAATGGCATGTTCTGTGCTAAACAATCTTTTAAATCTTCACTTAAGAGACTAGAATAAATCATCGAACTGTAAGTGCCTCACCAAGCAATCCGTCGTGTTGTTTTTAATTATGAAAACATGGAAATTATTCGTGACATGCAATTCATTTAATATGAATTCACAGGCTTGTGCTGAATCCACGCAAGTACTATAAAGATATCCAAAGGCATCTCCACCGGGTCAATGGGGTGTACGATGATTTGGGAACGCAAATGCATGTATACATGTTACGTTTTGAGCAGCAGCGGCTCCGTAGCGGAGGAGGTATGCTAACGTAGATTTTAGTCTAATCACGGATGGTGTTTTCCAGAATCGCTGCGTTCATACCATTCAATCTCTTTGCTGCGTATTATTGTGGAAGTTGCTAATTAAAATTGAATTTCATGTTTTGTATGGGCAGAAAGTCTTGAGCATGGAAATGTTAAAGAAGATAAAACAGAAAGAGCAATTTTTCATGAATTAAAGGATGAAGAGGAATACAGAGAGGGGAAAGTGAAAACAATAGTTAAATTTCTTAACTTGAAATCACATAAAGAAAAGCACTTAGCTGTGGTCGTACAAGGTGATAGCGGACAAAGCAAAACAAATCTGGTCGAGGCGGTATATGATCGTTTGGAAGTGGAACTATTTTTTGAAGGTTGGAAATTGATCAAGAAAATCTTGACTGAAAATATGGAATTCCAACCAAATGTAGAAGAGCTGCATTCTGAGATTGTGAATCTCTTTGCACCAGGAAAGAAGAAGAAGACACACAATGGAAAAATGTCAGAGAATATACCAAATGAACCTGTCTTCATATGCATCGACAACATTCTCCGAGCGCAGGATCTCAGAAATATTCTGGATATGGAATTACTGGGTCCAAAAAAAGTCAGGTTGCTTGTAACGTCTCCCAACAAGAGCGTAAATCTACTACTTGAGAAGTATGGGTTTAAATGCAATGTGGTTGACTGTGCTGAAGAGAATCGGAATATTGGTTCAGAGTATGGCAAGGATCCCCTGATTCGGGAGGTCGTCGACTGTGCTGAAGACAATCGGAATGTTGGTTCAGAGTGCAGCAACGATCCCCTGCTTCACTGCATTCCCCGGCTTCGGGAGGTGGCCAGAGATTACCTAAACAGATCCAAAGGGGTAGATAAAGAAACTGTATGTAAACGGGTGGATGAAAATAATCTCGTGGAGACAGGTTTCCATTTTGCCTTGGAAAATGCATTTAGGAATCTTCCAGTCTCAGCTAAGGATGCAGTCCTAGATATTAGCTCGTTTTTCTTGGGATGGGATTGGGATGAAGTTTCCCTTATTGTTGGAGAGGCAGAGCTTGAAACACTGGAAGCAAATGCCTGGGTGAAAAGGAATCGAAGCAATCAAATAGTAGTTCAAGATTTCATCTGCTCGCAGTGTCTGTCACGGACAAAAGGTGAAAGACTTACCAGCAAAGATGACCTTATAAAGGCCCTTTCGAGCGACGAGGTATAAATTGTCCTGTTAATATATGCATTTGCTGATAACTTCAGATAGTGAAATATTTATTTACTATTCTTGACACAGTAATCTTCACTTGTTTTAATATAGCCAAGCTTTAGTTTTGCAGGCGATTAAACAGGTCAAAGGAATCTGGTTGCCCGATGATAACCAGGGGCCAGTTCGGATACCTGCTGATAAACTAGAACTTATGAGGGAGACTCTCCGAGTTATTTCATTGGGATGCTCCACAGTTGTGGACGGAAATTGCTATCAGTCATTTCAGAAACTGAGGTTTTTACGAGTGGGCAGATCCTCAAAGAAATTACCGTTCACTTTAAACCAACTCAGGATTTTGAGTTACTTCAGCTGTGATGAAGACGTGGATTTCAATCTCTATCAGGCAAGTCCTCTTTGCATTTCTAGATTTTTATTGCCCGTACTTCATCTTAAAATATATAAAAACTGCTTCTCCTACAAATTATTAGAACATGATACGTTGTTAAAAAACCATGGACCAACTAGAACAGGAACCCAGTAGCATGTTAAAAATCGTCGGCCATCTTAACATTCTCCATATAACTTGTTTGGTTGTGTTTGCTTATTCCAATGAACCCCTTTCCCAGGATCTAGACTAACGCGTTAATATAATTGTTCTGGATTTTCTCTATATTTTATCTATTTTATTGTTCATGCAGTTACCGCCAGAGCTGAAAATTGTAGTTCTATGTGGAGATGAGAAGTTCAGATATAATAGTGGCTCAGATGGACGCAAGGAAAGGGAAATGTTTACATGCAAGATGGACAGCTTGAGAACTTTAAAAATTAAAAATTTTAAAAAATTAGCTGTACCCGAACCCAAAATATTCAGGCCTTATGACCGACTAAAAGAATTGTCTATAAGTACGTGCAGTGTAATAGAACTTCCTGAGAGTTTGACCCAGTTGTATCTTCTCAAAACGCTAGATCTGCACGACTGCAAATACCTCCGAAAGTTGCCCAAATCATTTGGTGCTCTTCTATATTTAATAAAGCTAAATTTAAGTAATTGTTCTTCATTGAAAAGCCTTCCTGAGTCATTCGGGCATCTCCAATCTTTAGAAGAACTGATTTTAAGTTATTGTTCAGGATTAAAACAACTGCCGGCAAGTTTTGTGTGTTTGAGTGCACTGAAAAAAGCTACATTCTTACATTGCCATAATATGCATAAGCTTCCTGAGAAGTTTGAACTATTGAGTTGCCTTGAAGAAGTTAACTTCTCATATTGCAAGAGTTTAAAACTTCTGCCAGTCAATTTTGAGTTGCTTTCCTCATTGCAACTTCTCAACCTAGATGGCTGTAGCGAACTAGAGAAAGTCCCCGACAACTATCCTGAAAGCCTATTTAGGGCAGAATCCGTTGCCATTATGTTGTCAGGCTGCTCAAAATTGACAGAACTTCAAGATGAGTTTTTTCAAGGTAACAATATTGAAGATCTATCCTTAGCTTATTGCACAAGTTTAGAGAGCCTTCCCAGCCAAATTAATCAGTTGAAGCAGCTCATATATTTGAATTTGTGTGATTGTAAAAAATTGCGCAAGCTTCCAAACAGCTTCAGTGAGCTTCCATGTCTTGAAGCGTTGAATTTAAGCTCTTGTCGTAAATTGCGCAATTTGTGTAAGGGGTTCAATCGCCTCAGGGCATTAAAAGATCTGAACCTCTCGGACTGTCCTGTTTTGAAGGGCAAGTGGATGAAAAAGGTGAAAAGAATCAAGAGTTTGAGAATTGTGGATATTCATGGAAGTTACAAGCTGATGAAAATCTGGAGCCAAGGACCACGCGATTTTACAGTGATAACAAAAGAGGTATTATTGCAATTATTAATTTTTTGGTATTGTTATTTAAAACAGAAAATAGAAATGTCTGTTGGTCAGTTTAAAATGTCGAATTATGGTAAGAGGGGCGTTTGTTTTTCTAACAAGAAGGTTTAGCCAGTACGCTATTTGGTCTATATCTTGATTGCAATGATCATATCCATTATAGTGTGTTTTACGGGTGATTCAAAAAAATAAAAAAATTTAGTACTTAATTTAAAAGAATATATTTTTAAAAAATTGCAAATGAACTGTCTTTGTATACATAATGTAAAAAACATATTAATTTTAATTCGGAAGAAATTTAAATATCAAATTTTAACCGAAAACATTAAAAATGGAATACACTCTTATGCTTTTTCATCATTTTATTTTATTTTTCAAATAGATTTCTCAATATATTGGGTCTTTTCAGAGCATGCCGGATGACTACATCAAGAAGATTTTGAGAAAAACAGCATCAAAGTTTTTCACAGACAAAGCAATTCTGGTTGGCAAGGATGGAAAGCCCTTCTTTCCATCTAGAGAAATATCATCAAACACTACCATGGCACTTATTTTTGATCATAACATTTCAAGATGGGGTTGTGAAACACTTGAAGTCAATGTTGATATGCTCTTGACAAACTTGAACGACATGCAAATAATTTATGTGGGGAAATCTTTCAGTGCAATCCCAACAAAGCTGGCGGAAAAAATAACTGCATATACTCCTGACAATTCTGAAGCTCTCTCATTTTTTGATAAAGCCTTATCAATAACCGCAGGTCCTGACTTTTGGCACTTCAGAACCTATATAGTTAAGACAACTGTTGTGGAGAGGCAGCAAGATTATAAACACTTTGAAGGATGGGGGAGTATTTCAGGTGCATTGCTGGGAAAGAATTTCAGAATTCAAGACTACCGCAGGCTCGAAGAAATGTTTGTAATAGGCTCTACGCAGGACAGTAATCTCGAAGAGCTGCAACAACTATTCAAAACACAAGAGAACATGGAATTGGTCATGTTACAAAATAATAACAAGGTACACAATCTCCTCGACCCAATATACATTGAAGTTAAACACTAGAAACACATGAATTTTTTTGGGAGATGTCTAATTTTAATATTTATTATTTTATAATCGGATATAGGTAACAATCAGTGATCTAAAAGGGAAAATGGTCTTCCTGCTTATTTCAACGCCGGAGATATCAAAATCGCAAATCTTATCCCTGATTGAAATATATGAAGAGATTCGAGATAAACAGTATAGTTTCAAAGTTGAATGGCTTTGGATTCCAGTGACAGTTGGTGATATAAATATGAAGATTACAGATTATGAGGGAAAAACAGCAATTATGCCATGGGTAGTGATTTCAAAATCAATGATAGATAAATCAACAATCGCAATCTTTTTTAGGGATAGAATGGGCTTCTGTGAAATGCCTTTACTTGTGAGCTTGGCTCCTTCAAGCCGTATTTCTGTTGCGGATGTGATACCTATGTTGGCGACACTGGGCTCAGAAGCATGGCTGTTTCTCAACATCGGCCGTTCCTCCTCTAAGGACGCAATTCTTAATAAGAAAAGTTTATCTACAAAGGATGAAGACGAACTTGCTAAACTAAAGAGTCTATCATACATTCAATTTCTTTTTAGACATTTTACGGTATGTCAGATTGAGTTACGTTCATTTAATATCTTGTTAAGAATATAATATAATTCTCCGAGAAATAATCATGCTTCTATTTTACAGGACATTGGCCAACAGTTGAGCTCCTTCCAAATGATCTGGTTATATGGCGGGGATCCTGAGAAGATTTCAGAATTTAACAGCAAGTTAAGCCGTGTGAGAGATCAAATGGACAAAACCATCAAAATCCACATAGTATATGTTAGCAGGGGTCGCTTTCTGCATGATACGAACAGTATACAAATGGAAAGATATCTGCATGATACAAACACTGAACAAATAAACTCAGCATTGCATGATAAGAACACTTCTAACATTAAATGGTCGAAGCTGTTTTTCGAGGAGGTGAAAAGATTCTGGCACCACATCAATTATTTGGTATATCTCATAGCATTCGAGAAGGAGATTAATAAATTAGAGGCAAAAAAATTTGAGAGCCTTCAAAGGCTACTGCTAGGTCTTCTGTCTCTTGATTGCTTGTCCAGAAGAAACAAGAGCGTGTGGATGATGGCAGTTGATGGGATTACTAATGAGATCTTCACAGGGAGGGGGAAAGAGCTAGTAGACTTGCTATCAAGTAATATTGATGAGTCTATAAAGTCAAGGATAGAATTAAGAGATGGGGAAGGCGTAGTGTATTCAGATAAATTGTTACAAGGACCATTGGTAGAAGTGATCCAAAACAGTAGCAGCACTTCGAGTGAAGTGGAAGATGGGAAACGATGGCAGAACGAACAGATAATGAAGCAAGAATTTGAAGATGCGCTATGTTTCAGCACTTCAAGTGAAGTGGAAGATGGAAAACGATGGCACAGCGAACAGGTAGAGAAGCAATCATTTGAAGATGCCTTATGGTTCAGGGCACATCCATCGTCACACCTTGTAGAACAAATCTCAGCTAATACATTCTGCTCTATGTGCTATTCGGGAGATCCCGTCCATCATTGTGATAGTTGTGGATGCTTTAACGTATGCGAAAAATGCTACATCTGGGAATTTATAGAGAGGAGCAAAAAGAAACATGGAGACCAAATAAATATTGAAGTAGCCCAGTAGTAGTTAAACCTCAATCCATCTCACTTTAAGGGAGATTTTCTGCAACAGGTGAGCTCTTCCTCCATTTCACCACTCCCAAAATGTTTCATTTACAAATCCAACCTCTAATGTGATTGACTCCAAACCTATATATCATTTATAGCCATGCATACACTTTTCTTCAACTTGTCGCCATCTTTATAACTCTAGTTCTGGTTTCTCTTGTTGTGGCAGAAATTAGTATCATATGTGGTGCAAGTATGAATGTAAGAGGTGTTGCTGTTGGTGCATATGGCATTAGAATATACATGGAAGGCCAGAATGACATGGTGCTCAACAGTGTACTCGGACATATTATTCTGTGTCATATTGCTGAAATTGGATGGTATATTGCTCGTGTGGTAGTTTACATTGTTGTGTGCAATACCCTTGGATTCAGAAGTTAAATTGTTTTTATGGTTGTAATAGTTTTCCGTGTTTACAGTAGCTTTTGTACTCTATTGGATTGCTCGAGTAGTAATTTTATTATAATTTCCTGTGGTCTCCGAAATTTAGTTGTAAAAACATATCTACAAGTGTGCGTGAGTTGTTTTGCTCTGTTTTTATAATTTTATTGCAAAGGATGAAACACTGCAAATTATTAAAATGCTTTCAGCTACCATGGTTTCTTCTACTCATTTTGCTATTGTCATAATTGGCATGACAGGTTTTGAAGGATCATATCTATATCTATATATATATTTATTGGGTTAATAATAAAGTTAGTTATTTCTTTATTTTTCTTCATGTTTTTATAAGATTAATGTAAAAGATGTGATATTATAAATTATAAAAATAAATTCAGTCATTGATTTTTTAAATTCATTTTGCTATTGTCATAATTATTATGAGAATAATTGAAGGATCCAAACATTTTTTTGTTTTATATATATATATATATATATATATATATATCACTAACTTTATTAAAAATAAATGATATAAAATCATATTTTATTGTATCACATCAATTTTAAAGATCTAAAAATTATTATTAATTTAACTTAAATAAAATAATATAAATTAAAACAAACAATTTTTCAATAATAAAATTGAACATATTTTCAAAAACATGATAAATAACTAAAAGATGCCAAAACAAAAGAACTTACAAATTAGATAATTAAAATAATTAATAAAATTAAAAAATCCAAAGATCACGAGAACTTATCACCCTAATATTCACAACTACCAAGGAATAAAATTACCATATCAAATACAATGACCACTTATCATTAAATTTATCTTTATTTTCGTTATCTAATAAATTATGTCCAGGAAGAGAAATGGCTAAGGCTAGGCAAAGAAAATGTCAGTTAAATGAGGATAGGATAGTCTTTGGAAGTAGGTACTACCTACACGATTCACCACCTCGTACATATATAACATCCTATATGCCCTTAAGGCATCATGGATACATTTGTTGCCAACATGCCAACTCATCAATTGAAAAGGCATTGACTATATTTGAGGTGGCATTCTTGTTCGCCTGACCATTTTTGGATCCCAATGGTGCAATATTTAAAATCCGAATTCATCCACCCGTAACTTGATGTCATCAAATCAACCAGTGCAGGGATGATGGTGTAAATGAACAACCGGCTACATAGAAATGAGAAATTGGTGGCAAGGAAAGAAATTGGCAGACATTGAATCGGATTAACTCAGTATTTACATGTTGCGTTTTTCCATTTTCATGACTTTCAACGTTGAACAAAACGAAGGACTTTTAACCCACCCCCACCTTTATCAATAACGAGAGTAGAGGAGGAGACGACGGACATTTCAAAAAAAGTGAATGTTGTAGAGTTTCGATTAATAAAGCTGCTAGTAACAATAATTCTACAGAATTTGTAAAGCTTGAGACAAAGCACAGTTTTGAACTATTTTTATGTTGAATTGAAATTATAGAATTCCTATGAATATTCGATTTCCTATGTCGTATTTTCTCATTATTGTGAAAGTGATGGTTCTAATCAACTATCACAACCTGTTTTTACTGAGAATATTTATCTACTTTGTGTTGGCATGGCGTGTCATGTGAAGTTATTTAATTAAACATTAATGTCACTGAAATTATTCCATTAATCACTATTTCATGTTTAAAACAATTAAAATGTTTACATAGATTGGTCAATATATTGTATGGGCTTTAATTTTTTTCAGCTAACATACGGATATATAAAGATATATATTTTTTAAATCAAATGGAATTGATATGTTTATTTGAAAAATGGAAAATAAAATTCACTTATTTTACTGATTGAATGTTAAATACAATTGACATGTTTACTGAACATTCAATGAAATTTGCATGGTTATTATAATATAATGTTAAAGTGGAATAATTTTACTTTATTGGTTAAGCATCAATCAAATTTGATTTACTTACGAACACTGGTGCCAAAAAAGTTAAACTATGGAATGACATCACTGATTGATTTGTTTGCATTATGTAGTCTCAAATTGAATTTTACTTGATTTTGTATTAGTGTCAAATGGTCTTAACCATAGTGTCCAACACCAAAATAGATTTGGTGCACTTTAATTTTTTATATTTAAAAAAACAATTTGACATTTATATTGAAATGATTATTAGATATTATAAATACAAATTTAACTACTTAATGAGTTTTGTTGAGTGTATAATTGTATCCCATATTTATTTCCCTAAAAGGAAAGAGGGTATCATCAATTAGAGATTGATAGATGTAATTTTCAAAGAACATAAATATTTTTTAATACAAATTTTAGAATTATCATTAGTAGTGAATCTTTTGTTAGGACCTTCCCATATCCTATATAATTAATAATATATATTAATAAAGAGGGTATTTGTAAAGTAAACAAGTACAAATTCACAGTTGTAACACAATCTAAACTCATGACCATTGACCACCTTTCACATTTTATTCATAAAGTACTGAGAAACAAAAAATTGATATTTTTTTATGAAGGTGACAATAAAAATTGAGGTTGTCTTTATTCATATGTGTGGAAATGAACTATGCAAGGAGGAAATGTTTTATTTTATGGTAAACTCAAGCAATGGTAAATTGGTTAGGAAGAGAAAGCCCATACAAAAAAACACGGGGTGAAAGATATTAAAGTGAGCTCGGTGGTAATGATGAGAGGCAATGGTATGGTAATTCAATGACAAGCTATGTTAGATATCCATTGGCTCTTTTAGAAACACAACAAATGAATTATGTGTCAATTTATACATGTCTAAAACTAAATCGAGAAAAAAAAAATTGAATAAGGGTTTAAATCCCCACCACTTTCTACATGTTATCATCTAAAAGTATGGTAGTTTGATCAATCACAACATAATCATATATAATTTGAATAAAAATGATTTTGAAAGGACTTTCTCAAACTTTTTGACCCAAAAAAACACTCTAAAAAATATGGTCACCATGGAAATATATGGTTGAAAAATACTTGAAAGAGATATCTATGTCCATTGAGATGACATATGGAGTGATTTGTATGTGATTTAAGGGTGGCTTTTTGGTAGTGATTCATGTTGTACGTTATATGGATAATACTATGTAGGTAATTTAAGGTCCAATATTTTGGGTGTTGGGAGGAATAAGCCTCACAATGGAATATTAAATTCATATTGTTTAGATGCAACATTATTTGTTCTTCGCAACTTAAAAATAATAGGTCTCTCATGATATTTTTAATTTGTACATACTTGTAAGATTTATTCAATGAAGACAACCCCTATATTCCAAAGGATTAATGATGTGGTGATAGTCTTCCCTAAAAGAGTCTTGATGAAGATGCATCTATAATTTATTTTGATTGACATAAGAATTTTTCACTTATTGGTAATCATGCATTTATATTGCTACAAAAACTAGGCATATGAATATTGATGGTGGGGGTGAAACCATTGATAGGTAGAAGAATAAATTTGTTCACCATATGAAAAATCCAACACATCGCCCAACAAAGAAGTGCATATTTGTCAATCATTTTATGCTTTGAGTGGAATATGGCATCAAATTTAGCATGTCCAAAAATGAAATTATTTATTACGTGCATAACTTTAAAACATTACATTTCACTCACAAGAGTTGATTTGATTAAAAGAAGACCCCAAGTCTAATGTGTGACTCGAGCTAACGATAAAATATGGTAAATTCCTAGATTCTATATTGTTCCTTTAATTTGTCCATGTTAACAATATATTGCCATTTGAAAATTAAAAAAATTATATCCCTTCCGGCATTCCTTGCACCATCGGCGCAACTGCTAGTAACATAATATTCATAAAAAATTCACTTGTTTCAAATCATTTATTAAAACTTCATAATTTTTCTTATGTAAGTTAATTGAATCATTAGCTATAATCTATGTATGTTTGTTTAGAATGCATACTTGTGGTGATATATTTTGAGGTAAAATATTGTTGAATATAAGGCTGGAAATATAGTTGATAGTATTATGCTTAGGATTTATGGTATATACAATATTGTCCTCACGTAAATGTATATTTGAATTTATTTACATCTATAATGCCTCTATGGACTCTTTTACACTAATTATTTGATATATAATTTCTTCACAAAAAAAAAACTTAGGAAATTATGATTGAATATGTAGATATAATAACCTCAAGAGGATGTGTGGGAGGTGAAGGAGGTCGAAGAAAGATATATTGGTTACCATCAATTTTTATATCGGGTGAGTTACTTATAATTAATTAGACATAGAAGAGTTATTATGATTGATTACACCCTTGATTTTATTTTATATTAGTGTTTCAAAATTATTGATTTTATTATGAAACTTTGAATTTGAAAATGGCATAAGCGATGTAACTAATAAAGGTGTGTTTGATTTGTAAGTTTTTAGATTTACTGGTCCTAATCTTAAATAATAGAAAGGGCCAAAAGAGATTTGACTATGTAGGATTTCACCATCCCATATCCACACTAACATGTCTCTAATGTACATTGAGAGTAACTTTATTAAGCTAACCATTTAATTGAGCATTATAAAACTAAATAGCCAAAAGGATTGATATGACTAAAAATAAAAAATATTATGCATTTATGATATATTTGTTAGGTACATGGAAGCTAAAGTGCATATATAATTTTGTCTAATGGTTTGAGTATTGGAGCAATATCCCTCATACCACAATGTATAAAAAAATGAAGACTATTTTACCTAGAAGGACATTTCCTATAGGTTTTAAAACTATGAGAACACAATTCTAAAAAGTAAGAAAACAAATAAAAATAGATTGAAGACCAATAAAATATAAGGTTTTGGTGCATTGAAATTAGTAATTCAATTTGAAACCCTTGTATCACTTAATCAAATCCTATAAAGGATAATCAAATTTCTATTTACAGTATGAAAATAATGAATTCCATTGAAACTATAGGACAAAATTTAGAAAATGTAATGTACAAATAATAAATAGGTTCACCAATATGTTTTATCTTATTTTTTATTTAACAAATATTTAATATTAATAAAACTGTAAATGATTATTTAGATTTTAATATATGACATTTAAGAATAAATATGAATGAAAACTAGAAATAATTCAAATTGATTAATAAGTAGTATATGCAAAATGTAATAATTAAAACCAATAATAAAATACATAGATTTTATGGTTTTAGATTGGTTATAGCGGGGGTTTAATAGTGGGAAACATAATAAAATAAAAAAGTGATAGCTTAGGTTTGGAAATAATTTATGCATTTGTGTATGGACAAGTATTCACTCGCACGACAACTACATAGTGTGACCTTATCTATTGGAAAAATTATGAAACTATGATTCCTATGAAGCTTATTCCTATGTTTATTGAGAGGGCTGAGATATTTTGACATTGCTAATGTCATATAGTAATCTCTATTTTTATTCTCCATTCCTTATAAACCCTAAGTGTACTTATGAGAGTTATAAACCTATAAAAATAACAAGAAGTTTAATGGGTCAAGATAACACCAATCACCCTTGTTGATGATTCACTACTACCTATTTGCTTAAACAATCTATGAATGGAATCAAATCCAAGTAGTTCTCCCACACAAATTGATTTTGAAATTATGTTCCTTTATTATATACATACAATTAGTAATTTGGATTTGATGCTTGAAGAGAATTGTCTCTTGACTTGATATGGAATACTTTCAAATTAATTAGTGACTACTCCTATTGATTATTATTTAATTTTGGAAGAAATAATTCATATTTTATCAATGTGCATTAGTGTAATAAATAGATGTCAAATAGATATCAATGTCCCTTTAAAATTATTTTTTGATTTGCTTAAATAGTGATTATTTTGAAAAAATTATTTTATCCTACTTTTAAAATATGTGGGATCACCGATATGAATATTTTAAAATTTTACAAGATATTTATTAAATGGTGCAATGACAAGGCAACGTTAAGTGGATAGGTCCATGACATTGGATCGATATTCATAATGAAAACTTTTCTTGGGAAAGAAATAATAGATGGTTAATGATGAGAGAAATTTGAGAGTGATACAAAGTGGTTCGAGCATTGACTTGAAAACTCTTGTATAGTACGAAAGAAAACCATAGGTGTTAAGCTTGCATACAGATAAATTATTATAGCAATGGTGAATAAGAATCATGTATTTGAGTGTAAATCAATTGGTTAAACATATGTTAAGAATTAACATTGTCAAGTACTTGTGAGAAGATTTAGGCATGTAAAGATGTAAAACCTTTCATTTAATCAATAGTGCACAGGTTTTCACTTTACTAGTAAGATGTTAACATGAAAACACATTCACCAAAAAAGACATTATAATCTTTAAAAAAACAATAAAAAAATATTATTTTCATTGGAAATGAAGGACAAGTATTAATCATTATTTAATTTTTTTGAAAGGTATAGTATCCTTTTGAGACTAATATTAATAAATTTTTTATATTTATTTGAAAGCCATCATGAAGTAATAGGGTCGATGACCTCTCTATATGGAATTTAGATAATATGTTATGACTAAATGGTGGCATACATGTATATATATATGTATGCATGTATACATACATGTACACACACATATAAAATGAATAACTCTTGTATTTAGTTAGGGGTAACATAATTGAAAAATAAAGTAAATTGTAATCATTATATTGTGTAAATTCATTTGAGAAGTCCTTGATCATAATGAATCTTGTCAATGTGTGGAATTTTTAAGCTACACCTAAACAAGATTTTCATTCCATGAAAGCCACCAAACTTTTAAAGGCACTACATGGAGAATCATTATGGTTAATATGGCTTAGGGTAAATAAAATATTAAATGACAAGCCACTATGAAATATATTTTTAATATAAATGTCAAAAGGGTTTTAATCATATGGGAGTAAATAAATAAATGGTAGAAATTGATAATGTTTGTGTGAATAATATAAACTTCTAAATTATTAATGTGATTGAGACCCATATGACTTAAGGACTTTGCGGACCCATTAGATTTTCATATACAAATTTATATCATTCACACGTCCACTTTTGTACCTACAAAACAAAAGTGACCATTATTAAGTTAATTCAATATTAGAACTATATTAACATAACTTACACCTCCCACAAACACATATATAAGTGGATATAAGCTATTTTAATATAGTTATAATATTGAATTAACTTAACATTTGTCATTTTTTTTAAGGTAGAAAATCAGATGTGTGAATGTTATAAATTTGTATATGAAAATCCAACGGGTCCATAGAGTCCTTAAAAAAAAAGAAGTTAATGTGACAAAACCATTCCATGATTAGAATAAAACTTGATGAGTCCACATATCATCCAAAGGCATTTCAATCAAATCCCAAAAAAAACATGTCAGAAGAGGTCATCATGTCAAAAGGGGTCTTGTTGATTTATAACTTAAATTATTAAGCCTTAAAAGTAGGACATGGAAGTACCGCATGTAGAATCATTGAATTACATAGAATGTTGGCATCTCAGCCTATATTTTAGAAATAAACATATAATAGATTATAATGATAAATAAGCATACATATAAATCTATGAGCTCCTTTGACTAAGAAGTCATGAGAAAGGGCATCCATGCCATCAAAGTCACCCCAGGCAAAATCTTCACTTTAACTGTCTAACTCTTCATGCCAAGTGCCTAGATGGATTCTTACCCTGGTGGATGGATATAAGCAACCATCATCCTCACCAGTTGTACTGCAACCCTTCAAAATAAATAATCATCACTCCTTTGTAACCTATAACCTTACAAACTTTTATATTTATAGAATGAGTTTGAAATTATAATGAGTTAGGAAAGCTTTCAAAATGGTGAAAGTAAAATCGGTGACTATGTTATATAATGTAATAATGTACGCATTAAGTGATTGTCAAGTGAGTTTAGGAGTGTGGGACCCAACGACCTTTAATTAAATATGGTGTAACTTATTCTTCAATCACAAAGGGTTTATTTATTAGTTTAGATGTTGAAAAATTAAATGTGGTAAATAAATATTGCTGAACAAATGGAATACATATCAATGAAAATGCACAACTAATTAGTAAATGTGATGTGTCAACATAAAAATGAATATAAAGAAAATTCATAGAAACTCACAAATTACATAATGTGGAGAGTTCAATACCAAGGTCACACATATTTCTGTGAATTTCAAAAAATGACCTAATGTTATAAATATATAATGGTTTTAACAATTAACTAGGTCGAATTTATTTTAAAAATTTAAAGTGGCACAATGATGATGAAATAAACTGACAAGATAACAAAGTAATTAGAAATGATTCAAAAATTTTCAATACTTAATGCTTACATAACACATCATTTAATTGTATTAAAGGTCATTTTAAAATACCAAAATTTTGCACGCATATCACTTTTAAATTTCAAGCTTTTTTTCAATTTTTTTGTGTGTCAAGTCTATATTTAATTTCTTACTCTCAAAGTCACTTCTAATATTAAAATATACATAAATGTCACTTATGAGTATTATTATTGAGAAAACTACTACAATAATACTCTAAATTTGGCTTTTATTTCTCTCCAATCAATAGAATGTTAAATAAATTATTTTTTAATACTTTTTTGTACCCAAAAAATCTTTAAAATTAAATATAAATATTTAAAACTTCAATATTGATTAAAAAAAAATTCATACTTTTAATTCATGAAAAATATTACTTTTAATTTATTTGATAACCAAAATTATTCTTACAATTAACCTCAATAATACAATATCTTTTCATCACAAAAATTAAAAGTCATTACTCCACAACAATACAACACATAAATAATAAGAGTTGGGATGCGACTTTAGTACCTGTGATATAGAGGAACAAGGGTGCTATGTGCTAAGTCCTTGCAATCATTGTAAAACACAAGTATATGGAAAAGGATAAATTTTCATTGTGAGGATAAAATTACACATATAAAATGGACTTTATAAGTATATGCATGAGGTGGCATGCTATTAGTTATTACGTACTTATTATAAAATCTTGTTGTGATAGTCTTTTTTCTATAATAGATCTACTGGTATTCGATAACTAGAAGTTGCAATATTTATTTTATTAACAAGCACTCATTGGTAAAACTACTAAAGATAATAATAAGGTAGATATAATGTTTTCAAGTGATTAATAATGTGAGATACAAGAATGATTATTATCCATTTTTTTGTCTTCATCCTTATTGATTATATCTTCTTTCTCAATAAACCATGTTGCTTGTACTTATAAATTAAAAAAGGATGTATGCTAAAGATTGATAAATTAATATTCGATGTTATTTTTTTCACTTGTTATGAATGGGCAACATCCCAAATTTAGCATTCTCCTATTAAAATAACTTAAGATCATCTGACCTAACATGATTATGTTTTAAAGATCACTTTACATGCACATGTAAATGTGATTGTTAAACACATCAAGAAGTATAAGATTTAGAGCTATATCATTTAATAAAATTACAATTAAATTAAGTTTTTTTTAAAAGTAATTTTCATGATATATATAAATTACATAAAAATAGTGAAATACAAAATATATTTTTGTATTCATTATTTCCATGTACTTTTATGAAGAATATCTTGAGACTCTAGTTGATATTTAATTTTAAGTTATTTATCATTGTTATTATTCCCTCTCTATATTTTATTTAAGTTAATTGTTATTGTTATTATTCCCTTCTATATTTTAAGATTATAGTTGATATTTAATTTTGTTGCTTCTTGTGATTTTATCAGACAATGTCAAGAATTTCTTTTTTTATTAATATAAAAATATAACATTTCCCCCCAAAAAATAGTCCTATCATTCCACTTTAACTAATGGGAAAACAATAAAATATTATCAAGTAGGTTGTAGTTCAATGATGAGGATGATGGAGTAAAAGGTGTTGCTTAGCCATCCACCAAGGTACAAATTCTAGGAGATACAAAAAAGTGGTGAGACTAGTATCATGCTCTAGGTAAATTTGACAGAATAGATACCCCTTAATCCTTAACACTAAGTTGAAAAAAAATATTCTATACACCTAATCCATATTAAACAAAATTTTAATTAAAAAAAAACAATAAAATATTTTATTTTATACTCATTATATTATAAACATAAAAAATTTAATATCAAAATAAAAATAAACTAAAATTTTATTGAGTACACATTACCCAATACAAATTATTTGCTCAAAATAATTTCAATATTACTTCAGAAATATAATAATAAATCATTAATCCCTAAATATTTTTATGTATTTTAATCTAAATATTGTTCAATAAAAGAGTCTCCAAGGAGACCCACACCATAATGTATCCCAAAGACATGCATTACGACTTGCATCAATTACAGTAGTCGGTCGACAACTTTGGATGCCTGATGTTTATGAATAGTAATATCAATTGACAAGTAAATTGATCTGTTCCAATCCCACAAATGGCATGTTCTGTGCTAAGCAACTTTAAAACCTTCACCAAGCAATCCTACAGGTAAATGTTTCCGTGGTGTTGTTTTCAATTATGAAAATTCAGAAATTTATCGTCACATGCAATTCATTTGTTATGAATTCAAAGGTTTGTGCTGAATCCATGCAAGCACAATAAAGATATCCAAAGGCATCTCCACCGGGTCAATGGGGTGTACAATGATCTGGGAATGCAAATGCTTGTATACATGTTACAATTTGAGTAGCAGCGGTTGCGTAGCGGAGGAGGTATGCTAACGTAGATTTTAATCTAATCATGGATGATGTTTTCCAGAATCGCTGCATTCGTACCATTCAATCTCTTTGCTCTGTATCACTGTGGAAGGTGCTAATTGAATTTCATGTTTTGTATGGGCAGAAAGTCTTGAGCATGGAAATGTTAGAGAAGTTAAAACAGAAAGAGCAATCATTGATGAATTAAAGGCTGAAGAAGAATACACAGAGGATCAAGTAAAAAAAATAGTTAAATTTCTTAACTTGAAATCACATAAATAAAAGCATCTATGTGTGGTCATACAAGGCGATAGCGGGACAAAGAAAAACAAATCTGGTGGACGCGGTATATGATCATTTGGAAGTGGAACTATTTTGTGAAGTTTGGAAATTATACAAGAAAATACTGACTGAAAATATGAAATTCCAACCAAATGTAGAAGAGCTGCATTCTGCAATTGTGAATCTCTTTGCAGCAGGAAAGAAGAAGACGACATACAATGGAAAACTGTCAGAGAGTATACAAAATGAATCTGTCTTCATATGCATCGACAACATTCTCCGAGCGCAGGATCTCAGAAATATTTTGGATATGGAATTAGTACGTCCAAACAAAGCCAGGTTGCTTGTAACGCCTCCCACCAAGAGCGTAAAGCCACTACTTGAGGAGAGTGGTTTTAAATGCGAAGTGGTTGACTGTGCTGAAAAGAATTGGAATATTGGTTCAGAGTATGGCAATGATCGCCTGATTCGGGAGGTGATCGACTGTGCTGAAGACAATCGGAATGTTGGTTCAGAGTGCAGCAATGATCCCCTGCTTCGCTGCATCCCCTGATTCGGGAGGTGGCCAAAGATTACCTAAACTGATCCAAAGGGGTAGATAAAGAAACTGTATGTAAATGGGTGGATGAAAAGAATGTCGTGGAGATAGGTTTCCATTTTGCCTTGGAAAATGTATTTAGGAATCTTCCAGCCTCAGCTAAGGATGCAGTCGTAGATATTTGCTCATTTTTCTTGGGATGGGATTGGGATGAAGTTTCCCTTATTGTTGGAGAGGCAGAGCTTGAAACACTAGAACCAAATGCCTGGGTGAAAAGGAATCGAAACAATCAAATAGTAGTTCAAGATTTCCTCTGCTTGCAGTGTTTATCATGGAGAAAAGGTGAAAGACTTACCAGCAAAGATGACCTTATAAAGGCCCTTTCGAGCAACGAGGTATAAATTGTCTTGTTAAAATTTGCATTTGCTGATAACTTCAGATGGTGAAATATTTATTTCCTATTCTTGACATGGTAATCTTCACCTTTTTTAATATAGCCAGGCTTTAGTTTTGCAGATGATTAAACAGATCAAATATTCTTCACTTGTTTTAATATAGCCAGGCTTTAGTTTTGCAGATGATTAAACAGATCAAATGAATCTGGTTGCCCGATGATAACCAGATGCCAGTTCCGATACCTGCTGATAAACTAGAACTTATGAGGTAGACTCTCCGATTTATTTTATAGGGATGCTCCACAGTTGTGGAGGGAAAACTGCTATAATCAATCATTTCAGAAACTCAGGTTTTTACGAGTAGGCAGAGGCGTATATAACTGATGCTGATCATTCCCATCTGCAGAGGCGTATATCATACAAGGAGTTAGAATTGTTTCCCCACCTCCATGCAGAATTTAGACATTCAGTTTTAGTTATAGTTTGCTACTTTAAGTTTCAGTTAATATATTTTTATAAAAACAATAAAGCCTTGGAAAGGTTAGAGTTAGCTTTAGTTGATATTACATATAAATTGTTATTTAGATAAATTTAGAATATTTTATTTATTAATTATAAAAACATATTCACGTACGATTTTATTAATACATTATAATCGATCTCTATTTTTAAGGAGAGTGAGAATGGTTTGAATAATTTGAAAAAGTATTTTTATTTTGGCAATTTTTATTTGTTTTTGTATTTCCTCTGTGTTATGAATATTGCATGTATTTTGTTGTGAGTTTAAGAGCAGGTATTTTATTTTGGGTTAAAGATTTAGTGGTTAGAATTTTACCAAAATTTTATCATGTCGAATTCTAACACCTTGCCCATTCCATAATTTGATGGAAATGTGTATGATTATTGGTGCATTAAAATAATGATTTTTTTATAGGAAAGTATTTGTGAGAGATTGTTGAATCAGGTTATGGAGAGTCAGCGGACTGGAATGCCCTCACAGCCAGTGATAAAAAAATTAAGAGGAAGAATGCTCAAGCCTTATTTCATATTCAAATAGCTCTAGACAAGACCCTATTTCTGAGAATTGTGGGAGCAAAGACAACTGAGGATGCGTGGAAGACTCTAAAAGAAGCTTACCAAGGTAGTGATCAAGTCAAAGTTGTCAAGTTACGGATATTGAAGAGAGAATTCAAGAATTTGAAGATGCAAGAAGTTGAAAGTGTGAGTACCTATTATGTGAGAGTAAAATATGGGGTCAATAAGATGGCTACACTTGGTGAATTGTGAACAATGTGGTTGTGATCAAGAAGCTGTTGAGGACTCTCACACCAAGGAGGAATCATGTTGTCATAATCATAGAAGAAAACAAGAATTTGTCTACCCTTCAATTTGATCATCTAGTTGGATCTTTGATGTCTCATGAAGAAAGATTGAGAGATTCATTTGGAGACAGTGATGAGAAAGCCTTTTCCTCCAAATTACAAATCACAAAGAATAAAGATGCCAATAATAGCACTAAAAGCAATCAAGGCCAAGGTAGAGGTAAAAATCAGAATTATTCAGGAGGAAGAGGTGGTTTCAGAGGAAGAGATAGAGGCTGATTTGATAAAAGAAATATCTAGTGTTATCATTGTAACATATATGACCACTTTGAAAAAGAGTGCAGATTAAAACAAGGTAATAAAGATAAAATCATTCATTATGCTCAATAAGGTGATGAGAATCCTCCAAATAACTTATTTTAATACTATGGCAAAGCTAAAAATGTTTCTAAAGGTGTTTGGTATTTAGATTTGGGATGTTCTAACCACATGTCAGGGAACAAAAAGATTTTTGCTATAATGGATGAATGTTTTAAATCCAAGATCAAACTTCGTGATGACAAATCATTGGAGGTTACTGCAAAAGGAGCTATGAAAGTCCATAGACAAGAAGGTATGAAAAGTGTTAAGGACATTTATTACACTCCACAATTAAAGCATAATCTATTGAGTGTTGGGTAATTGTGTCAGAAGAATTATAAAGTTGTATTTGAAAATTAGCAATGTATAATTTATTATAAGAATCAAGGCAATATAGTGGTTATAGTTGTGCTTTTCACAAAAAATAGAATGTTCCTATTGAAGTTTGGTGGACATAATAGCAGTGTTACCAATATGGCATCTTAGGTATGGGCATTTAAATTTCCTAGTTTGAAGATTCTAACATCAAATGTATTATTTTTTGGTTTACCTAAGGTTGAAGAGCACAAGGAAATTTGTGAAGTTTGTGCTAAAGGAAATCATGCAAGGGAGAAATTTCCAAAGGGCAATGCATGGAGGGCCCATCATCCACTTTACTTAGTTTATTCAGACATTTATGGTCCTATGGAGACAAAGATTCTAGGTAAGTCATCATAGTTTATCACTTTTATTGATGATTACTCATGAAAATGTTGGGTTTATTTTTTGAAGACCAAGGGTGAAGCCCTTGATACATTCAAGAGGTTTAGATCCCTTATAGAAAATGAAAAAGGTGCAAAATCAAATTCTTGAGGACTAATCATGGAGGTGAATATTGTTTAAAATCCATTCAAGATTATTGTGATATGCATGACATTAGAAGATAACTCACCACTACATACACACCTCAACAAAATGGTGTAGCTAAAAGGAAGAATCATATAGTGGTGGAGATGGCATTGAATATGCTACAAAGGGATTAAGCAATTCTCTTTGGGGAGATGCAGTTGCTACAATAGTATATATTCTCAATCAGAGTCCCACTAGTACACTTGACAGGATGATTTCATATGAAGACTAGTATGAGAAAAAACTAAATGTTAATGATTTCAATGTTTTTGGTTGTTTAGCCTATGTTCATGTTCCTAATCAAAAGAGATAAAATTTAGATCCCAAAAGTGAGTCATGTATTTTTGATGTATATAGTTAATAAAGTAAGGTTTACGGGTTATATAATCCTCTCACTAATAGTCTTATTGTGTCAAGAGATATGATTTTTGAAGAAGGGGGATTTTATGGTCATCAAAAAGGCCATATGTAGAAGTCAAAATATATTTTAAAAGATGTTATTATGGATGATATTGATCATGGTCATCCCACTAATATTTATGTTTCAAGTGCTACAAATCCACCAAGTAGCCTGTCATCTAGTTGTTGAATTCTAAGTGTAATTCTAGAGTCAAGTCTTAGTTACATAAGGAAGGTAAGAAGATTGAGTGACATATATCAATGGAGTTCAAATAAAGAACATGAAGATAATCTAAGAGGTGAGAAACTGAGTTTTGCTTTACTTACCAAGGCTGATTTTGAACCATCATGTTTTAAAGATGCATGTACTAATGAGGTTTGGATTCTTACAATGTAAGAAGAGATAGATTCTATTCACAAGAATGACACTTGAGAGCCTACAAAGCTTCTACATGATAAGAAGAATATTGGCACCAAATGGGTTTACAAGACTAAGTGTAACAGTGATGGATGTGTTGAGAGGCATAAGGAAAGATTAGTTGATAAAAGCTTCATACAAAAGTATGTCATTGATTATAAAGAGACATTTGCACCAGTAGCAACCCTTTACTACACATAACAAGGTAATGATATTCTTATTATAAGTTTGTATGTTGATGACTTATTGTATATGGGTAGCAGTTCTAAGATGAAGAATGAATTCAAAGTTGTTATGATGAATGAATTTGAGATGAAAGATTTATGTCTCATGAAATATTTTTTAAGAATGGAGGTTTGTCAAAGTGAGAATGGAATTTTCATTTGACCATTAGAATGCTGATTTCATTAATGAGTCAAAAGAATTGGAGCATCCATCAGATGGATGTGAAAAGTGCCCTCTTAAATGGGTACTTAGAAGAGAAAGTATATGTGAAACAACGAGAAGGTTTTGTAGTGCAAGGAAATGAAAGTCATGTCTTCAAGTTGAAGAAGGCTTTGTATGGCCTCAAGCAAGTACCAAAAGTGTGGTATTCTAGGATTGATGGATATTTTCAGGAGAATAGCTTTCAAAGAAGTAAGAGTGAACCTACCCTTTACTACACATAAGAAGGTAATGATTTTCTTATTATAAGTTTGTATGTTGATGACATATTGTATATGGGTAGCTGTTCTAAGATGAAGGATGAATTCAAAGTTGTTATGATGAATGAATTTGAGATGAAAGATTTATGTCTCATGAAATATTTTCTAAGAATGGAGGTTTGTCAAAGTGAGAATGGCATTTTCATTTGTCAAATAAAGTATTCTAAAGATATGTTGAAAAAAATTGATATGGTTGATTTTAAACTAGTCTCCACTCTAGTTGCTCATGGAGTTGTGTTGTGTAGAGATGATGGTGTTGAAATAGCTGATGAAATAGTTAATAGGAGCATTGTTGGAAGCTTGATGTTTCTAACTCACACAAGACCTAATATTGCTTATTCAGTTTCACTTGTTTCAATGTACATGATAGAGCCATCAAAATACATATGAAGGCAACTAAGAGAATTTTGAGGTATGTGAGAGGCACTCTAGACTTTGGTATTCATTACTACACTTTTAAAAGGTTTGATCTTATTAGTTTTAGTGATTCTGATTGGGGAGTTAGTTTCGATAACTTAAAGTCAACATCTAAAAATTATTTTTTACTTAGTTCTGGTTTGATTACTTATAGCTCAAAGAAGCAAAGTATAGTTGCCCTTTTTTTCTATAGAAGCAGAGTATGTTGTAGTCACTTCAATAGGTACACAAACATTATGGCTTGGAAAACTTCTTGCAGAAATTGGAGAGATACAAATCTAGCCCATAGTTATTTTTTGTGATAACATTAGTGCCATCTAATTGGCAAAGAATCCAGTCCATCACAACAAGACAAATTTTTTTAATTTAAAGCATCATTTTATCTGAGATTTAGTGTAGAAGAAGGTAGTAAAATTGAAATTCATCAACACTAAAGAACAATTGACAGATATCTTCACTAAGGTAGTTGTAAAGGATCAATTTTTGATACTCAAAGATTAGATTGTGATCCCTCTCAGTATCAAGGGAGAGTATGTTGATAACTGATTCTAATCATTCCCATCTACAGAGGTGAATATCATGCAAGGAGTTTGAATTATTTTCCCACCTCTATGAAGAATTTAGACATTCAATTTTAGTTATAGTTTGCTACTTTAAGTTTTAGTTAATATATTTTTATAAAAAAATAAAGCCTTGGAATGGCTAGAGTTAGCTTTATTTGATATTACACGTAAATTGTTATTTAAATAAATTTAGAATATTTTATTTATTAATTATAAAATCATGTCCACATGCAATTCTATTAATATATTATAATTGATCTTTATTTTCAATGAGAAGAAGACTGATTCGATAGTTTGAAAAAGTATTTTTATTTTGGCAATTCTTATTTTTCTGTATTTCTTCTGCATTTCTTTTGTGTTATGAATATTGCATATATTTGACTGTAAGTTTATTTTTAATATATTTAAAAATCTTCCAAGCTAAAACATATGAGGGAGACTGTCTGAGTTATTTCATTGGGATGCTCCACGGTTGTGGAGGGAAATTGCTATAATCAGTCATTTCAGAAACTGAGGTTTTTATGAGTAGGCAGATCCCCAAAGAAATTACCACTCATTTTAAACCAACTCAGGATTTTGGGTTACTTCAACTATGATGAAGACGTGGATTTCAATCTCTATCAGGCAAGTCCTCTTTACATTTCTAGATTTTAATTTCCCACACTTCATCTTAAAATATATGAAAATTACTTCTCCTACAAATTATTAAAACATCATACATTGTTAAAAAACCATAGACCAACTAGAACATGAACCCAGTAGTATGTTAAAAATCAACGGCCATCTTAACATTCTCCATATAAATTATTTGGTTGTGTTTGCATATTCCAATGAACTCCTTTCCCAAGATCTGGACTGACGAGTTAATATAATTGTTCTAGATTTTGTGTATATTTTAGCTATTTTATTGTTCATGTAGTTACCACCGGAGATAAAAGTTGTAGTTTCATGTGGAGATGAGAATTTAAAATACCAGTGTCTCAGATGGATACAAGGAAAGGGAAATGATCACATGGAAGATGGATAGCTTGAGAACATTAAAAATTAATTTTTTTCAAAAATTAACTGATCGAACCCAAAATATTCAGGCATGATGACCAACTAAAAGAATTGTCTATAAGTACATGTAGTGTAATAAAACATCTTGAGAGTTTGACCCAGTTGTATTTTCTCAAAACACTGGATCTACACGACTGCAAATACCTCTCAAAGTTGCCCAAATCATTTGGTGCTCTTCTATATTTAATAAACCTACATTTAAGTTATTATTCTTCAATGAAAAGCCTTCTTGAGTTATTCGAGCATCGTCAATCTTTAGAAGAACTAATTTTAAGTTATTGTTCAGCATCAAAACAACTTTTAGCAAGTTTTCTGTGTTTGAGTACAATGAAAAAAGCTACATTCTTACATTGTCATTATATACATAAGCTTCCTGAGAAGTTTGAACTATTGAGTTGTCTTGGAGAAGTTAACTTCTCATATTACAAGAGTTTAAAACTTATACCAGTCAATTTTGAGTTACTTTCCTCATTGCAACTTCTCAACCTACAAGGCTATAACAAACTAGAGAGAGTCCCTAATAACTATCCTAAAAAACCTATTTAGGGTAGAATCTATTGCCATCAAGTTGTCAAGATGCTCAAAATTGACAGAACTTCAAGATGAGTTTTTTCAAGGTAAGAATATTGAAGATATATCCTTAGCTTGTATCACAAGTTTAGAGAACCTTCCTAGCCAAATTAATTAGCTGAAGTAGCTAATATATTTGAATTTGTGTGATTGTAAACAATTTCCCAAGCTTCTAAATAGCTTCAGTGAGCTTTGATGTCTTGAAGCATTGAATTTAAGCTCATGTCATAAATTTTGAAATTTGTGTAGGGGTTCAATCGACTTAGGGCATTAAAAGATCTGAACCTCTTAGACTATCCTCTTTTGGAGGGATACTAGATGAAAAAGGTGAAAAGTATCAAAAGTTTGAGAATTGTGGATATTCATGGAAGTTACAAGCTGATGAAAAGTTGGAGCCAAGGACAACACCATTTTATAGTGATAAATCATGAGGTATTATTTGTTAGAACTATAGTTAATTTTTCCACTCTGCTTGTTTAGTCTCCATCATAAATGCAGTTTGCATGAATAATTGTTTCAGTCACAACATAGTTTGCATGGACAACTATTTCAGTTACAATAGTTAAACATTAGTTTATTTCCATTTAATTTTATTCTTTATTTCTATTTATGTGAACCTAATCATAGATTTTGTGATATAGAGAATTAATTAGATTCAATAAAGAATTTCATTATTGTAGCAATCAATTGGCATACATTATTTTTTTATTTTTATTTCTCTCTGTCCTCCAACAAAATGGTATCAGAGCTCAAGGTGTTGAACCTAGGAAGCAACAAAAGATCCAAGTAGATCACTGAGTTGGAGAAGAAGCAAAGACTAGCCAGCAAGGAGAAAGGTGCAGCAGCATAGCTCTGCTGGAGAAGAAATGCCTAGGTGAAGGCATGATAAGAGTTAAGCTTGCATTTAAAACAAACATTGTAGTGCATGGGTACAAGACCCTAAAGAAACAAGGTAATTGTGTGACTGAGTGTAGTTGAGCTAGAGTAGAAGTAACAGCTGCTGAGCCTGTAAAGAAGATGCAACCATAGTTGAGTAGCGCATTTGTGGTGTGCAAGGACTGCTAAAATCAAAAACATGAATGTAGATGGTGTTTCACTACTAAATATGCAGAACACAATGGGAAAGAGTTTGTGAAAGCCAATACGGCCAAGAAGACTGGTTGACGCCTTCATAACCATGCAACAAGAACCTGCCAATATGATCTAGGAAAAGAAGAAAGGCATGATAAGAGTGCAGTCAACATTGGAGGTGACTTAGTATAAATTTAAATAAGTTGTCCTTTTTGAAAAGTTTAGCTTGAGACATGGAAACAAACAATAACATTTTTTAGCCCCAAATTCTCATTTTCAATGGTAAGAATTATGATTTTTGGGCAATTAAAATAAAAACATTGTTTTGCTTATAATATTTTTTGGATTTGGTAGAAAATGGCTTTGTAGAACCATAGGATGAGGCTGCCAATCAAGCATTAACTCGAGCACAAAAGAAAGAGCTTAAACAAACAAGAAAAAAGTTGTAAAATCTCTATTCCTAATCCAATAGGCAATGGATGAATCCATTTTTTCTAGAGTTACAGCAGCAATGAGATCCAAGTTGGCATGGAAAATATTAGAGACTACCTATAAAGGTAATAAAAAAAGTGAACGTAGCTAAATTGAAATCTCTTAGGAGAAATTTTGAAAATTTATAAATAAATGATTCAGAGTCTATAGACTAGTTTATGGGTTAAGTATTGAATATTATGAATCAAATTAGATCTAATGGAGAAAAAATAATAGATCAAAAGATCATAAAAAAATATTGAAGAGTTTACCCAACAAATTTGATGCAATAGTTGTAGCTATTATAGAAACCAAGGATTTGAAACAATTATCAGTAGATAAATTAATGGAATCTTTGTTAACACATGAATCTAGAATGAATATGAATACCAATACTTCTTTTGAGAATGCTTTCAAGTCTCATGTATCATTTGGTAGAGGAAGAGGAAGGTCAAACTTCAGAGGAAGAGGAAGAGGCAAAACTCGAAGGAACAATCCAGATCAAGGTGAAAACAATTATTAAAACTACAACAATAGAGGACATGGAAATAATCACTTCCAGCAAAATTCATAGAGATTTGATAAATCTAACATTCAATGTTATTACTACAAAAAATATGGACATTATGTAAGTGAATGCAGAAAGAAACAAGGAGATGTGGACAAGTAGAATGCTAATTACATAAATGATTCTAATTTTAATTCTAGATGTTTATTCCTCACTTGTTGTGTTGCTCAAGAAAATGCTAGAGATATTTGGTTTTTAGATAGTGGATGTAGTAACCATATGACAAGGAATAAAAAATTGTTTGCTAGTCTTGATGATTCTATAAAATTTGAAGTGAAATTAGGAAATGATAATAAAGTGGATGTAATGGATAAAGGAGTAATAAATGTTTTGGCAAAAAATGGTGAAAGAAGATTTATTCCTGATGTTTATTTTGTACCTAGACTAAAGACTAATCTTATGAGTGTTGGATAGTTAGTATAGAAAGGTTAAAGAGTATCATTTGTGGATAATGTTTGCACAATACTAGACAAATTTCCAAATGATAGGTTGATAAAAAAGTGGAGATGACCAACAATCAGATGTTCCCTCTTTGAATTCAGTGCATCCAAGGAGAAGAGGAAACCCACATCAAAACCATACATCTAGACCAATCATGGCTATGTCATTTAAGGTATGGACATTTACATTTTGAAGGTTTAAATTTATTATAAAAGAAAAATATGGTGAAGGTATTACCACCAATAGAGCAGCCAAGAAGTTCATGTGAGAGTTGCATCCTAACAAAATAGCATAGACAGAGTTTTCCAGTAGGAGCTTCATATAGAGCAAGGGTAATATTGGAGCTAGTCCATAGTGATTTATGTGGAACAATGCAAACTCCATCATTTGGAGGTAGTTCTTATTTTCTAACTTTCATTGATGATTTTAGCAGAAAGACTTGGATATATTTTCTCAAATAAAAGTCTGAAGCGTTTGGAAAATTTAAAAAATTTAAGGCTATGGTTGAAAAGCAGAGTAGCCTTTACATCAAGATAATTATATTAGATAGAGGAGGTGAAGATATGTCTAATGAATTTTAAATTTTTTGCAGATATCATGGCATTAAAAGGCAACTGACTATAAGGTACAGACCACAACAATATGATATAGCAGAAAGGAAGAATAGAACAATCATGGAGATGGCTAGAAGCATATTGAAGGCCAAACATTTGTCAAATGAATATTGGGTAGAAGAAGTAGCATGTGCAATATATATTCTGAATAGAAGCCCAACAAAGAGTGTCAAGGATCAAATTTCGTAAGAAGCTTGGAGTGGTAAGAAGCATAGCGTACATCATTTTAAAATTTTTGGTTGTATTGCATATTCTCTTATACCATCTAAATTGAGAAGAAAACTTGATGATAGAGGTGAGAGATGCATTTTTATTGGCTATAGTGAAGAATTAAAGGCTTATAAGTTGTATAACCCCATTTCAAAGAAAGTGATTACTAGCAGAGATGTGGAATTTAAGGAAGAAGAAGCATGGGATGGAAGCATTAATAAAACCATCACAATTGGAGCACCAATTCCCCAAAATAAAGAAGATTTTGAAGAACAAAATTTTCAAGGTGATCAATTCTCTCCACAAGCAAGAACAAGCACTCCAATAAGAACACCTATGAGCTTAGCATAAGGTGAATCATCTGGTCATGCATGTCATCCTACTCTCAATTCACAAGTAAGTGATGAATCAGATCCAACTCTTACCACTTTAAGATCAAAATTTAAAGGTAAGAAAATGAGATATTTGAATGAGATTTATGATCAATAAGAAGAGAAGTTAGATTTGTGTTCAAATTTTACCTTTTTTTCTCATGATCCTGTGTATTATGGAAAAGTAGTTAATGAGGAACATTGGATAAAAGCAATGGATGCAGAGATGAATGCCATTGAGAGAAATCAAACATGGGATCTAATTAATCTACTTGAAGGTAAGGATTGCATAAGAGTTAAATGGGTTTATAAGACAAAATTTATTGTGGAAGGTAAGGTTGAAAAGCACACGGCAAGGTTAGTTACAAAAGGTTTTGTACAAGAACATGGAATTGATTATAATGAAACATTTGCTCCAGTTGCTAGACTTGATACTATTAGAATGGTTTTAGCAATAGCTGCACAAAATAATTTGTAAGTATATAAAATGGATGTCAAATTAGCTTTCTTGAATGGCTTTCTAGATGAAGAAGTGTATGTGAAACAACCACTAGGTTATGAAGTGCATGGACATGAAAAAAAAGTCTACAGATTGAAGAAGGCCCTCTATGGTCTTAAGCAAGCACCAAGAGCATGGTATAGTAGGATTGATTCATACATGAGAAACAATAGATTCAAAAGAAGCAAAGTGAGCCTACATTGTACACAAAAATCAACAAAAAAGGTCAAATTTTGATTGTGTGTTTGTATGTTGATGATTTGATTTTCACTAAAAAATTGTTTGTAGACACATTTAAATTAGCAATGAAGAAAGAATTTGAGATGACATATTTAGGATTAATGAAGTATTTTTTGGGCATTGAAGTTGTATAATCAGAGAAAGAAATTTTTATTTGTCAAACTAAATACGTAAAGGATGTGTTAAGGAGGTTTAAGATGTTGAATTGTAAATCAACACCTACACCAGTCGCTATAGGGACCAAAATTAGCAAAGAAGACAAAGGGTCTAATGTTGATTCTACAACATTCAAAAGACTAATTGGTAGTTTGATGTATCTTACAGCTACAAGACCAGATATCATGTATGGGGTTAGCTTAATCTCTATATTCATGGAGTCACCAAAAGACTCACATTGGCAAGTTGGAAAGAGGATATTAAGATATGTGGCAGGGACAAAAAAATATGAAATTTTATATTCCACAACTAATGATTTTATTTTTATTGGTTATACTGATAGTAATTTTGCAGGTAGCATTGATGATAGGAATAGTAATTCTAGACATGCCTTTCTTTTTGGAACAGGTGTGGTCACATGGGCATCCAAAAAGCAACCTATAGTGACACTTTCATTACCTGAAGCAGAGTATGTAGCAGCCACATCAGCAACATGTCAAGCAACTTGGATGAGGAGACTATTGACATATTTATTACAAGCACAGAAAGAGTCAACACCAATCTTTTGTGACAATAAATTAGCAATTGCATTGTCAAAAAATTATGTTTTTCACAAGAGGAGCAAGCACATTGATACAAGATTTCATTTTATCAGAGAGTTAGTGAACAATGAAGAAATCCATTTGGAGTTTTGCAAATCTGAAGATCAATTGATAGATATATTCACAAAAGCATTAGCAAAAGAGAGTTTTGATTATTTAAGACAAAATTTAGGCATTGTAAATGTTGAAGTAGTTAGTGGTAGAAATTAAGGGGAAGTGTTAGAACTGTAGTTAATTTCTCCACTCCGCTTGTTTAGTCTCCATTATGCACGCAGTTTGCATGGACAATTGTTTCAGTCACAACAGTTTGCATGGACAACTGTTTTAGTTACAATAGTTAAACATTAGTTTATTTCTAGTTTAGTTTATTATTTAATTCCATTTATGTAACCCTGATCGCAGATTTTGTGATATAGAGAATTAATTAGATTCAATAAAAATTTTCATTGCTGTAGCAATCAGTTGGCGTACATTATTTTTGTTATTTTTATCTCTCTCTGTCCTCCAACATTATTGCAATTATTAATTTTTATTAATAATTTTTTAAAACAACAAGCATAAATGTGTTGAGGTCAGATTAAAATGACGAATTATATTAATTTCAGCTAACCAAAGTTATGTTTTTTAGGAAGGAATTTAAAATATCTGATTTCAAAATGCTAAAAAATAAGATACGCAATTATAATATCACTAGATTCACTACATAAATCATCATTTTATTTTATTTTATTTTAAACTATATTTGTCAATATATTGGCTGTTTTCAGAGGATGCCGGATAACTTCATAAAGAAGATTTTGAGAAAAACAACATCAAATTTTTTGAGAGATGAAGCAATTCTGATTGGCAAGGATGGAAAGCCGTTCTTTCCATCTAGAGATATATCACCGAACACTACCATGGCACTTATTTTTTATCAAAACATTTAAAGATGGGATTCAAAGAAACTCAAAGACAATATTGATATGCTATTAACAAATTTGATTGACATGCAAGTCATAATTTATGTTGGGAAATATTTCGGTGCAATCCCAATTAAGTTGGCGGACAAAATAATTGCATATACACCTGACAATTCTTAAGAGCTCTCATTTTTTAATAAATCCTTGTCAATAACATCAGGCCCTGACTTTTGGGAGTTCGGAACCTATATAGTTAAGACAACAGTTGTGATGAGCCAGCAAGGTTATAAGCAATTTGAAGGATTGGAAAGTATTTCAGGTGCATTGCGGTGAAAGAATTTCAGAAATCAAGACTACCATAGGCTCGAAGAAATGCTTGCAACAGGCTCTGCCCAAAAAAGTATTGATGAAGTGCTGCAAGCCTTGTTCAAAACACAAGAGAATGAGTTGTTAATGTTCAAAGAGAATATCCAGGTGCACAATCTCTTCGATAACATTTACTTAAAAGTAAAATATTAAAATCTATGGAACAATCTTGGAGAAGATTAATTTTTACATGTATTTCGAAATTGGATGTTGCAGGTCAAAATCACTGATCTAAGAGAGGATATTGTTTTCCTACTCAGTTCAACGCTAGACATATCTCGAACGGAAATATAAAAAAGATATGGACTTCGGGTTCAAAATTCAATGGGTTTGGGTTCCAGTGGATTTCAAAGTGTGACAAACGAAAAAAAGACATGCCATGGGTAGTGATTTCAGATCCAAAGTTGATGGATCAATCAACTATCACAATGTTTTTCAGGGAAAGAGTGGGTTTCTGTGAGATGCCTATACTTTTGAGTTTGGCCTCGTCGGGCCAAATTTCTGGTATCGATGTGATGCCCATGGTAGCGACGCTATGGGCATGGCTATTTCTAAATAAGGATCGTATTTCACCAAAGCAGCGTAATGTGAGTCTCAGTAATGGTTTCTTACGAAAGGATTAGAAAGAACTGGATGATGTGAAGGGTCATGCCCATCTGCAATTTCTCTTCAGAGATTTCAAGGTAAGTCAAATCGTGTTACATTCATTCAGCATCATGTTAAGCATATAATGAGATGCTGAGAATATAACGAGTTGCTTAGAAAACCAATTAATGCTGAAAATATAATGAGTTTGTTAGAAAACCAATTATGTTTTTATTTTACAGGGCATTGACCATATGTTGAGTACGTGTCAAATAATCTGGTTATATGGTGGGGATCCTATGAAGATTTCTGATTTTGACAGCAAGTTAATCCATGTGAGAAATGAAATGGAAAAAAATATTAAAATCCAGATAGTCTACGTTGGCAGGGGACGCTATCTGCATGATACTAATAGTATACTGGAAGAAACAGGCTTGCATTTTGATAACACTTCTGGCATTGAACTGTTGAAGCTGTCGTTTTCAGATGTGAAAATATTCTGGCATTTGAGAAGAAGGTTAAGAAATTAGACGGTCTTAGTGAGGAGGCTAAAAAATTAGAGTGTTTAGAGGCTACTGTTGTTGAAAAGTGATGTTGAAGTGCAGTTCATTCAGTTTTATTTTTAGATTATTAGTGTAAATTTAGTTTGCATGAATTTAGACAGTTAATTTTTAGTTAATATATTTTTTTAGAAAAAATAAAGCCTTAGAAAGGCTAGAATTTGTTTTAGTTGATATTACATGCAAATTATTATTTAGATAAATTTAAAATATTTTATTTAATAATTAGAAAATCATGTTCACATGCAATTCTATTAATACATTGTAATTGATCTTTATTTTCAAGGAGAAGGATAATGATTCCAATAATTTGAAGAAGTATTTTTTTATTTGTTGCAATTCTTATTTCTTCTATATTATGAATATTGCATATATTTGATTGTGATTTAATTTTATTTAAAATTCTACATCTGGTATCATAGTAGGTATTTTTCTTTTGGGTTAAAGATTTAGTAGTTGGAATTTTGCTAAAAAATTATCATGTCAAATTCTAACTCCATGCCCATTCTAGAATTTGATGGAATTGAGTATGATTATTGGTGTATCAAAATGATAACTTTTTTTATAGTAAAAAATTTGTGAAAGATTGTTGAATCAGGTTCTACAGAGCCAGCTAATTGGAATGCCCTCATAACAAATGATAAAAAAACTAAGAAAAAGGTTAAGAAGAATAATGCTCAAGCCTTATTTCATATTCAAATAGCTCTAGATAAGAGCCTATTTCCATGAATTGTAGGAGCAAAAACAACAGAGGATGCTTAGAAGACTCTAAAATAAGATTACCAAGATAGTGATCAAGTCAAAGTTGTCAAGTTACAGACATTGAAGAGAGAATTCGAGAATTTGAAGATCCAAGACGGTGAAAGTGTGAGTACCTGTTGTGTCAGAGTAAAAGATGTGGTCAATAAGATGGCTACACTTGGTAAAATTGTGAACAATGAGGTTGTGATCAAAAAGTTGTTGAGGACTCTCACACCAAGGTGAAACCATGTTGCCATCATAGTAGAAAGCAAGAATTTATCTACCCTTCAATTTGATCATCTAATTAGATCTTTGATGGCTCATAAAGAAAGATTAAGAGATTCATTTGGGGAAAGTGATGAGAAATTTTTTTCCTCCAAATTACAAATCACAAAGAATGAAGATGCCAATAGTAGCATCAAAGGTAATGAAGGCTAAGGTAAAGGTCAAAATTAGAATTACTAAAGAGGAAATAGAGGCAGAGGTGGTTTCTGAGGAAGAGGTGGTTTCAGAGGAAGAGGTAGAGGCTGATTTGATTAAAAAAATCTAGAGTTATCATTGTAACAGGTATGGCCACTTTAATTATGAGTGTAGATTAAAAAAAGGTAATAATGATAAAAGCATTCATTATGCTCAAGAAGGTGATGAGAATCCTTCAAATAATTTATTATTATCTTATGGCAAAGCTGAAAATGTGTGTAAAGATGTTTGGTATTTACATTCGTTATGTTCTAACCACATGTCAGGGAATGAAAAACTTTTTTCCATAATGGATGAAAATTTTAAATCCAAGATTAAGTTTGGTCATGACAAATAATTGGAGGTTTTTGTAAAAGGAACTATGGAAGTCTATACAAAAGAAGGTATAAAGAGTGTTAAAGACATTTATTACACTCCAAAATTAAAGCATAATTTGTTCAGTGTTGAATAATTATGTGAGAAGAATTATAAAGTTGTATTTGAAAATCAACAATATTTAATTTATGATAAGAATCAAAGAAATATGGTGGTAACAGTTGTGCCTATGACAAATAATAAGATGTTCCCATTGAAGTTTGGTGAACATAACAGGAACCTTGTCAATATGGCATATGCGGATACAAATTGGTTGTGGCATCTCAGGTATGGGCTTTTAAATTTTCATAGTTTGAAAATTATAACATAAAAATCATTAGTTTTTGGTTTGCCTAATGTTGAAGAGCACAAGGAAGTTTGTGAAGGATGTGCTAAATAAAAACATGCAAGAGAGAAATTTCCAAAAGGCAATGCATAGAGGGATCATTATCCACCCCAATTAGTTCATTCAGACATTTGTGGTCCTATGCAGACAAAGAGTTTGGGTAAATCATCATATTTCATTACTTTTATTGATGATTACTCACGACAGTGTTGGGTTTATTTTTTGAAGACTAAAGGTGAAGCTCTTGAGACATTCAAGAGGTTTAGAACCCTTGTAGAAAATGACAAAGGGTGCAAAATTAAATGCTTAAGGACTGATCATGGAGGATAATTTTGTTCAAAATCCTTTCAAGGTTATTGCGATATGTACGGCATCAGAAGACAACTCACCACTGCATACACAACTCAACAAAATGGTGTAGCTAAAAGGAGGAATCATACAGTGGTGGAGATGGCCTTGAAGCATGCTACAAACAAAGGGATTAAGTAATTCTTTTTCGAGAGATGCAGTTGCTACAACATTATATATTCTCACTTGGAGTCCCACTAGTGCACTTGACATGATGACTCTGTATGAATCCTAGTATGAGAAAAAGCCAAATGTTAATTATTTCAAAGTTTTTGGTTGCTTAACCTATGTTCATGTTCTTGATCAAAAGAGGCAAAAGTTAGATCCCAAAAGTTAGTCATGTATTTTTGTTGGATATAGTGAGGAAAGTAAGGCTTATAGGTTATATAATCCTCTCACTATTAGGATTATTGTGTCAAGAGATGTGATTTTTGATGAAGGGGGAGTTTATGGTCATCAAAAAGGCCATATGGAGAATTCAAAATCTGTTTTAAATGAAGTTATTATTGATGATATTGATCATAGGCAATCAACTAATATTTTTGTTCCAAGTGCTACAAATCCACCAAGTAACCCCTCAACTAATTATTCAATTCCAAGTGTAAGTCCAGATTCAAGTCCTAGTTCTACAAGAAAGGTAAGAAGATTGAGTGACATTTATCAAAGGAGTTCAAATCAAACACATGAAAAAAATCCAAGAGGTGAGACACTAAAGTTTTCTTTACTTACCAACACAGATTTTGAAGATGCATTTACTAATGAAGTTTGGATGCAAGCAATGCAAGAAGAGATGGATTCTATTCACAGGAATGACACTTGGGAGCTTACAAAACTTCTACATCACAAGAATAAGATTGGCACCAAATGAGTCTACAAGACCAAGTGTAACAGTGATGAAAGTGTTGAAAGGCATAAGGCGAGATTAGTTGCTAAAGGCTTCACATAGAAGTATGGCATTGATTATGAAGAGACATTTGCACCAGTAGAAACACAAGAGACCATTAGAATGCTGATTTCATTAGCAGCTCAAAAGAATTGGAGCATCCATCATATGGATGTGAAAAGTGCCTTCTTGAATGGGTACATAGAAGAAGAAGTATATGTGGAACAACCCTAAGGTTTTGAAGCACAAGGAAAAGAAAATAATGTCTACAAGTTAAAGACAGCTTTGTATGGCCTAAAATAAGCACCAAGAGCATGGTATGCTAGTATTGATAGATATTTTCAAGAGAATTGCTTTCAAAGAAGTAAGAGTGAACCTACCCTTTACTAAAAATAAGAAGGTAATGATATTCTAATTGTAAGTTTGTATGTTGATGACTTGTTGTATATGGGTAGTAGTTCTATAATGAATGATGAATTCAAAGTTTCTATGATGAATGAATTTGAGATGAAAGATTTAGGCCTCATGAAATATTTTTTAGGAATAGAGGTTTATCAAAAAGAGAATAAATTTTTTATTTGTCAAACAAAGTATACTAAAGATATGTTGAAGAAATTTGATGTGGTTGATTTTAAACCAGTCTCCACTCTAGTTGTTCATGGATTTGTGTTGTGTAGAGATGATGGTGCTAAAAGAGTTGATGAGACAGCCTATAGAAGTATTGTTGGAAGCTTAATGTTTCTAGTTCATACAAGACTTGAAATTGCTTATTTAGTTTCACTTGTTTCAAGGTACATGGAAGATCCATCAGAAATACATATGAAGGGAGCCAAGAGAATTTTGAGGTATGTGAAAGGCACTTTAGATTTTGATTTTCATTACTACAGTTCTAAAATGTTCAATTTTGTTGGTTTTAGTGATTCTGATTGGGGAGGTAGTTTGGATGACTAAAAATTAACATCTAGAAATTATTTTTATTTTAGTTCTGTTTTGATTACTTGGAGCTCAAAGAAGCAAAGTATAGTTTCCCTTTCTTCTACAGAAGCAGAGTATGTTGCAGTCACTTCAGCAAGTACACAAACATTATGGCTTAGAAAACTTCTTGAAGAATTGGAGAGATTCAAGTTCAGCCCATAGTTATTTTTTGTGATAACATTAGTGCTATTAAATTGGTCAAGAATCCAAACCATTATAGTAGGACAAAACATTTTTATTTAAAAGATCATTTTATTTGAGATTTAGTGCAGAAGAAGGTAGTAGAATTGAGATACATCAACACTAAAGAACAGTTAGCAGATATCTTCACTAAGGTAGTTGCAAAGGATTAATTTTTGGAACTCAGAGATCAAATTGTGAGCCCTCTCAGCATCAAGGGGGAGTATGTTGAAAAGTGATGCTGAAGTGCAGCTCACTCAGTTTTATTTTTAGACTATTAGTGTAAATTTAGTTTGCATGAACAGTTTTTGTGGAGCTAAATTTAGACAATTAGTTGATTTTTAGTTAATATATTTTTTTAGAAAAATTAAAGCCTTAGAAAGGCTAGAGTTAGTTATAGTTGATATTAAATGCAAATTATTATTTAGATAATTTTAAAATATTTTATTTAATAATTAGAAAAACATGTTCACATGCAATTCTATTAATACATTGTAATTAATCTTTATTTTCAAGGAGAAGGAGAATGATTCCAATAATTTGAAGAAGTATTTTTTTGTTTTTTGCAATTCTTATTTCTTTTGTATTATGAATATTGCATATATTTATCTGTGATTTAATTTTATTTAAAATTCTACAACTGCTAGGTCTTCAATGTGTTGATTGCTTATCCAGAAGAAATGATACAGTTTGTATGAGAGCAGTTGAAGGATCACAGGAGTTGTTGTAGGTGAATATGTCATTATAATATACATGGAAGGAGAGAATGATTATCCAAATCATTTACATGGGGCTCAAGAGGGTACCTGGATACACCTTTTTGTGGCATATTACTGAAATGGAATGATATATTGGTCGTGTGGTGGTTTACATTGTCTTTATAGTTGTAATAGCTTTCCGTGTTTACAGTAGCTTTTGTAGTCCTATATTGGATTGCTCGAGTACTAACTATTATTGTAATATCCTGTGGGCTCCGAAATTTAGTTGTAAAAACATATCTACGAGTGTTCGTGACTTGTTTTGATCTGCTTTCACAATCTTATCGCAAAGGATGTAACATTGCAAATTATAAAATTGAATTCAAATAATATGACCTTAACTCATTTTGCTATTATCTTAGTTGGCATCAAAGGAATTGAAGGATCTAAGATTTTGCCTTTTTTTCTTTTTCATTTTTCATTGATTTTTTCTTTTTTTTTTATAAATTTAAATTAATAATATAAATTTTTAATTTTACAAAAATGAAGTGATATGGAATCATATTTCAATATATTATAACAATTTTTAAGATTTAAAAATAATTTTTTATTTAGAATGAAATAAAATAAAATATGAAGCATGCCAACTCATCAATTCGAAGGGCGTTGACTACATTTGACGTGGCATTCTTGTTCCACTAGTCATTTTTGGATCCCAATGGCGCAAGATTTAAAATCCAAAATCCACCTCCCATATCTTGATGTCATCGAATCATGCAGTGCAGGGATGATGTTGTAAATGAACAACCGCCTACATAGAAATGAGAATTTGGTAGCAAGGAAAGAAATCGGCAGACATTAAAGCCGATTAAATCAGCATTTACAAGTTGCGTTTTTCCATTTAAACGTTGAACAAAACGAAGGACTTTAAACCCAAAAAAAACCTTTATCAATATCCGGAGTAGAGGAGGAAAAGATGGACATCGTATAGAAAGTGAATGTTTAGAGTTTCGATTAATAAAGCTGCTAGTAACAATAGTTTTACAGAATTTGCAATGTTTTAAAGAAAGCAGAGTTTTGAACTATTTATATGTTGGATTGAAATTATAATTTCCTATGTCGTATTTTTTAATTATTGTGAAAGTGATAGTCTGTAATAAACTATGACAACCTCTTTTTACTGACAGAATCTTTATCTATTTTATGTAGGCATGGCGTGTTTTTAATTAGACATTAATGTCACTGAAATTGGTCTTTTAATTATTATTTCATGTTTGAAACAATTAAAATGTTTAGTTAGATTGGTCATTATATTATATGGGTTTGAATTTTTTTCAGCTAACATAATGGTATATAAAGATATTATTTTTTAAATCAAATGGAATTGATATGTTTATATGAAAAAATGGAAAATAAAATTCACTTAGCTTAATGATTGAATATTAAATACAATTGACATGTTTATTGAATATTCAATTAAATTTGCATGTTTATTATGATATAAAGTTAAAGTGGAATAATTTTGCTTTATTGGTTAAGCATCAATCAAATATGGTTTACTTAAGAACACTAATGCCAAAAAAGTTAAACTATGGAATGATGCAACGATTGATTTGCTTGCATTATGTAGTCTCAAGTTGAATTTTACTTGATTTTTTGGTTGTGCCAATTGGTGATGACATGCTTATAGTGTTCAATGTCAAATAGATTTGATGCTTTTTAATTTTTTATATTTTAAAAAATTAATTTGAAGTTTATATTGAAATAATTATTATGTATTATAATTACAAATTGAAATACTTAATAAGTTTTGTTTTGTGTATAATTGTGGCACATGTTTCTTTCTCTACAAAGAGGGAGGGTATCATCGAGGAAAAATTGATAGGTGTAATTTTTCAAGAAAAACGAAGTATTTTTTTTTTATGAGTTTGAGAATTATCATTAGTAGTGAAACTTTCATTAGGACCTTTTAATATCATTTGGGCTAGATAGTTAGTTTTGTTAAGACTTGTCTATTGGTGTATGTCTTTTTTCCTATGGGTTTTGGCTGCATGGTTGCATATTGCTTGCTTAGGGGCTTTAGTGTCGTGTTAGTTATTTGGAAAGTTTAATACCACATTCACTAGGATGGGTTATATCTTTCCTCTTCCAACCTATTTATATACCTATTCCCTTTCATATTCTTAATACAATATTGTGTGGATCATTGATGTCTCATTCCTCTTCTTCATTTATTGTAGTTGTGTTTATATGTGTGATCAATATTTTCTTGTATAATACGCGTCTCACATAGCATATTGAATCAATGTATTCACTTAGATCAGTACTAGTGCACATAAAATGCAAAGAGGCCAAGTAGAAGAATGTTAGACTCTATCGATAATGCATTCATATGAGAAATAAATGTGTGAACTAGTCAGGTAGCCCCAAAATTTGATCATAAACACATATTTCTCATTCCTTGAGCATGCTTTGTTATTGGAAATATAGGGGGGTCACTGTTGATTGTGTTGGGAATATTTTATTGTAGCCCCTACATTTTTCATACACACATTCAATTTTTGTAACTATTATCTATGCCCATTTAGTGACTACTAGCACAAATTGCTCTTTTATTCTTGGATGCATTATTAGTAGAGCCTAACATCTATTTGAACTTGTATTGTCACTTGTGCACTGATTTCTCTTATTTAGCTAGAATATTTTTTGATGTAGTTCAAAGTCCATCTCTAGAGCGTGCGCTATTACTTTAGGTTATGGTCATGTCGAATCCACTTGAAATATTCCTATTGAGGAGTGTTGTTTCATGTAAAGTTATCCTTATTGGGAAGGATAACTATGCTTCATGGCATGCTTATATGAAATGTTCACTTAAAGAATGGAAACTTATTCTATTTTTATATAGATAGATTCTTGCTCCTATTGACCTAGTTCAATACAATGATTGGGCCAACTCTTATGACTATGTTTATGGTCACTTGTTGTATGTTTCATGGGATTTACATCACCATGTAGAGCACACAGAGTGTCCCTCTACTATTTGGATCACTCTTTAGATTTTTTTTGGAGATCTAGCTAAGACTTAAGTCACACCTCCTCCTCCACTACCCATTGTCTTTTCTAAGATAGTTGTCCTCTCACCTCTTTATTTTTTTATTTTGATGATACATATATGATTGAAAATGATCTTCCTTCTATTGAGCCACCACTACATGATGAGATTATACCAAACTTTAGTTATCTCATTGAAGTTTCTTCATTTGTTCCTATGTATATTGTTGCTCTTTCAGAGCTTTCACAGACTTTCACTTCAGAGGAGTCTACTATTTTTAGTGTGAGTACACATATTGAGAGTATTGATGACTCATATGTTCTTGAGGATGTTCATCTTGTAGATCTAAGTGCTTCATTTGTAAACTATTTTTTAGTTTTGATAATTGTTAAGCATTGCTTTCTTCTTCCCATGGACATTCTTTCTGTGAATGTTCCATATCTATCTTCATCTCCGGTTGTTCCCTCTCCTTTATTTCATGCTTATTCATTTCTATCTTATACAGTTAGTCATGTGATATTTGATCATAACTTGGTACATTCGAGCACTAGTAGGGAGACATTTTAGCATTTTTCAAAAATATACATTGTGATTCCTACACACATTTCACTTGAATGAGAGTTTAGTAGTTTGACAATTCAGGGTTTATTTCTTCCAAAAGGAAGAGATAACATTTATTTTAGAGGTACCTACTACAGTATTCATCGTGTGACATTCTACATTTACATTCTCTCTATTTTATGTGGAAACACACTTAATGTTTTGTAGGATATTGGGAATCATTGCTTTGTACTTGGAGTGTTAATTATTTCATCATCTTCTTCTGGAGGGTCTTTTAATCTCCTCTTCTTATTTTCTCTCTTTGGAGGGAGTTTTTACCCACTAGGTTTTATCTTTTTCTCTACATTATGAGAGATTACATTGTACATGGGTACCTCATAAAGCCTTATTATCAGGACTCATTTTTATTTTCATTTTTATTTTTGTGTATCATCAGTTACCTAAGCTGTGCTTATGGAATGTTTTTGGTGTATACCTTTTTTATGGGTTTTGGGTACACGATTGCATATTTCTTTCTTAGGGGCTTTAGTGTTATGCTAGTTATTTGAAAAATTTAAGACCACATTCAGTAGAATGGGTTATAGATTTCCTCCTCCAACCTATTTATGAACCTATTCCCTGATATATTCTTAATGTAATATTATATGGATCATTGGTTTTTCATTCCTCTTGTTCATTTTTTGTAGTTGCATGTATATGTGTGCTCAATATTGTCTTCTATAATATGCATATCATATAGCATATTGAATTAGTGAATTCACTTAGATTATTATTCATGGAGCTCATTCTAATATTATCTTAGTTATTTACTTTATTTTGCACATTAGCATCAATAAAAACCATGTGTCAAGTTCAAGAACATTAAACCCTCATGTTCATAATTCTATTTCATTTTTTGATACATGTAAAATATTATATTTGGAAACATTTATGCTATCTTTAGATTATCTATGCAACATTAAAAAATATTTGCTAAGTTTTTGCATATCCCTATATACTTTACAATGTGAAAAAGGTGTTGATCAAAATATGAAACTATTCATTCTCATATTTATAATAACTTACCATAATTATTATCATTTTTTTCTTGGTTAAAAATATTAAATATAAAATTATGGGAATGTATGTAGTAGTAATTACATTTAATATAATATTAAGGCTACGTTTATGTACAATAATAAAATAAAGCAAAGAAACTTCTCCAGGAAATTAAAGAAGCATTGTGAATATTAAGTACAATAATAGAATTTTTGATGGTTTGAAATCTTTGAGAGGATTTACGGTGACATAGGCAAGCTTCATCATATACTTTAAAAGAAATTCCAACCTCTAGCCAACTATACAGCTAATATCAGGTGGTTGGTAGAAAGATTTAATTGGAAACATCAATTTTCAATTATAAGGAGGACACCTTTTGACTTTAAGGAGAGGTCATGATTAGAAAAGGGTAATTTATATTTTAGCATGGACAAATACAATGTTTGGATAACGTTAATTTGAGGTTGATCCATACTACATTGATGTGTATGTTCTTTTAAATAATCTCTTTTATTTTTATTATTTTATTCAAGATGTATATCTTAGATCCATTCTTACCTGATTTGGAACACTTTTTCTACATATAACCTAGTTCTGGGTCCTGAAACTTACTTTTCTTTTACCGACATATTTTGTTAAGTGAGTTTGTGACATTTTGTTTTCTCTATAGGTTGAATAGGGTCAATCCTAACTTGGTATGTTTGTAATCATTCTAATTATGAAGTCCCTTTTCATTTAGTGTCATTTTTTCCATTTAAGTGGTTGATTTTTTCTTATGTTAAAATGACTTATGCATTCCTTAACATGCTCCCAATGATTTTATTTTGAGTATATATTGAACTATGGTCTATAGAAACTTTAATTTAATCCTTTCTTGCCAATTATAAATTTTGTTTCAATTACCACTTTCTAACATTGACTATTGTAATCTTATTTTATATAAATTTTTTTATTAGAGTGTTTAAGTAAAAAATCACATAATTTGGGCACTACTACACCATTCCGATAAGTATGGAAAATTATAATTTTATTCTTTAACATATTTTTTTGTTACAATAACCTTTTTTGGTTATTAGAATCGTTTATTTATCCATTGTAATTTAAATTCTCTAGTATATACATTTAGATTCAACAATTATATTTTGATTGTTATGGTTTCTTTTATAATAATTATTTCTTCAACACTTTGATTTAAATGATAAAATAATTTTTAATAAAAAATGGAACATAAAATACATATTAATTATAATTTTTTTTAATATTTTTATTTCTAAAATTTTAGATTACATCTAAGTCTCCTTAAAATTTAAAATTGATTATATATTATAACCTAATGCATTTTCCCCTTGATATCCTAATGGGCCATGTAAAAAAAGAATTATTGATTTTTTAAGATCAACTAGGTTAACAATCAAATATATACCTAATAGATATTTTAGTCTTATTTATCCATAGTTGAATAGACATTTTCCCTCTATTTCATGTATGGTACCATTTTAAGTGGTAACTTTGCCTTTATTTAATAAGCCATATCCTTATCTTATTTTCAACTCCATGAATACTATCTTCATTCCTTATTTTTTCTTGTAAAATATATACTAAGGTATAGATGTATTTATGGTTAGTGGCTTCTACCTTTTGCTTCTAATGCCATATCATCATAAATACCATGATTTAGAAAATTTACCATGTAGTGTTGAATGATTTATGCCAAGATCATTATAAATAACATTCAAAAATGTAAAAATAATGCATAAAATAGAATCAACATTAACTCGTAAATAACAAAGACAAAAAATGTCAGACACAAGTTTTGAAATGAGAAATCAAATTAATGGAAGAAAACCCATGTTTCTATTAAAAGGGCTTGTGAACAATTATTCTTGCAATACAAACATAAAAACAAGAAAAATTGAGAAAAATTGAAATATTCAAGTGTATAAGAGGGAAGGGGAGGATATTTAAATAGACATATAAGAATTAAAAGGGAGTTAAAAATAATCTTATCATGACCTTACAAAATCTTCTTAATTTGTGTAAAATATTCTTATTCCTCAAAAGGTGAGGATAAATCTGTGACTAGTGTGAAGGGAGTTACTTGTGTAAGTAAATTTAAGGTTCCATATGTAAGGATAAAAGAGGTGTGACACCTCATGAAATATATATTTATTTAAAATAAAAAATCACATAAATATAAAATGTACACACATTTACAAACATAGGATTAAAAAAACCCAAATAAAAGATAATCCTAACACTCCCGCTTAAACTTTTTAAAGGGTTTACAAATGAAAGAGGAAGGTAGGAATAATTACTAACACTCCCACTTGTTAAAAAATTCCTTCAATTCTAAATTATTATGAAATATTACTTTTTTTTTGTTACATAATGGCTTATTAAAAATATTAGCCACTTGGTCTTAACTAGGACAGAAAGAGATCATAATTTGATTATCTTCAAGAAATTAAAGCTGAAAGTGATGTTTAATCTCAATGTGCTTGGTCCTTTCATTGAAAATTAAATTATATTCCAAGGAAATGACACTTTTATTATCACATAAAATTAGAGTAGGATAATTCTGAGAATGACCCAAAATATCAAGAAGTCTTTGAAGCTAAATAGATTCCTTGGTAATGTGATTACAAGATTTATAATTAGATTTAGTGGAAGACAATGATATATTATTTTCTTTCTTATTATTTTATGAAATTATGAAATAACCCAATGACAAAAAATAGCCACTTTTTATATCTAAGATCATTAGGATCACTTGCCCAATCAAGATCAAAATCACCTACTAAAGAAAAGGTGAAATTTAAGGTATACTCGATGCCAAGAGGTAGAGTACATTTATTATAACAATTTTTTTTTGTAGCTTTAAAATTATTATTTTGATGTTTTGATATAAAAAAGAAACTAATCCATCATAAAATACCATGTAAGGATAAGTATGAGTAATATAATTCCAATTACCAATTAATTTCTTATGTAAAGTAAGATAGAAATTTTCAGTTTCTTGGCATTAATAAAATTTACACCAAGTTCATAATGGTTAAAAATATGTTCATAATCTGGTATATCAAATATAGCTAACAAGTCATATGCATATTTAGATTAAGAAATGAAAATGCTATCATTTTATTTCTAAACATAAATACCTCAAATATAATGTAAAAAAAACTAAATCTATCATTTTAAAAGGTATTCTTCAAAGCATTTTTAGTGCAAGAGACCAAATGAACTATTAGTACTAGTTATGATCAAGCCATAAACATATAAAAATATGATAACTATGCCATTAGAGGTGTTTTTTTTAAAATATATTAGGATCATCTGAGCTAAAAGTAAAGCCTTGAGCTATAAAAAATTTATAGATTTTGGAGTACCATTCCATAGGTGATTATTTCAAACCATAAATTACTTTGTTTAACTTGAAAAGAAGATTATCATTACCTTTCTCAATAAATTGAAGAGGTTTATAAATGTAAATTTTTTCGTAATGTTTTATCCTAAATGGGTATTTCACATGAACACACTATATAACTAAAACATTTGAAAGTAATAATGTAATATTCACATCTAGGGAAAAAATGGTAGATTATTGGAAATTAACATATTAACAAAAGTGTAATAAATACAATGAAAACTATACAACCACATGTTGTAAAAAAATGTATCTTATTTTTCATGTTATTCTATACTATTAGAATGACTAAAATCCATCTCACTATTGAAAAACCAGCTTTGTGTTATGTTCATTATAAATTTTAAATGTTTTTCCTACATAGACACTTGTGTTGAAATATGTATCTTGATATCAATAGAGGTGTCCAAATCTGAATATGTATTTTAGGTAATGTGGCTTTTATTGAAGATGTATTTAGACCTCTATTCCCTGTTTACCTCTAGATAATGATTAGATTATGCATGGTGTTATCAATAATCAAAAACATAGATTCTTTTTCCTTGACCATCCATGACTCAGTAAAAAGGAGTTAACAGTTGAGATGAGCTAAACCTATCAAAATTATTGTTGTTAAGTGCTTCCTACATATTCATATACTCTAAGGAGGACCTTAGACTCATATGTCATTCTCTCTCTACGATATATGTGTAATTTTAATCATGAAAATATATTTTAACTGTTGGTAGAAGAAATGCAAGTACAAGCTGATTTTTTTTTTTCACTTTAGACTTCAAAAATATTTAATTAAAGATATGGTGTAATTATTGGATTTTGAATGAATAATGTATATGCTAATTGAGAGGACTACTTGGTAGTTGAATACTTTGTCCTAGCTATGTATACATAGTAAACCTTTTGAATTCAAATTAATATTTAGAGGGATGTGAAAGATGATAATAACATAAACATATGTTCCCTCACAAATGTCCACAAGGTGAAAAGTATGTAAATAGATAAAAAAAATGATAAGCCATGCCACATCTATTTACCATTGGACACTTACATCAATATAAGTATCCATAAGTGAATGGTTTGAGGGATCAAATAAAATAACATATATCATAAAATCAGGGATCCTTTCCATAATATGACTCTAGTAAAATAAAATGAACAAAGAGTAAAAGAATACAAAACATTGCAATGAAAAATCCATGTAACCCAATGGACCCCTACAAGATCATACTGCTAAGTAATTAATCTTCTGTCAAAAGGACTAAACATCTAAAGATATGAAAAAAAAAACATTATAAAGTAAGATGTTACCAAATATGGGTATATACTATAGTCAAAGTATCTAATAAATAAATAACATTGAGAGAGTACATATATATGTGTTACGTAGTGATGTCTACAGAGTGTTGTTCTTGTCATGGAGGATACAAAAATAAAAGGGAACTTGATGTCCCATCTATTTCCTAGACATGAAAATGAATAAGTCCATAAGAGGTCAAGTGTGATGCATCCTAGAGATGCTTATTTTAAAGGTGGTTTGGGAGGTGATCATGCCGCCAACTTGGTATAAAATGATGGTGCTCAGGACATTGAGGGTATTGAATCTTGATGTCAAAACACCAGGGTAAATATATAATGGATAATGTCTCCAAGGTTAAGTGGTATAAACAACCGAAACTAAATTAAAAAAGTAGTATTGGGCCATTGAGGGTTTTTAATGTTGATCATACTACTCAAGGGAACCAATTACTCTTGATAGATAAAGGGTAAAAAGTTGATCTTCTTGGTAAAGTATCAGTGCCTCTTGGTTAATATTTTCAATATGTAATTATAATTTTTGAAAAAATGAATATATCATGGTAAAATAGTCCCTATCATGTCTATTGTAAATGAATTTTAATTTGAGTACATATTTTATAATTTTTGGTGTAATCACATGGCATATGAACCTATAGTATATATCAAACTAAAGTATCTAACAAAATTTAACCTCTTATCTATCACTATGTATGATATCTATGACAAATATAGATATTAAAAATTTATTGTTATGGAGTGAATTTTATGATGCCTCATGGAAATGGTGTTCATCCAATGTGATTTGAGCTACTCCAAGCCACCATGGGAGGATATATCCTTGAAGAGATGGAAAGTATATGTTTTTGAACATTTACATGTTTTTTTTAATTTTGACTTTTAAAAAAGAAATTGGCCTATTTTTTGGCATTGAAAATCATGACAAACATACCATCAGCATTTTTACAGTTTTGTTGAAACATTGATGGTAACTCCCACTTTTCAATGATAGTGACATATGCTAAAGTAAAAAATTTATAGTAGCATCTAGTGCTAAGGTCTAATTTTTTTTATAGAATTTAGTACTTGATTGTTAATATTTAATTTAATTGATGATTAATGTATGATTTTACTTGTTTATTTTTGTATAAAGGCATTCACATATGTGAGTCTAATAATGTGAGGCACTTATCTTCCTTATTGGAGTTGGGGTTAAAGGATGCTGATTCGGATATTATTGATCAAGTTGTGATAGGTCACATTGGCCAATTAGGGCAAATGAATTAAGATGTAAATCTTATGACAACATTAGCTGATAGTTGGAATGTTGATACTTTTAATTTCTAGATCCCAGTAGAGAATATTACTATTATACTATAGGATGTTTATCAGAAACTACATTTTTTGATCATAGAGGAGAGGGCCTAGGTGTTTAGGGATGATAATATCCATGATATATGAAAAGATCACATGTATATTTTATAGGTCAGTGAGTAGAGGAGAGAGAGCCCTATTCTATCATCAATCTAGAGGATATTATCAGATCTAGTGTTTGATAATTATGGAGTTCATTTTTAGTTTTTAGCATCTTTTGTGGTCATAGATGGTGTTGGGATAGCTATAACAAAACTTATGTATCACATTATGCAAAAAATTAAGGAGTGAAGTGTCAAATATTCTTGGGGGTGTACCATGGTGGTCTATTTATATAGAGATTTATACTAATTTTATTTAAGGATAGGTGGCGGTAAATTAGGTACAACCCCACTTTTGCATGTATGGGCATATAAGCACATTTTAGTTGTATGGCCCATCGGTAAAATATTAGTTGAATGGGGTCATCCATATGTTTCTACTAATTGATGGTTAGTATATCATGGGATATTATAGATTAATATGGAGTATTGCATGATATTAGATCATCTAACACTTGCACATATGTTTAGGCATCTATATACGACCTTTGTTAGGTGGCCTGAGGATGTTCATGAGTTATAATAGGTTCATGTTAACATGTGGTTATTTGATCAATTTATTAGAATTTTTAAAAAAAATTAGTATGATTATGTACTAAGATAATTTGGTATTCATCAAGGAGTCCCCTTAGATCCATATGAATAGAATCATATAGTTAAAGTTAGCCACAAGCCAAATGATAAGCCTGCTACTACATATATAGAAATTCACCATTCCTAGCTAGGGAAACAAATCATGTTATTCCTTTAGCTTTGGATGATGATCTTGGATACACATATGCATATACAAAGTTGTGGTGTGGTGCATGTTGGCCATTTCTATTTCCTATTTTTGTGACCCCCTAGTGTAGTACTTGGAACACAAGGTGGAGATAAAGAAGGTAGATGTGTGAGAGCTCCTATAGGCCCACATCATTTGGAAGAGATGACCTTCAGAGATACAATCAAATTTGTTATTATGTTTTATTTTACTTTTATTAGATTTTATATATTTTTATTGATAAATATATCTAATTTTAGCTTTTTTACATTGATTTGAGGAAGCCAAGAGTGGTCCATTATAATAGGTTGTGATGTGTAGGATCTGACACTTAGTGTGCCCATGTATATTTTTATTGATGGGTTTTTATAGAGATTACTTGATATTATGCATTCCAATGCACTATTATTTGATCATGTTGATAAGTGGAAACATACCACATGATAGTGATCGATAAAAATGAGCCGTGTGTTTAGCTTGATAGGTTATTGATTCTTGAAAAGAGTCCTTCTGAATGGATGTAGGTGTGGATCAACTGATATGATATTTTACAACACAAACATGATCAAACATTACATCATCTAAGATATTTAGAGAATATATTTCAAGAGTTATATTGATTTCATGGTCTTAGGTAGCGTATCGAGGTTTCCACATCGAGAGATGTGAGGGCCATGGATCTAGATACTGATGATGATTATTAAAATCCTATGGATATGTCCCTATGTATGATTTATGTCATTGTATAAACATTTGGTCACTTTTATATATATGATGATATCATTATTGATATTTCATTGTAATAAATTGGACTTTATTTTTGTTATTTGAATTGATTTTATTTTTTATGCTTGTAATATATTTGAGATATGATATTTTCTTATATAGTAATGTATTAGTAGTTGTTGGTTTGGTCTGATTTAATGATAACTGAGGAAATCAATGTACACAATAAAATCTAGCTGGAAATATAAATGATCGACTATAATGATCATGTGGAAACTATTCTTTTACTTTTTGTTCTAAGACTATTTGTTGTGCCTTTAGAAATATCAAGTATATTTGTTTCATCTGTATCCTTCTGACTTAGTTTAGATACCAACATGTGTTGTATAGGAAACATAGGTGTCAAAGTATGATTGGATTATATAAGATTTGTATTTGTTCTTCCACCAAGTACACCTCAAGTGAGATATTCATCAACTAATGGTTCCTTGGTAAGATTAGTGTGGGAATATCAGTCATTGTATAAGGTACACTAGAGAAATAATTAATCTATAATTTGTTTCTAAAAGTGTTGATAGACCATGTGTTCTTTAGTAGGAGTAGCATGGGGTGTCTCGACCCTATTAGAGTGGCTTGAAAAATAAGGGGTAGATAGATACATTTTTGTCTCTTTGTGAAATGTGAATAATCATGTATATAAAAGTTGTGTAATATGATTACTTAGAATAAAAAAAATTTATCATGATTTACATTAATACCATGGTAAGTGAAAAAGAGTTATCCTTTTACCTTTTAAAATATGTGTGGTGTATGTTTGTAAATTGGAGGAAGAGTAGTCAACCATTTACATAATAGCATATGCAATATATCAAGTGGTTGATATTTTTTTGATCAATTTAAAGTGGTTGCCTCTTAGTAGAGGTATATATCTTAACTTTAGGATCTATTATATATGTGGAATATTTTATCCTCTATGTCAAAATTTTATGGTTTATTTGATGGTGTGAACTATATATTTAAAAAAAGGTATTTGAAGTGGTTTATGAACTTTCTTGGTTTGTTGCCTCACTTTGTAGAAACTATTTATGACATGTTTGACTTTTAGTGAAGATGCAGTGATTCAACATTAGTATTTTTTAGTGTATATACATATTTATGCACATCCGTGTATAAATTAAAAAAGGAAGTAAGCGGCTTGTGCATTGCTATTTAGTTTAGAGGAGAAAGAAGGACCCTAACAAACATAAATTTTACTTCCAAATTTGTTGGTGTATAGTTCAAGGAATACAATGCATCATTAAATCTGATAGCATAATATCAAATAGACATATCATTTTTATATGTTGAGCCATGAAAATGTTCCAGTTATAACTTAGGTAGTTTATACTTATGGAAATAGGATAAAAATATATCCTCAAGTTTCTTAAAATTTAGTAATGATCCATTCAGAAGGGTATATAACTAGTCAATAGCCTCTCATGTTAAACTTATATGGAAATATTTTATTAATAAGTGTCTATCTTTAGACTAATGGTCAAAGGATCGTAACTATTATTTCAAATTATTTTTAGGGTCTTCTTTATCATCAAATGAATAAGATGGGCATAAAAAAATTTATAGGATAAGGATGGTTAAATACATCTCATGTAAGGGGTTGATATTATAATATTTTATCATTATGAGTATGATCATGTGAAATTAATTGTAACTTAAGAATCATCATTTGTTTATGAAGATCTCGTATAGTAATCATCATAGAAACTATGTTAGTAGGAGTACATTTTGGAGAATTTGAAGATGTAATCCTAGGTTGTAATGTATAATCAATATGAAACATATGAATAATGGCCTCTTTATAGATATCATTACATTTCAATTTAGGATCATAACATGCTTTAAAATTATTAGGTAAGGGAGCACTCATATTACATGATGTTTCAAGAGAAGTAATTATATCATTTTAGATGTCTCAAAGTCTAACACAAATATCAAGGAAAATAACTTGACTAATTGAATTTTCATTACATACAAGACAGACATAAGGTGCACTTCATTATTTTTATCTAGATTTTGAACATCTTTGTTAGCATTAAATTTTAAAATGGGAAAAAGAGGAACATTTTTTAAATTTTTATTATAAAACAACATGGGAAGTAAAAATGTAAGTTTCACTCTCATTTTTGAATTGAAAGGATAAAGTAATAGAATATGTAATATCAATTTCTAGTTTATATACATCATTTTAATATGAGAAAGGAACAATAGCATAACTAGAATTTGAATCTTGAGTTGCATTATTGGCACATGGATTGGGAAATTACTTCCTTAGGAAAACTTTGGCAAAGATGTTTTCTAGTTTATGTTGAATTGGAATAAGGGTATAAGACCTTGCATCTAAACTATTTTGAATGGTATTCTATTTTTCATCTTTCTAACCTAAAAGGATAGGGAGAGAAGTAAAACAGACATTTATATCATTGAAATATTGAGATAAAGAAGTATTTTCTCTATTTACATTTGCATGAACTAAAATAATATAATCTTCATTTTGAATAATTTTTTCAATATTTATCAAAGAAGGTAAACATTAATTATTTATAAAAATATCATCATTAAATAAATAACATGTATATTCAACTTTTGGTTCATCTTTAAAATGATCTATGGATGAAATCTCATTATTTTCAACATTTCAATGAATATTTTCTTTCATGTTCATTTTATAAAATTTAATGATAATCAATGCGCTAACTAGTGGTATATTTAATGTTTATTCAAGCACCTCATCATTAGAATCTAAGATACATAATGTAGGATAAATATGAGAAGTAAGATCTTCATGATCCTCTTCTCAATATTTGGAAACACAATCATAATCATAAGAGGAATAAGAAATAATAATATTTATTTCACCATGTTCATCAATATTTGAATTTTCTTTATGGTATCATCATTATTATAATTGTAGAGAGCCACTACGAAAGAATACTATGTATTATAATTTTGTCTAGCCATAACATTATCATAAGTAATGTATTGATCATCATAAAGGTTAAACAAAAGATATAAAGGGTGAAAATTCTCATGGTTTCTATCACAAGTATGAATTATAAGGTTTCTCAACCTAAACACACTCCAGAGAAGAAATAAAATTCCTAGGTAAACAAAGCGAACAAGTTTCACTTACACTATATCCATGCAAACCCTAAATATGTAAATTTGAAAAAAAAATATAAGAGAAAAACCCTAAATTGAGTTATGTTTGGTTCAATTAAACTTAGAGGATGGGTTCACCATAATTTTTATGCTAAACGGGTATATAAAATAAACACACTTTAGAAATAAAATGTTTGAATGCAATAATTTAATTTTTTAGACAAAAATCATATCTTATTTGATATGTTTTTATGTACTATCATGATGAATGAAGTTTATCTTAGTGCCACAAAAGTAACTCTATGTTCTGTTTGTTATAGTATTTAATTATTTTTCTCACCCAAACATAGTAAAAAGCTAACAATGGTGTTTTTATCTAAATAAGTATTATAGTTGACTATGTTTTTTCCTAGATACGTGCTTAGACATTTACTCTTGTTTTACCTACAAGTAATTATCATATCATACATGAAATTAAATCAATAATCAAAACTCTAGCTTATTTTTCTTTAGCCACCTATGACTCAATAATAAATGATTAGTTCTTGAGTCAAGCTAACCCTAACAGCCATAATGTTGATAAGTTTTACCTACATATCCACATAATTTGAGTAGGGCCTTAGAATCATATGTGTTTATCCATTTAGGGTTTGTGTGTGTAATGTTGATCATCCATCTATATGATATTTATCCTATTTCAACCCTTGGTAAAATAAATGTAAGATAAATTTAACTTTTTTTTAATAATTATACTTCAATAATATGAAATTCATTATAGGGTGTGATCAGTCACTTTTTAATTAACAATGTATACATTAATTGAGATGCTTTCTAGGTTGTTGGATATTATTCCCTAGCTCTCTATGTATAAAACCTTTTGAATTAAAATTAAGACATAGTGGCAAATGAAATATTGATAACAATAAAAACATACAAGACCTCAAAAATTATCACTAGAATAAAAGTAAGGAAATAGGTATAAGGATAAAATGAGAGACTTCTATTTACCCTTAGACACTTGTGCCAATGTAACGGGGTAGTATGTGAGGGATCAAGACACATAAAAACTATCACAAACTAAAGGATCTATACCACAAGATAAATAAATTACAATTAAATTAATAGAGAGTAATAAAATAAAAAGTATTGCAATTAAAAATCCATGAAGCCCAAAGACCCTTGAAAGACTGTGACACTAAGTATTCAATATTTTTTCAAAAATGATATACATATGAAGGTATGTAAAAAGACATTATAAAATAATCTTATATCATATATGGGTATTTACACATTAAAATAACCTATAAATCAATCTTAAAAACTATTTGATAAACATTCCAATTCATATGAAAAACTAAATCTAAAATAACTTTAATTTTGGGAATCTTAGCTACAGGTGCAAAAGTTTCATTGTAATCAATTCCTTCAATTTGAGAAAGAACTCTAGAAACTAATATAACTTTGTGTTTTTCTAATTGATTATCATAATTAAAATTAGTTTTGAAAAACCATTTACAACTCAAAAAAATTTCACCTTAAAGAAGAGGGAGTAAGTCCCATGTGCAATTAGAGATTAAAAAGTTGTATTGGGTAAGGGAGTATTCCTATTGCATGATGATTCAAGAGAGGTAATTATATCATTTTGGATGTCTTGAAGTTTGAGACAAATATCATGGAAAAGATCTTAACTAATTTAATTTTCATTACATTAAAGAGAGATATAAGGTGTACTTACATTATTTCCATCTAGGCTTGAACATATTTTTGAGCATTAAATGTAAAAGAGGGAGAAATAGGAACATTTTTTATTTTGTTTGATACAACATCATAGGAAGTAAAAATAAAAGTTTCATGTTCATTTTTAAATTTAAAAGATAAAATAATAAAATATGAAATATGACCTTGTAGTTTATATACATCATTTTCATCTAAGAAAGGAATAATAACATAACTAGAATTTGAATCTTGAGTTGCATTCTTGGCACATGGATTGGAAAATTATTTCATTAGGAAAACTTTATAGAAATCATTTTTTAGTTTATCTTGAATTGGAATAAGGGTATACTAACATTGATTTAATTATCAATGTCAATCTGAGATGTACTTATTTATGAATGTTTTATTTAAAATATTTTGGGAAGAGTCATGTATGCATCAAAGTCTTTAGATTTTGAGGCACTTTTAAAGAAATAAACATATTCATTTCCTTGGTTATATATTTTTCACAAGTTATTAGTCTATTAATTATTATATATTTTTGTTTATCTTTATGAGAGGATTTAATTGAATTAAACTTATTGAAAATAAGTGGAACACAAATAAATAGATATGATATTGCCATTGGGAATAACAATTCAGCTTGATAAAATGATTTAAACAATGATTTTTTCTAGTATTATTATGTCAATCATGAATAAAAAATTATGTTGTCATTATTTTTAACCCTTTTATAAAATGAGTCATGTCTGGTTATGAACATTTTTTTTTCAGACCCTTAGGAAGGAGTCATTTTGTAAAGAAATATCTATAGCCTTATAGATTGTCTAATAAAAGACCATGAGTATTTGATTATATCTTTTTAATCATAGTCTCTTTATTTTTTTAGGTTTCTCTTTTAAATATGTATTGTTTAACTATTGAATCAAGATTGTGCAAGGATTAAAATGAGCTAAGGGACATTACTAGCTGATCATTTGATTGATCCTTGAAATTAGTCCTCATTTTGAGTGGATTCTTTTTTAACTATTGAGTTTTTAGTGAAAATTCAAGTCTCTCATATTGTTGCATGTTTGAATAAACAAATTATAATATTTGTTTAGCATTGAAAGACTATTTTATTGGGTATCTTCTTATTCTATCACTTATGTGACGATGGATTTGATTATTAAAATATATTTATAGGAAGAAAGACTCTATCTAGATTAAGAAATTGGTAGTATCCTTCACAAGTATTTCTATTGCCTTATTCAAGTTCTAACTCTCTGAGTAATTTATGATTTTTAACCTAGCCAACTTACCCCAAAGCAATTAGGATGTTTATGTGTTTTTATCTTGGAGTTAGTCAAATAGGAAGAATTTCCTTAGGCTAGTGGTATGTTACCATGTGGCATCATCCCAGTAACCCATGATACTAAAGTTGGGTGTATAAGAAACCTGACTCTAGGCCAATGAGAAAGTGATATGTTGTCACATGGCATCATCTTGGTGACCTAAAATCTTAGAGTTGGTCATACAAGGATATTTTATCTTAGATGGAAGGATAGAAAGATGTTACCACTTGATAACATACTAATGATCTCTAGTCCCATTAAAGTTTGTGTTGAGGGAAAAAATTCTAGGCTAGCAGGATAGTACAATGTTAACTTATGGTATCATCATAATGGTCTACAATCCTAGGTCTGTAGGTGCAAAGTAAAATATGGCCAAACCCATAGATAAGTTGTAGGATACCACATGGCAAGAAAGATATCCTAAAGCATGAATAAAATATAGTGTGGTCTTAGAGTTTCCTAAGCTACCACATATATGTTGGTTACATCATATTTAAATTAGGTTTAAATTAATGGTTACATCAACACCATAATTTTTCTAATCTTTGTCATGAGCTCAAAGATAATGTTAGGCAGTAACTGAAAGCATCAAGACTATGGCATTTAATTTTATGCCATGCTTTGAGTATAGAATGGTGATAGTTGTAATGATTACATGAGTGTTGTGATTAATATAAATTCATGGATTTACCTATGTGTTTGTGTTTGTTGCTTTGTGTTTTTGACCATGTCATGTTTTATATTTGAAAAAAATGGGCATGACATTTTTGATGAAATAATAAAATATAAAGTTGACTTAACCCATATAAATATGTATTTAGAGTTACATCATGTAAACTGATAGGGTTTTTAGTCTCTATTTGAGGTATTTATGTCGATCTAAAAAAATAAATGATATCATCAACATGAATATTACTTGTACCGTTATTAACATACATACTTACCTCAAAAAACTTGGAGAAATTTGACGGTTTGCTCCAAAAATGGCTTATTAGATATACTCTATCAATTCAATTCTCAAAAAAGTTAATTCTTTGGGATGGACAGATTCATTGTAAATTTTTTTGATAATATGAACGAATATTTACTCCATCATCCTACTCTTTGACCACCTTTAAATGATTATCCCTTAATATTATATACCTCCTCTACCCCCATATTAGTTGGGCCAATGCTTACCTAATAATATAATACTAGTAGAGAGTACGCTACCTATTACATCATTCGAGGACTAATTAATTATGAAAAAAATTACATCAAAGGGGAACGTGATTACCTTGCTATATATTTCACATCTGAAAAGCTATGTCATTATATTATTTAACAAACCACTTGTGTCATTATTCATTTTGATCCACTTCACCATTTTTTCTTCAAAGCATTCTTACATGGATATATAATTGGCAAATGGATGGTTCTATTGATGGAATTCATCCTTATAATTATTATACAAAAATATATTAAAAGATAATTAATTGATCACCAACTTGTGGTGGCACCTTTACCAGCGAAAAATCACCTTCAAAATAATCTCCCTGACCAATATATTCTTTATATTGATTGTCTTATCCAAGCTATCTCTCTCAAAGATTATTTTCACAAGTTCACTATTGATATAGAATAAAGTAATCTAGAAGATACTAATATAACTCATGATACTACTAAACATAAACTAGTTATCGAATAACTACTCAAATTTATCATTGACTTACATGAAAACACCTTGAACCTACACTTTGATAGTTCCAAATGTCTTCAAGGAGCTAGGGTAGGATATTTTATAGCAAATCCATATGGTAAGATCATACTTTTATCATTTCAATTAACTTATGATGTCACTAATAAAAAATATGAATATGAAGCTCTAATATTAGGCATGGACATTGAAATCAACCTAGAAATCCAATAATTACACACTATGGGTGACATAATTTTTTTATTTCTAGCTTAAAAGTCATTATCAATGCAAAATTGAAAATCTAATTGCATATCATTAGATGTATACCACAATTGCTGAAGAATTTGTTTCCTTTAGCATTAAACCAATTCCAAGAGATCAAAATATCATAGTTGATTCTCTTGCTTCATCAACATCTCTATTTCACCCTCATCAAGTACTTAATGATTCCCAATTTATTATCTAAATTATAATATCACCTTCTTTTATAAAACTAAATGATTCAATAATCCATCACAGTTAGGCTATCACTATTTGATTAACCCCATGGTATACAAAAATAATCTAATTTATTAAAAATCAAACTTACTCTCTAGACATGGATTCTTGTGAAAATACTCAAATATGTAAATAATCCTTCAAGTATGTTTTTCAATTCAAGCCCTTTACTATCATAATGTAGAAGGAACCCTACTCCATTATGTAAGGCATTTATGGTGGTCACTATTGTAGACATGCTATAGTCTGTAAATGCCTACATATGGGTTAATTTTGGCCTACTCTACAAAAATATGTTATTACTATTGATAAAAAGTGTAACCCTTATCAAATTTATGATGATCTAATCCACTCACCACTAACTGAGATCCAAATAGTGAAATCTCCTTGGCTAATCTCTATATGTGGATTAAACCTCATTGGAAAACTACCTCGATCATAAGATGGCCATGCCTTTATCATTATTGTCACTAAACATTTTACCAAATGGATAAAAGCCATACCTCTTGTTAATGTCATGAGAAACACCATTTTAATATTTATCCTTAACTAAATCATTTATCATTTGGGATTTTCCCATACCATCATCTTTGATAATAGTGATAATTTCAAAAATAAAGGTGTGAAACAATTATTTGCTAAATTTAAAATGACTTGCAAATTTTTATCACCTTACCATCCCCAATATAATGTCCAAGAAAAGGATACTAAATAAAGTATAAAAAAATATTACAAAAGACTATTCAATAAACTCGTACTAATCAACACCTTCAACTATATCTTACAGTTTGAGCTTACTATATCAACATATGTACTACCATGGGAAAACACCATTCTCACTTGTATATGATTCTAAATTACTATTACCATTAGAAGTTGAACTCCAAAATTTACATACATCTCTTCATGGTATAATTCATGATTAATAATTATGTGAATCTCATCTTCATGCATTAGATTTCTTGATGAACACTGTTTGGCCACATTACAACATAATCATTAATACAAGGCTCGCATTTGTATAAAAAACATAATAAAAATTTCAAAGTATAAATATTTAATGTTGGTGACTTAGTAATCAAATTATATTACACACATGATAAATAAGGAAAATTTGTCCAAAAATGGTGGGGCCCTTAGTAAAATATATTCTTTTTTCTTATAATTATCATCTACAAACTAATAAAGGTAATGTTTTCAAAGAACCTACCAATGCATAATTTTAAGGAAATATTTTTATTGAATATCTCCCTTCTTTTCATAATTACATATATTGTAAATACTAACACTTCTTACATGACTTATCCAATGATCTTTCCTTTTTAGTAGTCTATTTTATACATGAATCTTAGTCCCTTTATTAGGTACTTTGGTTTCTATTTATTAATTTTATTTAATTAATGAGTTAAATTATAATAATGTGGATCAGACCTAGTTTTCCTCATGAATATCTTTTTTTAATACATTTATTTATTTTTTTTAATTTTTCTTTACTCATAAGTCTTATATTTTTGTATCATTTTATATTCTTTCTCTTTTTTATTTTTCTGAGTTACAATGTGAGACCATGGATAGGACAATGCATTATTCACAAATACCATATTCACATTTTACACCTACTTACGTTTATGTTTTATGAGTTTCAATTTAAGACCATGGATAATACTCGGCTCTCCTCATAAAATCTATATATAGTTTGAAACATTTTCCTAAAATTGAGTATTCTTTTTAGAATGTTAATAAATGGTTAACATTTTGTGCTACTATATTCTCAAATTTGATTTTCATTTCCTTGTGGATAAAACTTGTACAAAAAACTATGATATCAAGTTTGCCTACACTTATATCCATTATTTTAATAAAGAATCATATCTACCTATCATTGTATCCCTTCCATATTGTCACAATTTTTACCATTTGAAGTAAATCAAATCATTTCATGTTCACTTCCCTTTTTATCCCTTAATTTCATTCCACATTAAACAAAGCAAGGTCAAATTCAAGGTAGCACTCTTATTTAACATAATTAAACAAAAATCTTAGATACCATGCTCTCTAAGTTCTCTTTCTTAGCTACCATGTCTAATGTTTTTAAATGATAGTCAATATTAGCACCTATGTTTGGTTATCTAAATCCGTATGGAGTAGGAATAGGAAAATCCATCAAAAATTTAATAGCTAAATCATTTAAACAAAAGGAAATAATCAAAAGATAATATAAAATTAAAAAGTTAAAATCACACCAAAAGATGTGATTCATAGCACATATCCTATTCCTAATCAAAGATTAAACTTCAAAATTGGACTCGTCATAGAGTTGAGGTCTATTGGGGTGAGGTAGGGTAGTAGATTGGGATAGGAAAATTTAAAAATTATCTATAGTGGTACTTGTTTTCTCATGCCAGTACCCAATTTTCACAATAGACCAATGAATCTGTTATGGCTCTTAAGAAAATCATAACACATCATTGGAAGGTAGGCCTATTTTTATTTTCATACATGTAGCCTTTATGGGTGATATTCAACTTCATTAGATAACCCAATATTTGTGTGGTTAGGAGAAGTCCTTCAGATTCCTTAATGTCAAAAATCCTCTTATTTGGACAAACTTAATTTTAATGTCTTAACTTCGATAAAGAGTTTCTCCAACTTGATTTTGCCTACATATCCCCCACCACACATTTCATTCCCCCCTTAATAGGAAAGTTTAATACTAAATCTATTTTCCCATATCTATATTCCTTATTCTTTATATTTTAAAACATGCTAACAACAATTTGTTTTTATTTTATCTATCTATAAGAACAAAACAATATGCTTAACTGACTATGGATTGTTTATTTTACACTATTTGCATTACATCTAGAATTTCCATGGTTTTATTTAACAATTTAAACATCTATTGTCTTTCATTTTTGTGGAAAACTATGTTTATTTCTCTTTTTGTACTTTTTTACATTTCTAAGTGAGACTGGATTTTTACTTCTCACTCACCAATGTTGCTATTAATTTACATAAAATTTCCATTGATGATTGAGTTTGGATGTTACTTGTCACTAATCGATATTGTCTTACTTTATGTTTGTTTTCCATCTTTCTCTAATTTTTTTTTAATCCTTTATACATTGTTTTAATATTTATAATATCAATTTTACATGCCACTGGTTTAATTTATTTTGTCACTTTTCTTACTCAAGAAATGTTTTATTTGAGTTTTTTTATCATTAAGTACCCTTGGATTTTTTATTGCCTAGTTTATTCTAATTTTGGATTGCTCATTTTGGTTTTAACTTCACATTTATCACCTTCACTTACCAAATTTAAAATTACATCAGACCTACACACATTTTAATTATTTTAACTTCCATGTGTTTATTTCTTTTTGATCTTTAGTTTTGTATCCTCAGGATTAGTCCAAAGCAATATATGTGCCCTCTAGGATCAAAAGTAAAAATAAAATAGACAACAATTCATTGATAAAGGTAACTCAAGGTACATATATATTACTTGTTTATTCTAGTTATATCATTCTCATTTAAATTATTACTTTATAATGTAGTTTATTTAGCTCAACATTGTTTGTTGTTATGTCTTTTCTCGAAGCACCATATTATGGTACAACTACATGAAATGCGATGAGATTCAAGTGGGGAATATGTATATACCCAATAGTTTAAAACTTGATCAATTATTGATGCTTTCCCTTCTATAATAACCCATCAAGACTTAACCTCTCATAGTATGTGTATTAAAGGGTGCACCAAAAAAGGGAAGGATAGAACTTTGGTGCTTCACAAGATTTTTGTTCTGTATACCTCCACTGAAAACCAAAACAAACCCCTCCTCTATGTTTCTATAAGATTTTATGCCCACCTTACATGCTTTTCCAAATGATTCACTACCTCAGATAACCCTTACCTAAGCCAAAACCCATTTTTACAATTTGTTTAACATAATTAAATGAATCAACCTAATTATAGAAATAATGCATGATATGAGACTTAGTCAACCTAAGATGACTTGGTCTATGACCTAACAACTCTATTTTATTAGCTAGGTCAACTAAGCTGACTATATGGGTTAAAATTTTGTAAGGGTTTAGGCTAAAACCAAGTTATATATACACATATTTCAGCCCATTACTAATAGAGAGAATCATTCATTTATATTTCTTTATATGTTTTTCTGCTATCCTACTTGATGAGTCATTGATTAGGGTTTTATGCTTATTAGAGGAGAACCTTTATCTTGTGAAGGATTAATATTCACTAAGAAGTCCTTCGCTAGGTTATAATCCATTTTCCATCATATTAAAAAATACATAACAACATCTTACAAAACACCGTTGGCCAAGGGAGAGGTTGAAGCTCAATGAGTTCATATTCAAGGTAAGTATTCTTAACACTTAATATTTTATTTTAGAAAATAGATTTTCATGTATAATATTTAATGATTGCATTGTCTATCCATGATTAGGATTCCTTCTACATTGACTTGAGTAGAGTTTCACTTTGCATTTTTATTGCTTATGTTTATCCTCCATTTGTACCATAAGCTTTAGTGAGCACAAGATTAGATTGAGTTTACATTATTATTTCATTATTATCATACATAATTAGGGTTATTATGTGGTTTTTCTTTACTAAATACTTTGGAACCCTCTCTAGATAAATTATATGATAAGAGGTCATTTAGGTAGGTTTAGTGCATCCATATTGGCCATGACATTCATTATATAAGTATTGATAGGAATACAGATAGTTGATTTATTTTCTCCAAGTTAGGATTGATGTGTAGATCAGTTTCACTTTTATTTGTGTCTAATAACCATTAATGGAAATACCATGGCATAATTTATTATAATCAAATCCCTTTTGCTCTTTCATAAAGGCATTAAGGTCATACAGAATATATTTGAAAAGATATATTGATCTTGGGAAAAATTTCAATATGTAAAATCTAAAGTCAATCCCAATAACCAAGATTTTGAATCTATTGTAGCAGTTCAAATGGAAGTATAAAATTATGCCCTCTGCATGATTAGAGTTAAAGTTTCCCCCAGATGCTATAAAGATTAGAACTATAATGTGTTCACTTCAATGTTTTAGTACAAAACCCATATTGATTAACAATGATTATCTCTCCACATTGTGCCTTGTGAGATGCTTAATAAATATTTGAATCTTAACATTTTTTTATGTATCCTTTACCAAGGTCTTCTAGTAGGAGAAAAATTGTTATATATGGAAATCCTCTCTCTCTCATATGCCTTGTCTCTAAAACACATGTTTTGGTTTTGTGTTGGAACCTAAGAGGACTAAATATGGATTCATTCTATCTCCCAACACTTCAACCTTGAACCCTACTCTTGGAACATGCTTCTTTTGGGGCACTATGTTTTGCTCTCTACAAGATTTATGTAAGTTTGCCACATATTTCGGATTGAAATTATCTTCTTGCTTTGGAAATTATGAAATTATATTATATTTAATGGAGAGAATCTCAATAAATATTTTTTTAATGCTAATAAAATTACTATCTTCTCCAATGTTATGCTATACATAGAAGTGCATGTATAAAATGTATGTGGAGGTGGAGCACCTTAGAATTCTCTTTGTCTATTAGGTAAATACCCCTTGCACTATTATCAAGGTTACCTTGAATTCCCCTCACCAAGACCTCGTAGAAGGGGACAAGGAGTAATAAGACCATGTCAGAGGCCATCACAAATTGTGAAGCCATTCTGATTTCTTTACCCCTCTTCCCCATCAATGATTCTCACCTATAGGGATCATGGAGGGTGGCCCTCACCATACACTTGGCATAGACATTTTGGGTTTCTACCTTCAAGAGGAGATGGTTGTGGGAATTTTCTTAGGTTGGTGTTTCCCATTTTCCCCTTCCATTTTCAATTTTAAGAAATTGATGAAAACAAAGAGAAATATGGTTGGAAACCCAGTCCTGATGAATCACATCTCAATGGAGGTAAATGGGGAGATAATTTGGATAGTCTACCACCTCCCCCTCCTCCTCCTCCTCATGTGGGGTTACTGTCACATGTGGCTTGGGATATTATTATTTATTGTTGTGTTTTTGATCTCATTGTGATGTAATTTTATCCTTGTATATTTTTTGGCACTAGGTGGTGATTCTTATTTCCTTGGTTTTATCTTAATTTGCTAATTGTTATACTTTGGCTTGGGGTGTGATATTTTAAGACCCAAACCTGTATTATGTTTTGTGATTAATATAATATAATTTATGTTTCAATAAAATAAAATAAAATAATTTATCCTAACTAACATGAATAAAAAGGAATTTAAAAAGACACAAGCAAGATAATTTTAATAGCATAACATATTTTCAAGGGATGTACAAATTCATTCACGACTGAATAAATTTAAAAATCTCTCTAAAATGTTTGATACTTTAAGTGTTATATTGAATATGATGTTTTCAAAAATATCACATGCACAAACATAAAAATCCATATGCATCTAAATTCTATAGCTACTTCTAAGATGTAGTTAATGATAAATATCCATTTTCAATTATTTTTTGATGGATGTCCATACCCTCTTCCATAACTTCCATTTTGGTAGGGGCTAGCAAGAATCTAGAAAAGGTTGTGTATGTTAAATTTAAACCTACCAATTGAATTTTCTTAAATCCATTTTATGCATAACCTAAAACCATGAAATTCAATGTGATGACATATAATAACATAATTTATCTTGCAATCATCTCATTCCATGAGGATACATTATTTAATGGCATTCTTTCTAATAGTCCTTGTGCATTGTGTATGACCAAATAATTTACATACATGTATACCAAGGCACTCAAATAAAATAATGTGAATGTTAGTCTTCTATTGGAATAATGAGAATATTCCATGTGAAGATGTCTCATTCAGTGACTTGGTTAAATACTTTGTGAGCATCAGCTAAAATTCTATACTTGTCATAATGAGTATAAGGATATTTTGTAAAAACATTTTTGTAGGAAACTTAAATTCTATAGCATTGATGTGAAAGAGATTTTTCTTATGCTATAAAGCGGCTTTCCTAGAAATGCAATTCTACAACAGTAGAAGAGTTTATAGTGGGTGTTGTGTAGTAAGCAGAATGTGTAGTGCATTCTTCAAATAACCCTCTCTTAAAATGGTATGATATTAATCTCTTCTTCTAGAATTTTTATATTTTCATTTTTTAGGAGGTATAAATAATCACACAGTCTAAGTTCTAACTATCAATGCTTAAATTTGGACTTTATCTATCTTCTATGGCAATGTAATTTTCTCTACTCAAATGTAGACTGAATAGTTACCAATTTATTTAACGTGCTAAATTATGATTGCAAATATGTCAAATATATTATAGGTAGATCTTATCTAAAATAATGTTTTTCATCTATTGAACACTATTATACTCTATTTAATTTTGATTTAATAACTTAAAATTTGAATGAACTATTTATAGTTTTGTTCTGGCCTAATTCTAGGGCATTCAACTCAAATCTTATGTCTTGTTTTTTATAAGATGTAGTAATAAATTTCTATAAGTTTATGTGGAATAAACTTATGCAATGTAGTTAAATATTGCATAATATTTTTCCCTAGCGCTTAATCATGCAGGGTGTCAATTAGAAAACTTTAGTCAAATCTTTTATGGAAAATTTTGTTATTATATTAAAAAAACATCTATTCAATTTTGATTTTCAACAAAATATGTGGTCTCCTGCATGTCTCAATAATTGATGGATTTAAATATATATAACCATACTCTATAAATAATGTATTCAACCTTTCAAGGTGTTTTCTAGTATTAAACACCACTACCAGATCATATACACAATTCAATGAATATGAAAACATAGAAAAAATTAAATGCAAAGAACTGTCCAAATGATACAACAAACAAGAATAAATGATAGAAGTGAAAACAAAGATCAAAATAAAATAAAATAAAATAAAACAGATCTTATAATAAAATTATTCTTGGCAAGAAAACTCATTCATACATAACAATAAGAAAAAAGTTTAGCAGAGCTTCACTGATCTCTTTTTTATTACATTCATCTAAAAAATAGAGTATATCCAGAAGAATTTTTATATAAATAAAAAATTAGCTTATCTTCATCTGGAAGACTCTAAATGAAACTAGCAATAAAGAGAAAACATAATTGTATTAGGTCATTTGTATACAACTTGCAACAAGGATATTTTAAAAATATTTTAGTAGAATTTAATGGTGGTTGTAGTTTAAGGTGAAATGGTAGTGGAGATTAAATAAAATGTTGACTTAGAATCCATGTATGTGAACACTTTTCCTTAATATACACTACCATGAATATAAACTATGATCATGCTTTTCTAGAGATGATCAAACACATTTTTTGAATGTGACTTTGTAAACATGTTTTCTTGTTCTTAAAACCTATAAAAGTAAAAATATTTCATAATTGTTAACCAATTTATGAATGAAGTGATTACAAGTGTCAATATGCTTATTGCATTTATAAAAAGCATAGTTTTTGGACAATGTTATATATAAGTTATTGTCACAATAGATATTTGTAATTTATTGAGTATGCATCAAATCTATATGTACTCTTCTCATCCAAATTAACTAGCAAGTTATTGCTCTGGCTATAATATATTTCACTTTGACTAATTTAAGTTTAATAACTGGTTGTTTCTTTGAAGCCCGAGATATAACACATGATCCAAGATGAAAAATATAATCAAAATAGTTTTTACTAACATCTATGTTACCTCCCCAATCACTATTTGTATAATCAATCAACTTAAATCCATTTGATGGTTTATACATGATCCTAATTCCCTTTGTACTAGGTAAGTATCTCAGTATTCTTTATTCAGATTTCTAATGTGGATCTTTTGATTTTTTGATGAATTTGAGATAAGATTAATACCATACATGATGTCTAGTCCTATGATAGTTATATACATAAGTCCCCCCACTAGTATTTTAAATAATTTTGGATCAATATTTGAGATTTTATCCTATTTGCTAAGCTTTTACCACATTAAAACTGGTATTCGAGTTGATTCACATTCAGCATGTTGAATATCTTCAATAAATATTTATCATACTTGGTTTGAATTATAAAAATAACTTGTTCAAATTGATTTTTAATTATATGCCAATAAACTATCTCATTATTCCCAAATAAGTCATAATAAATTTAGTTTTCATGGTTGCCTTAAATGATTCAATTGATATGTTTTTGATAAAAATAATGTCATCCACATACAGGCATACTATCAAAATTTATCCTTCATAATTCACTTTGACATACAAATTAGGTTCATTTTGGCACTTGATAAAATCATTCTTCACAACATATGAATCTTTTTTTCTATACCAATATCTATGGGATTCTTTCAATCCATATAAGGCCTTTTATAACTTATAGAACTTGTTCTCTTGTCCCAAAACTTCATAATCAGGTTTTTTTTATATAAAATTATTTTATAATGTCTTTCAAGAATGTTGATTTAATTTCCATTTCATAGGCCTTTGAATTATTTTGAACTGCAATGGACAACACAAAATTTATAACACTCTCTAATCTAACTATAGGTGCAAATTTTTCATGATAATCTATTCCAGGTTATTGTGTGAAACCCTTAGACACTAATATTTCTTTGTGTTTCTCTATTTTCTCATTAGCATTAAACTTTTTTTATAAACCTATTCTAGTCCAATTACATCCTTTCCTTTAAGAATCTCTACAAGGTACAATTTTTAATTATTTTCAATTGAATAAATATTTTCATCCATAACTGCAATACAATTTTCATCCCTAATTGCATCCTCAAAGTATTTTGAATCATCTTTTAAAAGAAATACAAAATTTAGGACATAAATCAACATTTTCAGCTACTTTAGAATCATCATAAAAATCTATAAATTTATGGGTCTTCTTTAAAGTGTCTATAGACCATGATCTCAATGACGTAAGTGTTGGATTAAATGAATCACTATTGTGATTACTAGTTGGAATAGAAGAAGTTAGAGTGGTAGATGCCTTATAAGGCATTGTAGGAAAATTTACTTGGGTGGTATAATTCACACTTTGAATATCATTATTCTCATTTTCATGTAGAACACTAGATGTAATTATATTAGTTTACTCTATGCTACCATCCCACGCTTCTTCTTCAACAAATTCTATATCTCAGTTGATTATTTTATTTTTTGTAACTAGATTGTCTAGCTTATATGCTTTGGATTGTTCATTATACCCCATAAAGATGCACTTCTCACCTTTATCATCTAACTTATTTCTTAATTATTGAGGTACTAATGAATATGTTATGCATCAAAATACTCTCAAGTGTGAAACATTATGCTTCTTTTTACTCCAAGCTTATTATGGTATTTTATTTATCATGGATTTTATTGGACATCTATTCAATATGTATATTATGCTTACAATAGCTTCAAATAATATTCATTTGGTAGATATTTAGATTTTATCATACTTAGAGACATTTTCATAATTGTCATATTCTTCCTTTTCACTATACCATTTTGTGAGGTGTATATCTTATTGTAAACTTTTTTAATTCCATTTACTTTGTAAAAATTCATAAATTCATTTGATATGTACTCACCTCCTCAGTCAGTTCTCAATGCCTTGATATAATATCCACTTTGTTTTTCCACTTTGGCCTTGAACTCCTTAATAACAACACATCTAATTTATATCTTAAAAAATAAAACCAAATTTTTGGATGAAATCATCAATGAATATCAATAAATATATATTTTCACAAGTATTGATCGTGTTTGAATTTGTCTATATAGTTATAAATGAATTATCTTAAATGGATGCCTTGCTCTATAAGATTTTCCAACTAGAATATTTTATCTATGTCATTTTCTTAGTATGCAACTCTCACATGTTTTACGCTACTCTATTAGTGGAAATTCATTCACCATTCTCTTCCTATGTAATGATTTCAATCCACTAAAGTTTAAATGCTCAAATCTTAAGTGCCAGACTAATTTTTGTATGAGACTTTAAAATTTGCTTCAAAAATTATTTGTAAGGTTTGAGCTTATAAAATTAGTTCACTATGAATCCTAAGAGGAAACATTCTCTTTTTTATCATCCCCACTTTTGCAATTAGTTTACTGCTAGGCTTCTTATCTAAAATCACACATTCACCATTCTCAAAGAATATCTTATATATTTTTTTCACTAGTTGACCTATGATTATAAAATTGTGTTACAATCTACAAGCATAGTATATATTGGTGATATGCTTATTCTCTTCTTGTTTTGTTTTAATGTTAATTTACCATTTACCCATGAGCGATACTTAATCATCAGAATCCTAACTTCACTTCTAATTTCATTGAATAACCTATTGTTTAAAGCAAATCCTTAATACCTATCATGTGATTGCTACACCTGATATCTAAGAACCATACTTCCTTTGAGCTCTCTTGTGACACATTACATGTTATTAGCTTTGTGTTTTGATCACTAGTGTTCGGATAATTTTTATTGCTAAAATATCTATTTGTTTATTAATTTCATATTGCCTTCTTATACATTAAGATGCAAAATACCAAAATTTCATACAATAATGACACTAAATGTTGGATTTATCATACCTTTCTCCTTGATGATTATATTAAAATTTGTTGCTACATCTACCTCTTGTTAGTGTGAAGAATGCATGAAGGCTTGATTTTGGTCTTGTATTATCAAATTGAGTAATTTATCTTCCTTCTCTTTGTAAGAAATAACCTCTACCCCTATTATAATTTGATATTCCTATCATTCTACTTGTTGGGAGTTAATATCTAAATACATTTTCTAGTGAAGATTCTATAGAATGATTTAACCTATACTCATGTGATATAAGTGATCCCACCGATTCCTCCACTAATGAATATGTTAGATATTTAGACTCCTTAATGGACACTAATACTACTTTGAATTTTGTAGGAAAAATTCTAAGAATTTTTTCTTCAACCTTTTGTCTTTTATACTCTCACCATGAGTCTTTATTTAACTTACATCTCTCATTACATGTGTAAAGATTGAATAAATACTGTGAGAGTTTTTCATTTAATTTTTTAAAAAATCCCTTCTAAGTATTTATGTCTTTAAAATTTTAAATTTACTAGTACCTTAGTATGTAATTTTCAAACTATCCCATGCTTACTTTGATCTTGTGTTACCTATAACTCTTGAAATTACCGAATCATCCATTAGTTATTCAATAAAACATAGTGCATTAGAATCCTTTTTGTTTTCCTTTAATAGGTCTTTATCTTCTTGTGAGAGGAATTAAAATGCTTGCTGATTTGCTAATTCTAAAAACCCATTTTAAACTAAGTCCCAAATATTCTCAGACCAGATCAAGGTCTTCAATTTTATGCTCCAATAGTCATAATTTTTCCATTAAATAGATGGATTTGGGTTTGGGTAATACTTCCACTTAAACCTACCATGTTTTCTCTATAAAAAATAACTGAGTCCTTCTTTTACACTCTCTATTGTGTAAATCTTCAAAAAATTTGCACTCTACCTTAGCTCTGATTAAACATTTGTAGATGAAATATTTGGCCCTTTTAAAAAAAATAGTACGCCTTTTTTTTAAAACCAAGACTCCAATCACCCACAAACTGAATAGATTTTATCACCCATGAACTTGATAAAAGTGACTTCTTCCTTGTCTCTGGATGGCTCTTCGACTAGTTGTTGGTTAATTGCTATTGAATTTGACTTCTATAGTAGTTTTAAACATGCTAAAATAATGTCATTTATTTAATAATTAGTTAGTATTTAGTTAATATTTTTTTAGAAAATAAAGCCTTTGAAAGGCTAGAAATAACTATAGTTTATATTTCATGCAAATTATTATTTAAATAAATTTACAATATTTTTACTTATTAATTAGAAAATCATGTTCACTTGAAATTCTATTAATACATTATAATGGATCTTTATTTTTTATGGAGAATGATTTGAATAATTTGAAGAAGTTTTTTTTTTGGGGTGATTCTATATTTATTTTGGTTATGAATATTACATATATTTGGCTATGAGTTTCTAATTTCTTTTTGAGCTTTATTTTATTTTTACATATTAAAAAATATTCAATTAGTATTAGATATTGGTTTTTGGATGATTATTTTTTGTTTTAGATCTTTCTAATAATTGATCATGTATAACTCTAATAGTCTTCCTATTCCAAAATTTAGTGGTAATGATTAGGATTATTGGAGTATCAAGATGATGAATCTTTTGATAGGAAAATAATAATGGGAGATTGTATAAATAGGTTATCATGGACCAGCTGATTGGGCCACTATTTTAGCTAATGATAGATAAGCTAAGAAGGAAGCTAAGAAGAAGAACTCAAATTTTTTATTTCATATTCAAACATCTCTAGACAAAAGCTTATTTATAATAATTTTAGGTGAAAAGATAGCCAAGGATACCTATAATACTCTACAAGAAGCTTACCAAGAAAGTGAGAAAGTCAAAGTGGTTAGATTTCAAACATTGAAGAGAGAATTTGAGAATTTGAAGATGCAAGGAACTAAAAGTGTGAGTGATTTATGTGTAAGATAAAAGGATGTAGTTAACAATATGGCTACACTAGGAGTAATTTTGAACAAAAAGGTTATTGTAAAAAAGGTGTTAAGGTATATAAGAGCAAGGTCAAATTATATTACCATAATTATTGAAGAAATAAAATATTTGACTAGTCTTGAGTTTGATCTCCTAGTTGGATCTCTTGTGTCCCATGAAGAAATACTAAGAGAAACATTAAATTAAAGTTATGATAAGGCTTTTGCCTCAAAATTAAAGATCACAAATAATGAATGTACTAACACTAGAAATAATAATAGCCATTTACAAGGCAAAGACAATTTCAAAAGAAATCAAGGACAAGGTAAAGATATGAATTAAAATTATTCAAGAGGATACAAAGGAAGAAGAGGTGGTTCAATGGACAGAGGTAAATTTAAAGGTAGATTTCACAAAATAAATATTTAATGCTATTACTCTCACATGTATGGTCAATTTGATTGTAAATGTAGATTAAAAGAAAGAAATAAAAATAGAAGTGTTAATTATGATAATAAATATGGTGATGCATCATGTAATTTATTCATATGACAAAGCTGAAAATAGTCATCATATGGTTTTATATGTAGATTAAGGTTGTTCTAATCACATGTCAGAGAATAATGTGGTGTTTTATATAATGGATAGAAATTTCAAACTTGGTGATGATAAATATTTTGAGGTTACAACCAAAGTAACTATGAAGGTGAATACTAAAAAAGGTATTAAAGAATTAATGATATTTATTAAACCCTAAATTTGAAACATAAATTGTTGAATGTTGGACAACTATGTGAAAATAATTATAAGGAGGTTTTCAATGATAAGTAATGCACTATCTATGATAATAATAAAGGAAATAAGGTTGTTAAAATAATACCTATGTCTAAGAATAGGATTTTCCCATTGAAGTTTGGAGAGCATAGTAATAGCCTTGTAAATATGGCATATAAAGTTAAACATTGGATATGGCATCTCAGGTATGGACGCTTGAATTTTCAAAGTTTGGAATTAATAACATCATAATAATTATTTTATGGTTTTGCAAAGCTTGAAGACCATAAGGAAGCTTATGAAGGTTGGGATAAAGGCAAACATGCAAGAGAGTAGTTTCCAAAAGGTAGTGTATGGAGGGCTTATCATCCATGTCAATTGGTTCACTAAGATATTTGTGGTCTTATGTAAATAAATCTTTTGGTTAACTTATAATATTTAATTACATTTATTGATGATCATTTAAGAAAGTTTTGGGTTTATTTTTTGAAGCAATAAAGTGAAGTATTTGATACATTTAAGAGATTTAAAGCCCTTGTAAAGAATGAATGTGGTTATAAAATAAAGTGTTTAAGGACTGATCATGGAGGTGAATTCAATTCAAATGATTTTATGAATTATTGTGATTTCAATCGCATCAAAAGACAACTCACAACTCCATACACTCCTTAGTAAAATGGTGTGGTTGAAAGGAAGAATCGTATAGTGTTTGCAAAGACAAGATGCATGTTACAAACAAAGAGATTGAACAAATCTTTTTAGAGTGATCTGGTTGCTACTGCAATATATATTCTCAATTGAAGTCCCACTTGTGCACTTGAAAAGATGACTCCATATGAAACATGGTATGAAAAGAATCCTATTTTCAAATATTTCAAAGTTTTTAGATGTTTAGCTTATGTTCATGTAGCTAATAAAAAAGGAATTAAATTATATCCAAAGAGTGAGTCTTGTATTTTCGTTGGGTACAGTGAACAAAGCAAAGCTTATATGCTTTATAATATTATAACTAATAGAATAATTGTGTTAAGATATGTTATTTTTGATGAAGGGGGATTGTATGGTCATGACAAAGATAAAGGTAATACTAAGAAGTCTAAATTTATTTTTATTGATGTTAATTGTGATCATATTACTAATGAGAACCCCACAAGTAATTCAATTCTGAGTGCTATAATTATATTAAGTATCCCCTCATCTAGTGCATGTATTCCAAGCACAACTCTAGCTTCAAGTCCTAGTTCTTCATGGAAGATAAAAAGTTTGAGTGAAATTTAACAACATATATAAATTCAATCATATGAACAATGTTCAAGAGGTGACATAGTAAACTATGCTTTAATTACATAAATTGATTTTGAACCATCATGTTTTGAAGATGCATGTACTAATAATGTTTGGGTGCAATCAATGCAAGAGGAGATAGATTCTATTCATAGGAATGATACTTGGGAGCTTATAAAGCTTTCATATGACAAGAAAAATGTTCGTACTAAATGGGCCTACAAGACTAAGTGTAATAGTGATGGAAGTGTTGAAAGACACAAGGAAAGATTAGTTTTTAAGGGACTCACAAAAAAGTATGACATAGATTATGAAGAGACATTTACATTGCTAACAAGATAAGAGACTATTAGAATGATGATTTCACGAGGAGCTGAAGAGAAATGGAGCATACATCACATGTATGTGAAAAGTTTCTTTTTGAATGGGTACTCAGAAGAATAGGTCTATGTAGAACATCCACAAGGTTTTTATGTACAAGGTAAAGAATGTCAAGTCTACAAATTAAAGACGGCTTTGTCTGACCTCAAACAAGAACTCAAAGCATGGTATGTAAGGATTGATGGATATTTTTAGTATAATGGATTCAAAAGAAGCAAAAGCGAGCCTACTCTTTACTACAAGCAAGAAGTTAATGATATATTTATTATAAGTTTGTAAGTTGATGATATGTTATATATGGGTCGCAATTCTAAGATGAAGGATGAAATAAAGATTACAATGACGAATGAATTTGAAATGAAAGATTTAGGTCTTATGAAATACTTTATAGGGATGGTGATTCATCAAAGTAAATATGGCATCTTTATTTTTCAAACAAAGTATGCAAATGATGTGTTGAAGAAATTCAATATGGTTGACTATAAACTAGTCTCTACAAAGATGGTGATAAAAGAGTTAAAGAGACAACTTAAAAAATTATTATTAGAATCTTGATGTTTCTAACTCACACAAGATCAAATATTACTTATTTAGTTTCTCTTATATTAAGATATATGTTTGAGCCATCTAAAATTTATATGAAAGTAGCTAAGAGAATTTTGAGGTATGTGAAAGGTACTATTGGCTTTGATATGCATTAAAATGTTATTAGAAAGATTGAACATTTTGGTTTTAGTGATTATGATTGGGGAGGTATTTTGGATGACTGAAAGTCAACATCTAGGAGTTATTTTTAACTTGGTTCTAATTTGGTTAAAAAGAGTTCAAAGAAGAAAAGTTTAGTTACTCTTTCTTCTACATAACTAGAATATATTATATTCACTTGAGCAGATACACAAGCATTATGGATCTGAAAGGTTTTAGAAGAAATTGCAGAGATATAAATTCAGTCTATAGTGATTTTTTATGATAATTTTAGTGCTATCAAATTATCCAAGAATATAGTGCATCAAAATAGGTCAAAGCATTTTGATTTGAAGTACCATTTTATTTGAGACTTGGTTTAGAATAAAGATATATAATTGAAGTATAAAAATACATAGAAACAAGTTGTAGATATCTTCACTAAAGTGAGAACAAAAGTTCATTTCTTGAAACTCGAAGATCAAATTGTTAGTTCACTTAACATAAAGGGGGAGAATGTTGGTTAATTTATGTTGAGTCCCAGTTTAAAAATAGTTTCAAACTTACAAAAATTCAATTTATTTAATAATTAGTCAATATTTAGTTAATCATTTTTTTAGAAAATAAAGCCTTTGAAAGGGTGGATTAGTTTATATTCCATTTCACATGCTGATAACATACATATTACATTATTTTTTGGTATTAGATAATACCACTATAGCTAGAAGAATTTTCCAGATTCCTCCTTTGATGCTAGTCGGTTAGCTATTTTCAGTTAACTATATTGTATATATGTTGCTCCATTTGCATGAATAAAACAATTAAGCTAATTTCTTTTCCAACAATTCTTCCATTAGATCCATCTCTGATCATCCTATGATGGAGTGATAAAGTGTTTTCAAAAGGGGTAACTTCATTTGATTTTGATTGCCCTGATTGATGAGTATATAAAAGCGAACCTATGAGCATTGAGTTCCATGTGAGTCTGAAGATTCTAATCGTCCTTCATGGATTTACATCCTCTTCTTCATATCAATTCTATGATCTACATGTCCATGATTCGCCATTCTATCTGACGCCTCCAAAGGGATTTGGTCACTGTATGATACTTCACACCAGATCGCAGCTATTTGCAGTCAAATGTACCAAGCTTGTACACAGTTTTAAATCAAGTATTACGGTACTATAGAAAATTAATGTTATGTGGAGATTCATATAATTATGTGCATATCTGATTGGAGAAATGTCAATTGCATTGGCTACATGTTTGACACATGTACACTGAACTTTCTGCATGTTCATTGTTCTACTCAGATTCCTCACACCTTGTCTCGACTATACGGACTGATCAATCTTATTTGGATGATCTCATTCATGAATATATTCACATTTAATTTATGTTCAAGTAGATCCGTGCATCTAATTTGTGTGAGGACATCGTCATCGAACATTTTTACCGGATCACACAATTACCATTGACCTTGACTTGGCGCTCCTGTTTGTCATCGTCATTTGAAGTTTGTAGACCAAACAATTCAGGATCCACAAATTTATGTGACGTTAGACCTGTAGAGTCACGTGGATCCATCTCCTGTTGGCTGACATTGTAGAGACGCCAGATATATGCGGATGGTTATATATGTTCAATAGTTTTTTTTTGAAATATCGTGTTTGTTATGTGTTTGAGTTTTTATAAAAGTCAAACTTTATTTAAGTTGCTCAAAGAGTAAGTAGTATATGACCATAAAATCATAGTGGGTTTATTTAAATCTAATATGTTGTCTGGTCATTATTGTAATTTTCGTTTGTAAGTTTTACGTGTCTCTTGTTATGTTCTATGTTATCACATATAATGTTAAGTCAAGTCATATAGGATCATTATTTATAGTCAAAAATTCACAAATAATTAGGTTATTTTTTCAAGAGTTATATTTTATAAGTCATTTTCCAAAATTGTCAAAAATCAAAATTGTTCAAGGATGTAATATCGTTTACGTGTGACATTCATTGAGCTTCATCACCAGTTTCATTAAGTAGAAATGATAAGAGGTTAGAAGATACATAGACGCTGCAAGACAATTAGCGTCCCATCATGAGTCACCTATGATAGGGTTGTATCATTGATATAGCGACATTTTTTTTATGCTGTGTGTTTTTACTGTGTAGTATGATTTTCAATAAAAATACTGAGCATTATTTTCTTGTTTGGTAACTCCTAATGAAGAATATTATGGAGAGAAAAAATGTTAAAATAGCCCTTGGTTCTTGCAAAAGGGTTTTTGGTAATCTGAGAAACCATCGAAATGGTCGAGACCTCCTGTCACCTCCAAGTTCATGGCTAACATGCAGTAGAAAACCATATGGGTTTGTGGTAATCAAAGAAGCCACCAAGGCTATTAAGTAGAGAAATGTACTAGTGTCAATTCTAGGTTTATGGTAATCTTGAAAGGAAAAACCAAGGTGCCACCATGACCATGAAGCCACAAATATGGCATGGCACCTCAGAAAGTGAGTAGGTTATGCAGAGAGAGTAAATATTTTTACAGTGTTTGAAACAAGGGGGTGTCAACTATCAAGAATATGATGTTTTAAAAAAATGTGTAATAAAAAGGGGAGTAGCGGGGAATGATAGCATATATATTACATTATTTATTGGTATTAGATAATACCATTATAACTGGAAGAGTTTTCGAGATTCCTCTTTTGATGCTAGTTGGTTAGCTATTTATGGTTAACTATATTGTATATATGATGCTCCATTTGCATGAATAAAATAATTAAGTTCATTTGTTTTCCAACACATGCAATGCTATTCATACATTGTAATGGATCTTTATTTTTTATGGAGAATGATTCAAATAATTTGAAGTATTTATTTTATTGTAGTGATTCTATATTTCTTTTGTATTTATTATGGTTATAAATATTATATATATTTGGTTGTGAGTTTATGGTTTCTTTTTGGGAAGTATTTTATTTTTATATATTTAAAAATCTTCACTAGCTCCGCTCTACACATCCCATAATGTTCGTCAAACTCTAATACTAGATTAATGGATTTAAATCTACTCACTCTGATATCAGATTGATGGATTAATACCTACTTAATCTGATACTAGATTGATGGATTTAAACCTACATAACCAAACTGTATAAACAAATTCTTCAACCCTTCAATGTGTTTATTGATGCTAAAAACTACTACCAGATGATATACGCAGCTCAAGGAGTATGAAAACAGAATGAAAATTAAATGCAAAGAACTATCCAAATGCTTTAACAAACAAGAACATAGGATGGAAGTGAAAATGCACACTAGAATAGAATAAAATAGAGCTTGTATCATAAATGTTCTTCCCAATCAAACTAAGATACGATGTTCGTTCATACAAATCAATAAGAAAAAAAATTAGCAGAGCTTTATCGATCTATATTTCATTACATTATTCTAAAAAGTAGAGTATATATAGCGGATTTTCTACCAAAATTAAACATTAGGTTAGCTTCATCTAGAAGACTCTAGAGGTGACTAAAAAGATAGAGAACATTAATTGAATTAGGTTATAATATACAACTTGCAGCCAGGAGATTTTAAAAATATTTTAATACAAGTTGACGGTGGTTGTAGCTTGAGGTGGCATGACAAAGGAGATTAAAGAGACTTCTGAAACTTGGAATCCACGTCTGCCAACAAAAAGTACACAAATCTAGATCAGATTTTATAATCTATTTTATCATAATTATGTAGGTAACGCAAAGACATTCTCTCATAGGAAAAATATCCAATAATATTTCTTAAGATTAATCTGTTTAAAAATATTTTTATTCTCTTCTAGATCATACATAACTCTCTTTTGTCCTACAAAGACTATAGTACTTTTCTATTCTACCAAAATTAAAATCCTTAACTAGACAAAGAGATTGCCTACAAAATAAGTAGTTAGTTATATTAACAATATTTCCTGGCGAAACTAAAAGCTCCTACAGGGTCCTATGATCTCTGTATTTTTTCGTTTATTCAATAAGGGGTCTGCATAGATAAATAGAAATTTAGGGTTTAAGCGAGGCACTAATTATTTGAATAAATCATAAAAAACATGACAATTGCCAATTTCGTGATTGCCTTTGTGTAGAGGGGAATCATGAAATTTTGTTTTATGAGCCCTCTTCCCACATCCTCTTAACTAGAATTTTTTTGGATTAAAAGATAAACATTTTATCTTTTAGAAACTTTTAGCATCTGTTGATAATGGTCGAAAGAAGAATCAAACTTTTATCTAGATTTTTAAAATCCTGTGGCCATAAAAATCTAATTTCATTTAATTTATAGTAGAAAATGAAAATCATTGGTTATCAAGCAAATGTTTTCTGTTTATTAGTTAATTTTTTTGACAATGCAAATCTCATCTCATTTCATTGATAGTAGAAAGAGAAAAGCTTTTGTTATCAAGCAATTTTTGTTGTTTATTAATTTAGTTTCTTGACAATGCCATCACTTTCTGCCCTAGATAAAAATTCTCATCAAATATTTGTAGAAAGTACCAAAAAATTATACAGTAGCACAAATCTCATCATGCCACCTCATATTTTCTTGAAATGCTATAATACCATTTTTAGGAATGTGAAAATGTTTTTGTCACTAAGCGTTGCTTGTTCTTTGTTATGTTAACTATGGTATAATATTGATTATAGGTAGTCAAAATACTTGAATCCTAAAGTAGTCAACATAAATTGGTCTGTTGTGATGTGATCTATTCATAAAATAATTAGAAAAAGCATAAATTACTAATAGGGTTTGGAATCATCAAGTTATGCTAAGTTTTTGAGCTAGGAATATATGTTTCTAATGTCAACGTAAGATATATTAGCATAATGAATAAGATATAAATATTTCATTATTTTCAGTTTTTTAAGGTATAACTGATTCTGTCTGAAATAGAAAATCTGACTTCTAAATTTCTCCCTTCCCAAATAGTCAATTAGTTAATCTAGGTAAATTGATATGTATATATTCTGCTCTACTCATCTGAATAAATCAATCAAGTTCATTGGTTTGCTCACAATTATGGTATCAAATCTTGTAAAAAACTTGATCATCAAAGTAGTAATTTGGTGTGGGAGAAGAGCTTTGTGAAATCGATGTGGGGAAAAAGACAAAGAGGACTAAGCATTCAAAATCCCTACTAACCAATGCATAGTATCCTATTAAAGAAGAGTCCATTGAGACCAACATGAAATACTGACACAGGTGTCTAGCAGTCAAAGACAACAACCCTGTTAACTATTGGGTGACTGGTCTAAGCATAGAAATCACTAGAAAACGTGTAGAAGAGGTAATGTGAAGAGGTACAACATAAAGGATGTACTATTTTATTCTCGATAAAAGATTATGCATATTTCAAGCCTTTCAATCCTCTCCAAAATCAATATTCTCTTTAATAATTTTGAAGGCTTCTCTCACCGTGGAGACACAAAGGAGTTGAATGCCTTGAAGTCATGATTAAAATATGTACCATTAGGATGATAGGAAAGATTCAAATATGAACCTAAAAATAGTGAAAATCACATGCATATAGATGATCTAGATTAGAATCAACTGCAAGCTTACATTAGTTAAGCCTTAATCATCTTCACTAAGAGAGGTGTAACCTAGATCGGTCTCACTTTCTTCTAGTCATGCTCACCCAAATGTAAATCGATGATAAGAGTAATAGGTAGAGTTTGGATAATTTTATCTAACTTATAGAAGGTTTATCTTTATTTATTTTATTCTAATCATGAAAAGTCACCTAGGAGAAAATGCAATACCAAGCAAGAGGTAAAAGTGATCAAAAGAGTCCATAGAGCTGAGATGTGAGCGAGGCTAACACTTATGTCTAGTATGGAGGACAATGTTAGAACCATTAAAAGCCACCAAGAAGACTCACAGGGTGTGAAAAATTGTTGTGATGCTTAGGAGAACTCCAATTTCTACTTTTCCTTGCTAGAATCCCTCCATGACTATGGTAACCTTTAGTTTGACAAGCTAATCTGAAAAAGACTAATAAAATATTTCTTATTCAACATGCACTTACAAACAAAGAGAATATGAGTAGAACTCAAAGTTGGATATGATGCAGACTATGAAGATGAGGTTGATCACCTTATGAAGCATCCCCGTCTCTTAGCGTATAATTATCGAGTTCATCTCTAAGCTCAATTTTCACACCAGTGAGTAAAAAGATTTATAATTCTCTTTCATAGAAATAATTTTTTTTAATTTATTTACAATGTCTACTCCAAAATTACTTCTCTCTGATGCCAAACTTCTAAAAGAGATAAACTATGCTACCTAGAAAATAAGGATGTACATCATCCTTCAATTTGAAAGACTATGAGGCATCATCACAGGGACTGTCTATGTTCCTAACGACCCTGATGTGCTCGCACAATATGAAATGGATAATTCTAAAGCCTTGATTTTGATTATGTTAAACATCATTGAAAATGTATAGCCACATGTCAAGGTTGAAAATAGAGAAAATATAACATGGGATAAATTATCAACCATCTATGAGGCAAAAAATAAGACTAAGATCCTCCATCTATAGTTGGGACTTCACACACTCTCTATGGAGTTTGATGATAAAGTCAATGAATTTTTACGTCAGGTGGCTGAGCTATGAATGGAATTGTTGGCACTCAATGAGATGATAAATGACCAAATGCTAATCCAGATCACCTTGAGAGCACTTCTTTCCCATTTTAGAGTGTTCATCATAAGATTGAACGTCTCCAAATAAATAGTGTCATTCAAATAGCTTATAAATATGTTGCATCAAGAAGAAGCCATAAACTCAACCCATGACGAGTTGTAAGACAAAGCTCTTATCTTAAAGAAGTAACTAGGTCAGAAATATCATAAGGGACCTCTAGAGAAGCAACCTTAGAGTCAAAAATAACAGACTTGACATCATCAAAAATCAAGATATTCAAAGAGATGGTGTCACATATATCAAACCAACATTCATGACATAGACAACTACTGGTATAATGGCCTAAAATAAGGGTCTTCCAATAAAGAAATCACATCAAGGTATGCCAATTATCAAAAATAAAAAAATATGTCCACAATAGTGAAAGGAAAAGGGACATCTCACAATGCAACAAGAAGATGGATATGATGTGGAAACACCTAAAAAATATAATTATATGCATATAAGAACTTAGTTTTAGTCTCCTAGGCCTTGTAGCCCATTAAGAATATATATTTGATAGACTCAGGTGCCACTAAACACATGTTAGGTGATAGGAAGCTATTTGATTCACTGACAAACCAACCCACTGGAGATCGGGTTAGGATCACTGATGATAAAGAGTATATTGTAGAAGGATTTTTGGACCATTTCATCATCTAAACTAAATGACAATGGGTCCTCAAACCCAAAAAAATGTGTTTCAACTTTTTGAGGGTTCCCATCCTATTTTTGTCAAAAAAGGACAATTTTTTGGCCTATTTTTGACCCATTATATTTTAGTTTAGTTTAGATAGGAGAGGCATAGGTCCAAATTAAAGTATATACTATGGGGGGCCTCACTATATATGGTGGCCATAGCCTATAGCCACCCCTCGACCTAACATCTATAGATCTAAACCCTATAGATTTATTTGATAGTTTAGATGGAGGGGAGAGGCCAAGTCGCCATTCCTCTCAAAACATTAAAGTGTACACTCTCAAAGGTACTAAAAGTTATTGAATTGACATCCAACCTCTTATCAGTCAATCAAATTTTGAATCATCATCTAAAGGTGGAGTTTTTTTGTTGATAATGTCATCAAATCCTTCTTGATGTCATGAAAATATATATTTCTGGCTAGATGTTTTTTGAAAGATAAATTATTTTCTTTAGAAATTATTTCATCTTCTACATTAGCTTTATCTACCTCTATGATAGAATATATTGCTCTCTGGTACTACCATTATTGTCACATGTCTATGGGATCTTTGTACCACTTGATTTTAAAATGGATGGTACTTGGATTTCCCTAAGTATCCTATTCCTTACCCATTTGTCCTATATATCTTGTAGGTAAATAACACAACGATCCATTCAAGGTAAGATCCTTTCATGCCAAGAAAGATTTGAAGGTTATCGATACCGATCTGAATGGACCATTACTTGATTCATTTTGGGGACACAAGTTCTTCCAACTATTTTTAGATGACTAATTTTAGATGACATGGGTTTTATTTATTGAATAAGAGTGAGGCCCTTCATCATTTCTAGATCTTCTATCGGTAGGTTGTGAAGGATATTGAACAACCTCTTCTTCTCCTCTAATTTGATTGAGGGGGTAAATTCACATCAAAGAAGTTCTTGGCATTTTTGAACCAATAAGGAATAAAAAAATTGATTTCTCCCTTCACAACCCAATAGAATGGCATTTAGAATGATGCAATTGTACAATAATGGAAATGGATCGCTACATGTTGTCAATAGAAAAGATAGAAAAAGGTTATTGGGTAGAAATAATGTAGATAGTTATTTATCTTATCAATAGAGAACCAACGAAGATTATAAAGGACAAAACTCTAGAATATTTATAGAGTGGTAATAATACATCAATTTATAATCTATGAGTATTCACTTACACAACATATATACATGTGCCAGCTCAAAAGGTGAATAAAATCAAGTAAAAAACACTCCCATACATCTTATTGGGCTATATCACTACCTCAAAAGCATACCATCTCAAGGATCCTGAGATGAATAAAATATATGAAAGTAAAGATATAGTTTGTGATAAGTCTTCCTTTGACTCAATGACATAGAAGGAAGAATCAACACCAACCACCTCTCACTAATTACTCTACGAGTCAGATGATGAGGAGACTTATCACATAAAAGATGAGATGTAATGGGAGTTGTATGTTGAACTTGTAGAATTAAAAAAAATCACAAAGTAATTCTTCACATTAGTAGTAGAGTTCCTATCTAAAGTGGGTATGAAGCACCATCAAAGACTCCCATGCGCAAACTCCCAAGACTACTTCATCTAGAGCCAAACAATAAATGAGGTAAACTTTGTACTCATGAGTACATTAGTTGATATATCTAAACCTGATAATGTTTGAGAATCACTAATTCAACATTAGTGGAATAAATTCATGAATGTTGAGTATGACTCACTCATGTAGAGTCAAACTTGGGAACTTGTTGATTTACCTATAGGAAATAAACCCATAGGATGTAAATGGGTTTTTAAAACTAAATATAAGGTAGACAGATCCATCGACAATCACAAACCATGACTTGTAGTAAAGGGATATGCTAAGAAGGAAGGCATTATCTGTGAAGATACCTTTATACCCATTGAAAATATCAAAACCATTAAAGTTATTTATGTACTAGCATCATATAATGGATATAAACTTCAAAAAATGGATGTCAAGAATACTTTCTTGAATGGTAATCTCAAAGAAGAAGTATACATGACCCAATCAAAAGGATTTGTTAATGAAAACCATCCTAAAAAGGTGTTTCATCTCGTTAAATCACTATATGAAGTGAAACAAGATCCTAGTGCATGGTACATCAAGATAAATGATCACTTTTTATAGCATGGTTTTACCCATAGACCCTCAGATTCTAAATTGTACATAAAGAAGGTAGGGGAAAAATCATCATTCTTATTTTGTATGTAGATGATCTTATGATCACTAGAAGTTCATAAGATTAGATTGATATTGGGAAGAATGACCTCAAAATATCCTTCGACATGATTGATTTGGGGCTACTCTATTACTATCTTGGATTGGAGATATAGGAGAAAAAATCACACTTTTATCTCCTCAATAATATATGCAAAGGCACTCTTGGAAAAGTATAGAATTTTAGTTTGTAAACCTATTTCAACACCAATGGAGAAAGGTTTACAAATATCTTGATTCTAGGATTCACCTCAAGTGGATGTAACTCTCTACAGACAATTAATTGGGAGTATCATCTACTTGACCTTCACCAAGCCAAATATATGTTTTTTGTGAGCTATCTCAGAATATTCATGCAAGAGCCAAAGAAATGTCACTAGGTTGTAACAAAGCATGTTTTGAGATATGTTTGAGGTACATTTGAGTATGGTCTAGAATATAATAAGAATACATATTTATTCTTGTAGGGATATACTAACTTGGACTACACCTGATCTATTGATGATAGAAAGTCAATGTTACGATACATATTTCACCTTGGATCTAGACCGATCTCATAGATTAGTAAGAAGTAAATTTTTATCTCTCTCTCATCCAGTAAGGTAGAGAATTTAATTTCACATGGACATTTATTTTAGGTGATAAGTTTACATCACATTCTAGCTGATATGGGCATTAGTCAAGAAAAGCCACCAATTTTTCATTATGACAATCAGGATGTGTAGAAGCTTGTGAAGAAGCTTATTTTTCATGAAATAACAAAGCACATCAAAATTCACTACATTCAAGATCAAGTCTTAAACCACCACATCTAACTCTAATACTTCCCAATAGATGCATAGATAGCTGGTATACTCACCAAATCCCTTAGAAAGGTGAAATTTGAGCTATTTAGGGAGTAAATTTGTAAAAATAATATAATAAGGGGGAATGCAAGTATAATATATATATATTATCATAGAAAATAGGATATATATTACATTATGTTTAGTTTTTTAGGTATAACCAATTCTATCTAATATAAATAATCTGACTTCTAGATTCCTCCCTTCTCGGATAGTCAGTTAATCTAGGTAAATTGCTATGTATATATTATGTTTTACTTGTCTAAATAAATCAATCAAGTTTAATGGTTTGCTCACATCTAAAACCTAATTTTAGGATCAAAATTATCCAATTCAAGGATAAAATTTATTAAATTTGATGTTAATATTTTCACATGACTTAGGTGCATGGAATTTAGCAAAGTCTTGCAATAAACTTGTTTAATATGTAACATATTTGAATATGTGTGATAGCCTGCCAGGCCTAATTATAATCCTTTTTTACTACATATTTTAACATGAACACCATCCTATTCATCTTTGAGTCTATTAATGATGAGCCCCAAAAAATATTTATGATTATATATCAGATGGTGTTCTTGATGTATACCTTGAGCAAGATCTAGAAATCAAGGTTACTTTTGAGACTTGAACCAAGACAAATAGGATTATGGTGTTTTTGGTAATCACCACCAAAGCCAATATAGACTATGGGAAAATTATTATTGATACTTGTAAAGGAATTGGATTTGTCTAAGAGGATGTTACTTTGGATTCAGGTATCTACAGAGTCTAGAGTGATTGTAAATATTGAGAAATAGAGGGCTATTATTGCTGAAGGTGTTCACTAGAACCTTACAAAAAGAGTTGTAAAAATTTTAGTATGGAATCAAGGTCATAGGTTTTGATATGAAAATAATGAGACTCTATATTTTATGCCCCTCATCTAGTTTTTGAAATATTGGACCAAAACTTATAGAGATTAGAAATAATATAACCTATGCTTGGCTAAGGCTTGATTGAAAAACTCAAGTAACTGTTGAGTATAAAAAACCTGAAAGAGTGTGCAAGCTGAGAGATTGAAGCTTACTTCACTTTCATACATTTCTAAAATTATATCCACTAATGTTGAGGAAGATAAATATGAAGAGTATCAACCAAGTTTCAAGATCAAAGTGGTTCATTTGTCTAGACTAAAATTGAATAGAGATGAAGAGAAGCCTTTTTGGGCACATAAAAAACAATGTTAAATATGGTGTTGATGGTTTATTGTAAATGGCATGGCCAATAATGTTGAACATTCGTAAGTCTAAATTTCATAATTGAATCACTCACATTATTGAAAATTTTACCAACTTCATCTATACAAATAGAATAAATATTTAAAGGGTAGGAAAGGAATCCTTTGATTTATGTGAAGTAATTTCAATAGAAGAGAAGGAATTAATTAGCATATTTAATAATCCTTCAAATAATATGATCAATAACATCTCACTTCAACAAAAAAAATTAGTAACAAATGTTAGTAGTAGCTTAGAAGAAATAATAAAAGCCATTCAAATGAAGGTAGAAGCTCTTCCATAATTAGATGCAACCAAATATCTTTCCATAGATTTACACAATGAAAAAATAACAAGTATCTATCTAAAGAAACCCACAATTTATTTATCTATTAGTACTAGTACACTGCTAGTGTCTAATGTTTGTAAATTATGTCTCTTTGGATTACATTACTATATTTATATCCACAAATAAATACAAATTTGATTAGAGATATTTGTGCTATAAATTTTGGATAGAAGCAAGAATAGTAGTAGACATAATTGATATTTACTTTCTATTTAAACATTATTAGCTCTAGCATATGATTTTGTACTTATACTTTACTAAAGAGAAATAAAAGTTCCCAAAAAAAATAGATGTTACTGGAGGTGATAGGGTAATGTGTAGACTGAAAATAGAATAGATAACCAATTCATTTATTTGAATAAGGTGTGACAGTGAAATAACCTTAAAAAAATTCAAAATTGTATATCAAAATATATTTTAGATGCATGTCAAATCCAATACCTCGCTTGATGATGCAAGTGATAAATGTTAATGACACTCATATATACAAAACTACAATTAAAGGAGGTGAACTAAGGTAATTAGATAGAGGTAACTACATACAAAAGGTACTATGGGGAATCATTTTACCTTAATAGAAATTTATGGACTTTGGGGCATATCGGTGTATGCATACATAGGTAAGACTAAAGCACCATATGTGGCACTCTTCTTAGTGGGTTCCTATCCCACTCAAGGTTGGTTAAGTTGTAAGATTAGTTTAACTAGGAAGGATAACTCTAACACCCTTGGTTATTGTTCAGGTTAAAAGAGGTTTATTTTAAAAGTAAAGGTTATTAACCTCATAGTAAACAGTATTTCATACAAGTAATCATAATTACCAACTAAAAATCAATTTGACACATGTAAATTTATAATCAATTCTATAATAGAAACATTATTATATAAAAGAGAATACATCAAGGACATATTTAAAACTCAAGGTTTCACAATGCTACCAACTAAGGTCATAATCACCTCGTAGAATTTAAGGTCACCACACCATTGTCCTTGATAGTTCACACAATAGTCATTTAATAATCATGGATATCATTATTAAACTATAAAATAATGATATAATTATGATCAATATCATCATTTATCAAATAACCTTTAGATAGCCTAGAAATGAATCCATGTAATGACATTATATTGACATAGCCAATGTGACATAATAAGATGAAAAAATTTCAAAACATAATACAACAAAAGTATCTAATTATTTATTCCTTAATCATCTAATTATTTTAAGGTAAATAACTTATATATTAATACAATAGTTTTTATTCATTCTACTATAATTATAATCATTCATAAGAAATACATTTATCAAAGTCATAAATGATTTTCATATAATGTTTTCCATTATAATATAAGGAAATATATACATAATGAACCATCAAATTACAGATTTCAACATGTATACTAAGCTCATATTTAAACGAACTATATGAAAGTAACAAGTGATTTACATAGAAAATAATGCAACACAAATACATACTATCATAATTCTATCAAGTTTCAAGTTAAGTACAACTCAAATAAAATGTTTCACTTTAGAAATTTTTACAAATTTATGTTGGGCATGTCATGGGTAACAAGTCAAGTAGATTCAACTATTAAATGGGGAATGAAATCACATGCATCCCAAAGAAATAAAAATTAACAAGTATGCATGCCTCATTCATATATTTATGAAATATTAAATGAAGTAGAAAACACTATTCAACTTACTCATTTCATTTAATTAATTATAGTTGAAACATTAAATTTAAACAATACATTTAAGGCTTTCTAGGTTCTTCTTATTGCATAACTATCCTTCATAGGAATACTATGAATATCTATGAAGCATCTCAATTAAGCGAATGAAATAGATCAACTCATAATTCATTTATTATAAAATGGAAGAACAAAAGTAATACTTTTCAAATTTAATCTATATGCAGTATACATAATTTTATAAGCAACCAAGTATGTATAAAATGTGTTTTAGAATTGATGATTCTATTTATGTTTCTGCATGCACCAACTACTAGTAATACTGAATAACTCATGCACAACTGAAACAACTAGGAACCCATATTCCATTTATCTATGTAAATGGATTCACAATATATATATTGTGATGTATCAAAGATAATTATTAATCTAGTTTACTTGATTAATTAAATTTTATGTATTTTTATAATAATAAAACATATGAATATGTCTAAGTATCTAAAGCAAAAGATTATTCTTGCATTAGAACAAAATATTTAATTTTGTTAAAATATACATGATATACTCTTATGTAATTTTTTGTAATTATCTAAGTAAATCCTACTTGTGATAACATCAAGTAGACCTGATTCTAATATTAAATCATATAATTAACCTAAATAATCAATACTATAATGATTATTCTGAGCTATCAATATACAAGAATCCATATTAACTCAACCTAATCATATATTAATATTATAAGAGTAATTATGAAATTGATATCATTAATAGAATGCTTTATCAATATGAAGAGAGTCAAAATAACATCTAGTAACTTAATATACATGAAGTGAATTAGTTTTAGCAACACATCAAATTAGCCTCTTACCCTTTAAGTAATATTCAGCTTTCTATTTATTACCGCATTCCATCATCAACACAGGGTAGTATTAATATGAATAACCAATAACAAATGAACATTGAAAACTAAATAAGTCAAAAATCAAATAACATTGCTATAATCAACAAGTAAAGAAAACATAATTAACATAATTAATTTCTTACCACTTAATTCATTTGTATGTGAGATCACCAAAGTGTGGAGAAGCAAGTGAATTAATTGGACAAGCCCTCCCAACCATCTCTATGAGCCCAATCATTGGTGGCCCTTACGAACCCAACCATCATCAGGATGGTGGTTGTGGTAACCAAGGATGTGAAAGGAATTTTGAGTAATTAGATTTTAAAACTAGAGGATATCTTAACAATAATATAATACAAAAAAAAATTAATAATTCCATTCTAAGGTGAAACAAGAATAATTAATCTAACCTTGATATAAATCAAAGGAAGGGATAAATATCATAGGTTTTTGAATGATATAGAATGGATTGAAAACTAATCCACTCTACAACTTATTAAATAACCCTCTTGGATCCTCATCCAAGCTTACAGTCAACACTAACTATCAAGATTACAAATTTATACCTAGTTATACAACATAGCCAATACTTTAATCATTCAAGTCTAGTCTAGGAATGGAAACCCAATGATAATGAAATAATATAAAACACAAAACCAAGTTACGAAAAAATATAATAATCTAGATAAGCCATTCATTACACTTAGGTATACATAATATTCAACCATAGATATTATAAATAGTTTTGCATAACACAACATTTGCAGGTTCAACACAAACCCATGAAATTACTAATTACAAATGAAAATCCTTCAAACTTTCTTTGACTCC